>VZRW01002256.1:48821-90379 GCA_013398125.1 Aegotheles bennettii
AGGTATCACAGAATGTATCACAGAATCACAGAATCTAAGGGGTTGGAAGGGACCTCGAAAGATCATCTAGTCCAACCCCCCTGCCAGAGCAGGGTCATCTAGAGTACATCACACAGGAACGCATCCAGGCGGGGTTTGAATGTCTCCAGTGAAGGAGACTGAGGTGGTGGGGTCACCGTCCCTGGAGGTGTTCAAGAGGAGTCTGGATGTGGCTCTGGGTGATGTGGGTGAGTGGTGATGTAGGTAGGGGTTGTACTGGATAATCTTGAAGGTCTCTTCCAACCTTGATGATTCTATGATTCAATAGTCCTGCAGGACTAGTGCTAGCAGGAGGTGTGTCTGGAGACCTCCAGAGGCTCTGTCCCAACCAGAAACTGAGTCTCTGGGACCTATGGCATCTGCCATGCAGACTCGAGATTGTCGTGGACTGCCCTGCCATGTAGACCTTCCCAGGAGCATGGTTGCTCCTGATCTTAAGGACTTGCATGTGTGAGAAACTCCAACTTCTGCAGGCATTTCTAGTGATTGTGTTGCTCGTTAAGTTTAATGTTCACCATGTGCTTTCATTTTGTCTTCTGAAGCCAGTGAGTGCTCTAAAAGTGTGTTTTCTAGTAGTTGCATTTTAAATGTAGCACTGGTGTGTAATTGGCTACAGCAATTGTGTGTAGTGGCAGAGGTTCTATTGTGTTTCTCTGTGGCCAGACGCATTTGGATCGTGATCCTTAGGGAAGTTTTGTTCAAGTCTTTAAGTATCCCATATGGCATTGTATTATTCTCTTAAAGTAATGCAGAGGCTTTTAATAAACAAAACTTTATAACAATAGCACTTTTGAGGAAATGAGCCTGGAGATTTTAGGACTTCACAAGGGTTTTAGTGTGCAATTGTAACACTGGATTGGAAAAGACCACCTAGCTCAGTGAGTATGCTCCCCACTGGTAGTATTAATATTACCGTAAAATTTCTCCTCCTTTTGTCTGAAGTGTTTAGAGTCCTCCTGCTGTTCCACTCTGTGAGTGGTTGGGAATATTTTGTTTGTTTATTTTTGAATTTTCAACATATTTTATTACTTCTGGTTTTTTTTTTTGCTCTACCAGGGGACACCCTTGAAGTATTCAGACATTTCAGACCTATTCTTTCTGGCTTATTTGGCTTGATAAAATAAAACCAGATCTTTTAATCTGTGCTTATAAAAAGTTCTCTTTTCCTCTGATTGTCATAACACTGTTCTTTTGATCTGTTTTTTTGGCTGTAGGTTTCCAGACTCTGTGTAGTATCTGAGATGAGGGTGTTAGTTTCCTTGTACAAAGGCAATAATAGTTCTCTCTTCTAAAAGTGTTCAGAAGTACCCTTGGTTTGCCTTTACTTTTCACTGCTGCCTTGAATTAATAGAGAATTTGAGAAACTCCTTCAGGTCCTTTCTCATTTGCTACCCACTGATAGTCCAGCAGATTCTAGAACTGTTTGTGTTCTTATTCGTGCTTTCAAGTTCTTTACTGAGAGGGTGGTCAGGCACTGGAATGGGCTGCCCAGGGAGGTGGTGGAGTCACCATCCCTGGGGTTGTTCAAAAAATGAGTTGATGATGCATTTGAGGCCATGGTCTAATGGTCTAATGGTCAGGAATATGATGGGATAAAGGTTGGACTTGATGACCCCGGAGGTCCCTTCCAACCATGATGATTCTAGGATTCTATACTTACCTTCCTCCTACTTTTCTTTCTATTTTTTCAATTCTTAGTTAGATCTATTTTACTAGGAAGCATCTCAATGCTGTGTAGGCAGTCTCCCAACTTAGTTCCCTCAAGTGCTGTCAATACTCATCATCTGCGCCAAATTCATTTCAACGGATGTCGTGGGGCATTCCCTTAGTAACTCTCCTGATGGATGTCTCCAGCCTCTTGCTGCTTTTTTTGGGTACTATTTATTCCAGTCCTCCTTTGAGTTAGCTGTTGGCTGAACAGTTCTATACTGAGTTCCAGTTTCTGCAGTTTACCAGTGTCTCCATACCCATTACTTTGCTCAAGTTCAAGTAGATGAAACGTCTTCTTCTCTTGAAGATCTTATCTCATGAACAAAAACTTTTGTTCATGAGCTCGAGTCTATCTGATCATAGAATCATAGAATCATAATGGTTGGAAGGGACCTCCAGGGTCATCAAGTCCAACCTTTATCCCATCATATTCCTAACCATTAGACCATTAGACCATGGCCTCAAGTGCCTCGTCAACCCGTTTTTTGAACACCCCCAGGGATGGTGACTCCACCACCTTCCTGGGCAGCCCATTCCAGTGCCGATCGTGTAAGCCATGGAAAAATATTGTATTTTGTTAGTATTTAACTTCACTTATTTATTGATTTCTTCCAAATTTTTTTCTGAGAAGTCACACAGACCCAGCAGTTGTTCTACAGACCTGTAGTTGCAAAGATTCACTAAAACGTAGGTACCAGTCTTACTCTTCTCCAATCATGTGGCATGATACCTCGCTTACTGGACCTATGCTTTAGTTATTCCAAGCCTCCTTGAAACAGAGGATGGCAATCACCAGTTTCTTCAGATCTGAGTGTATTCAATTCCTTGTATCTGAGATGGTTGCAGGATTTTGAGCACGTGGGACTGAAATCTGGTTTGCAGATCCTACAAAGACAGGACAGCACCTTTCATGTCCTCACTGTAATTGGTAGGGGAGGAAAATCTACTTAGGCTTTCGGATGTATTGATTTATCTGATTTTCTTCACCTTCTTTGATGCCATAGCAGCTCCTTTTTAAAATATTCATTAAGTTATATGAAAAGGACCAGTTTATTTCCTTGGAGTTGTGCCTGACCTGTTTTCACTTTGTCTCTAGCCCTTTACCTTCTCAAGAAGACAATTTTGTGTTCACCAGTCCTTTCCATCCCTCGTAGGCATTTTCCTTAGCAGTTTCTTTCCTTATACATGTTTTTAAGTGGTTATTTGTCTGGTTGCGTGGATCCTTCCTCGCAAGCAAGATTGTCTTAGCTTAATATCAAAAGTACATTTTATTTTGATGGTTTTTATCTCAGTACCCTTGCGTTTAGGATGCCCATTTGTTAATGGAAAGCAGTTTTCCCCCCTCAGTTGTTTTGTCTTGCAGCAAATTATCGTGAAAAATGACAATGGCTGTTGCCTTTACTTATTAAAAGACGGGAAATACCGAACACTTAAATGGCTCTGATTCAGCTGAATCTGATTTCTAGGTTGAATGCCATTCATATTAATGTGACTTGGCTAGAGCAGTAGGATGCGAGCCAAAACATGGTTCCCTAGAGAAGCAAAGGGCTCCCTTTTTTTATTCATGAAGGAACAGAGTTTTTCTTAAATTTCTAGAAACTATTGCTGCAATCTCACCTCATGAAAATTACAATGCTACTTAACAGAGACTTATATTAATTCAGTTCCTGCTGTGCTGCAGTTGGACTATAACTACCCAGTATATGCTGTAACTAAAAGATACGTGTGAATGTTATTTTACTTTGGTGGGTAAATTTTTTTCCTAGGATTTTTTCCCCAGTTATGAAGATGAGGCAAAAATGAGACTGTTTTGGTAAAGTTACGTCTTAAATCAGTCCCAGTCTGGCCAAAGAGAAGCTTACAAATTCTGATCTGTGCAGACTTCTTCCAGATTTTGAATTCTTGCAGCAAAACCAGTATTGTGAAATGAAAAAATTTAATGGCTTGTTTAAATGCGTGTGGTTTTTTTAGAAGAAAAAAACCCAATTCCTAAACAAATTCGAAATAAATTTTGCAAAATAATGACAGTTATGCATAGGTCTGCTTTGTTCCAGGTTTTCTCTTCTTGGCAAAACCAGACAAACTCAGGATTATCTTTAAGGGTTGTCCAGGAAGAATCCCTGTCTATGGAACAAAAGAGACTGTAAGTTCACCCAGCTTACTCCAGTGTTAATTATAAAAAAGAAGTGTGTTACCATCAGAAAAATGCTGTCACTCATTGAAGATGTGGGTGATTCTGAAAGGAATTGTTGCATTTTTAGAGCTTTAATTATTTAATTTTTATTTTTGTACTAGTTACTGTGTAGCCATTTCTAGATGACTCCTTCAACCAATTAATTAACTTTCTTGTTTTAGACATTCCAGTGTTCAGAAGCTATTTAATGCCTTGTCGTCTTCTGGGGAAAGATGCAGGGAGCTGAAAATATCTGCTGCCCTTCCAGAATTAGAGAGGTGAGAGATTATTTTTGATTTAAAGGGGTCAGTTTTTTCAGAAATCATACAAAAATACTTCAGTATACGTAATACTCATCTAAAAATTGCTTATTTAACAACACTCTCTTCACACTAGATATTTTTATTCTGAGCTGTATTATTTCCTCTCTAGGAAGCCTCTGTTTGACCTTTCAACAATCTTATTTTAATAATTTCCCAACTGTTTATATGAATGGAGTCTTTTGGTCTTGATTTGAAGAAAACAACACTTTTATTTTTGAAAGGTTTGTGCAGCATTTTACTGTCAGCAGCGTCAGTCACGAGCCAGTGATGAGAGCACATCTTCCTATTTTATTGCAACGGTCAGAAATCATTCCTGATAGCAAGGCAGAAAAGGATAAGGTAAGGAAGCAACCCAGCAATACTTCCTATTCCTAGTGTAGAATATTTAGCAAATATTCCATCTGTCATTAGTTCTCTTGCAGGCAACGTGATCATGTACTGATGTGTGTTCAGCCACGCCCTCTGCCTCCTTCTCCAATGCCACCAGTTCACACTGAACTTGCTTCAAGTCTGTTTAGTAGAATAAATTGCTCTGCCCTGTTCTCTTGATTGCATTACTTAAATTCTTTTCATTTAAACAATCTCTTATATGTGTTAATGGCCCTTCAGCCTGATAGAATAGAGGCAGAAAATGAGGCGTAGATCTCCAAGTGAACAGTTTTCTCTAAGGTCCAGGGAGAGTTAGCCCTGGAGCAGTAGCTTGTTTTTATGAATTGCAGAATAATTTAACTGAATTGTTCTCTGGAACATAAAAGTCCTTTAAATAGCATAGAGGTAGCACATGATATTTAACATTTGCTGGTATTATCTGTAGAACACTTGGTTCTCTATAGGGGCAATAACAATTGTCAGACTTAAGGAGCACTTTAAATAGCATTTCCAGAGAAGTATTTCATTGTAACTTTCCAGCATTTGAAATCTGCTGTAAGGAAGAAAGTCAGAGGAGGAATATATTCTTCCTCTTTGAACACTGCAATACAGTGGCAGCCTTATTTCCCGGGATCTAGTTTGGAGACCATGCTGACACTTAAATTAAGTATTAATTAATAAACCTTTTTTAATGTTTTAAAATCCGATTTTAAGGTTAGTTGAAGTGTTTTTGTGTATGTTTAAAAAAAAAAAAAAGAAAGAAAAATCTTTCTATAATCATACCAAATTCTAGAAAACACGAGAACTTGGTACCTCTGTTTTTAATGAGTTCCTTCTCTATATCTGTTATCATGAATTCTCATTTTCTGTGAGCATCCCAAAGTGATTTTGAGGCTAGGATACAAATAGTCTGCAGATGGCTATCTTGAAATACCACGTACAAACTGGAAGAGGTAATTTGTCTGTTAGTAACAGGATCTATGCAGTGTGATGACTGATTACCAGTGACAGTTCCTCAAGTTCAGCTCAGCACAGATTGCTTTAGTCATGTTCCTTCCAGAGCTCGTTTGCTTACATCTGTAGCACGCTCCCATATGTAGTGTAGAACTATATCCATATATTTGGGAGATATTATCTGTCTTCTTATCAGTGTTTCTTTGCTATGATCCCTCTCAAAGTAGCACAAGTCATACACATAATGGGAACAGGGGTGCCTTATGCATGAAAGCTGTTGATGTGTTAGCACTGGGCAGCCTCGTACCAATCCTACTCAAAGTGCAGCTTTGCTGGAGTAAATTGTGTGTGTAGCATACTCATTTTTTATCAGAATCCTAGAGTTTCTCTTTGAGTTCAATATATAACATCAATTTTTCAACCATTTTGCTCAAATATTCTTCTATGTATTTGAATGCACCCTTTCAATCATAAAACATAACCCATCAGGTGTCTCCTGCAGCGTTTTGTCTGACATTTCCATTAATACTTAAACTACAGACCAGATTTTAATGTAAAGGTTTGCATGGTACTGCTTGCTGTATCTGTTAATTATCCTTTCACTGTATTTAAGGAGTGAAAACCAAGAGAAAACACATCTTTCTATCTGAGTAATTGCATAAACACAATTACAGTTCTGCACTCTTGTGTTCCTGTGGTTAGTGTCACTTCAGTTTGTGTTTAGATTTAAGATCTTATCAAGATAGAAGCTTTATGTGTGTGTAATTGTTGTAGCTCATTTCTAGCCTTCAAGCTGCCCCCCTTCTTACCTGTCCCCTGTGTTTTAGGTGGTTATCACCATTATAACTGGTCTTCCAGGATGTCGTTGCAGCGATCTGTGTGCTTTTCTTGTCACTTTTAACAAGGAGCATGGCAGGTTAGTACAGTTCTGCTCTTACAGTCCAAAGTGGTGGGTATGCTGATCACCAAAGAGCTGCTCAGCGTGAAAGAAATTAAACTATCATTGTTTAGCTTAATTTAGTTAGTTTTTAATGTATTGAGGCCATGGTCTAATGGTTAGGAATATGATGGGGTAAAGGTTGGACTTGATGACCCTGGAGGTCCCTTCCAACCATAATGATTCTGTGATCCCAGTTTTTAATTTGTAAACAGATGTGTTTAAGAATACATCCAGTAAATATGATGAGGCACCTTAACCAGTTCTACATAGCAGGGGGTGTTACTCCAGTTCTATATTACTTCAGGTATGTCATTAGACAGTGTTATGCCAGGTAGATTTGCCCTTACATTTTAGATATTTAGACAAGAAAAATAGCACAAAAGATTTCTTTGTTGATATTCTATGTTAAGAATACTACAGTATAGATCTATGATGTGTCTGGAACTATCACTGATGCTGCAAACAGTTAAGAATAATCTTAGAAGGGCCAAATGAATCCTGTCTTAAGCAAGTATGGAAGTCATGACTTGGAGGAACTTGAAGGAAACAGGTGAAGAACTTCCATTTATTGACTTGCAGTGAGTCTAAACCACTTTTTTCTTTGAGAAAATACTATGCTAACAGTCCTGGCTTGCAACATTGTTTTTAATCTGATCTGGTTTCTATTTTACAATAGCAGGAGATACATTCAGGACATGTATGGTAATAAGATAAATCTACTGTAGGAATTTGCCATTCTGTATGTCGATAAAGCTTCTGGAAAATCAAAGAAGGAAATTCTTATCTTTTTAAATCTCACAGCCAAGCACTCTACAATCTTAGTAATGTTCTGGACTCTTTTTTTTATTACTTTTGACTCTGTCTTGATCTTTGCAAGTTGATTCTGAACAGTTTTGTGGTTCTGCTTTTAGGGCAAACAAGTAAGGTGACTTCTGAATGTCCTGTAATAATACATTTCATCATGCTTCCCTGCAAATGTCATCGTTATTTTTTTATTTTCATGGTGAAATATTTCACACCCAGAGTCCTTTGAATTGGATTAATTTTTGTTTACTAGCAAAGATCAGAGCTGCTCACATGTTGTGCTGCTTTGAACAAACTGTTGAACACTGTTTTATCTAACAACAACAAAAAGCCACAACTTTTTGACAGTAATGTAAAGAATGTGCTTACGCTGGAGATGATAGAAAACACAATGGTGTGAGAGAAGTGGAGTCTTAAGGCTTGTCCAATTTATTTTTGGTCGTGGGTTCAAAATAAAAAGAAAACAGAAATATTATCTCATAGAACACTAACTCCTTTCCTTGTTTGCTGTTGTTTAGGTGGATGGTTTATCGGCAAACCATGGATAGTCCAGAGTGTTTCAGTGCAGCCCATTTCCAGAGATACCTCTCCAGTGTCCTGGAGGCTCAGCAAAACCACAATGTCTGTCAGTCCGCTTACGCTAAAAACAACAAGCGTCTCTTGGTGGTCTTGCAAGGGTAAATGTTTGAAACTCTTGGGACTGTTGCATGGGATAAGGGATTTTCTGTCCCCATACTACTTCCAAGGCATTTTTAATTTTCCCCATTGCTTTGTAGCAGTCAATTTCTAAATGCTAAAGTGTAGAACTCGATTAATTCTGCTTTACTATAGGTCCTAACCTCGACTTTTCTACAGCCTGTTACTTTTATTGTGTGTTACTCCATTGAAACATGATGTCCATGGTGTCCAAAGTCTTCCTTCAATCAAAAGGAAGGACAGACTCTGGTTTATCTTTCCTATTTAGGAGATTGTGGTTTTTTGCTTCTCAAAAGAAATTTTCTTGCCCTTTCCAGCTGCATCTTAGATTGTTGTTAAATGGCATCTTATTTGTTGGTGCAGCTGTGTGGTTTGTGTTTGGGATTGGTTTGTTGGGTTTTTTTCTTCCCCTGGAGGTCCTAGATAGAGAGGTACTTGTTCTTCAAAGGCTGATGAGACTCCTTCATGTACATATTCTCATATCTCCTTCAGACTTGCATTTCCAGTGGAAAAGTAAGAGAATTGGTTATCTGTCTTTAAAGCCATAGATCTAGATGGAGGCAGTAGAGCAGAGATGGCTTGAGATTGTGTTGCAAGTTGCACTCCAGAGCAGCAGGTGAATATCACTGAATATTACCTGCTATAGTAGTATTATTTAGAGGGAGTGTTGTGTGTTGTAGTCCCTATAAGTACACAAATGAATTATTGTTACTTTTTCCCAACAGACCTGTAATTTGCTGATAACAAAACAAAAAAACATGGAATAAATGCACAAGTTTCTCCAGAATGCAGAGTTGCACGTTAGCTGAGTTCTTGCCCTGCCTTTCATCTATAATTTTCTTTGGAATTTTGCGAAAACGTGGAAATTGTTTTGATAAAAAGAGGGAGGTGGAGCACCTCCCTATTTCTTTCAGAGGAAGATCTATTGTCTGTAAGGCATTAGGGGACTGAGAACGTTTTGGTAAACTTTAATTTGAGTTGCTTCAGAATAGAAATCAATTGTAGGAAGTGTGGCACGATGTGACATGAAGACTTTAATTATATCTCCAAAGTGCTTACGGTACCTTAAGCTTTTGCAAGATCAGTGAGTGCTAGAGAATATCTAAGAAATAAATTCATCATTTCTGGAATTAAATGGTCCATTCAGTGTGCAGTATTTTTTCCTCCAAATAGAAACGTAAAAGCTTAAGCTACTGTGGCTCTTGCTGAATATTTTAGAGAGAACAAGTTTGCTACTGTAAGCATAAGAATCAATCTTTACTTTTTTCCAAATATTTAGCATCTTTGTGCACACAGGTGCTTGCTTTGTCTTTGTACTTCTGGTAGTCCTTGCTGTGATTCTTTGGCAGTATTAGCTTCAAAAAACATAGCACTAACTTTAAAAGTTCCAGTTGATAAAAGTTGTGAAGAAACAGAGGCAATATTGCATGCATGTGAGTTGTTATCCAAATAAATATTTGTGCAAAGGGTATGTTTTGGGTATCTGTACTTCAGAATGAACAGATCTGTAAAGATTATGACCTCTTAAACTACTGGCAGAAAGCAGGCTGCCAGAAATCTGCTATTCACTTGATACAGCAGGAGATATTGATTTTATCCTGAAGTAAGACTGATTAACATTTTTCGGATAAATGCCAGGTTTTTTGTGGTATGAAGGTGAGGACTCTGAGCCATCTCTGTTTGACATGTCCATCTCACATTTAACACTTGAACTAGTAACACCTGCAGTACATTTGCCCACTCCGTTTCTGAGTTGATTAGCAGGAAACATGAAGTAACCTGAGGGAAACACTAACCCAACCTGGCTGGAATGGTTTTGGTTCCCAGGCTACCAAGTGTTCATCCTTTTTCACTAAGGGCTTATACATGCCCTTGGAGCCTTTGGAGGTATTCAAGAGACGTCTGGATGTGGCACTGGGTGATGTGAGATAGTGGTGATGTAGGTAGGGGTTGGACTGGATGAGCTTGAAGGTCTCTTCCAACCTCGATGATTCTGTAGAGCTGAGCACTTTCTTCATTATGGTCCATTCTGATAGTGCTAAAAAGCACTTTTTTATCATGTTAGAGTAAGATTATGATTTATTTTTTTCTTAGAGTTAGTAAGAGTAGTGTAAAGTCCAGTGATGTGCAAAATAACTGATACTCAAGTAGCAGCACTGGCTCTGGAATGGGTAATTGTAGGTTTCCCGTTCTTTCTGGGTAGTTGAGTGTTGGTATAGACAGCTTTAAAGTAGCTGGAGTTCTCTGAATAATCTATTAACTTGATAGGAGTTCTCTGAATAATCCATTAACTTGATAACTGGGAGTAGAGTTTTGAGAGAATGTTGTAACTGGCTGAGAAATAAACATCTGGAATAAAAACTGAGGTTCACTTCAACTTTGCTGCTATACAGAAGTACAATACAGTAGCATATAGAGTGCTGAAAAAAAATGGACATGTTAATTATAGAAGCATGCTGAAATTGGAATGCTGATAAAAGTGAGAAAGGTTACTTTTTTTTCTTTACTGGAATCAAACTTGGTGCATAATGTGCTTTGCAGTAGGTGTAACATGCTTGTATTTCAATTATGCTTTTCATGCTTCCAGAAAACAGGATTTTTCCGTTGTTCAGTGCAAAGTTTATACTGCTTTGCTCTGTAGTTGTAAATAGTTTATTTCTAGTGTTACTTGCAGCCTGTTTAATGTCTGGATTTGCCAAGTTTTGAACTGCTTCGTAACTGTTTTGGTGGGCTTTTTTAGAAATCTAACTCAGAATTCTAACCTTCTCGCAAGCAATTGATTCCCTCGATGTTGAAATGTGTCATTCTGTTTCTCTGAAATCATATTTCCTTGTGTTTCCTTACAGGTACACTGATGTTATTGATGTTGTACAGGCTCTGCAAACTCATCCTGACCCAGATGTGAAGTCGTCTTTCATCATTGGAGCAGTCAATACTTGTGTAGAGCCATTAAGTTGCTATATGGAACATAGGTATGCATTCAAATATTTTTCCTAGTTTGAAAATAGATGTGTGAGTTTGAGATCACTTTTATAATAATTAGAGATATATGATGGTTAAATGCCATTAAACTGTCTAAAATTTCATAAAGCTGTTGGGTAATCCATCTTGGATTAAAGTGCTGTTCAGTTTATAATGATGACACTTGGTTTCCTCTAGGCATATAATTATAATATTAATAAAGGTTTAATAAATCTTAATTAAGATTGTAATTAGCATACTGTATATTCTGGCTAAGGACTTTGTTAAATCTGGATAGTCAACTCTCCTCTCATGTGCTTTTTAAATAATTTCTTACAATCTTTTTGTAAGCATAACTAAAAATTGAGACGTGCATCTCAGTTGGGTTTATTGATTGTGTCACTGCTTTTGGATGTTCAATGTAGACTTTGCAGATTTAAAATACAGAACTTATGGGAAGCAGTTCCAAATTTAGTTGAAGAGAATGACAAAGCACGGAAGCAAAAGCACTGCAAGTATTAAAATCTGGTATCCTGGGTTACAGCAGAGGCAGGGTGGGGAGGAAACAGTAGCAAAGCCAAGTCGCTGACATTTTAAAGCCATGTGGTATGGTTGCTGTTTCATGGTATATGTGTGTACTCCACACTTCAGCAAACATGCAACTGATTTCATAGATCTTTCTGCAAAATTGTAACACTTAAATTTCGCAATTATGCCTTGCAGCTGATTTGGTGAAAGTAAGTTAAAGCAGTTACAGTTTTCAGAGTTCGTAGCATTGCTGCTGTTTGTGATTAAATTGTGCATCGTAGCCGAGAGGTGAACTGCACTTCATTTTATAAAAGTGCATTCCTTAAACTTCCTAGCTATTTTTAAAACACTAACCAACACGCTTCTTGTGCTTCGTGCTAGTCAATAAGTAGATGTTACCTTACTGCTTCTTTTTGTCTCCGTGACAAAGACTATAAATAAATAATCAAGGCTACATAAAATATTAGTGAATTGATGCTGGAGTGCTGTTTTAACTCATTCTTTCCATAATTATAGGAAAGACAGGTTCCATTCCTAGTTTTTTTTTAAACTTACTAACGTGTTCGTGGTCATGGTATTGAGTAGTATTTATAGCAGCAGTAGCCTGCAGTCCTTTGACTAACATTGTTTGTCTCCTGAAGTGCAGCAGCAATTGAAGGAAGAGGCTTAGCCTGTACTGTGAGACTATTCATGTCTTGCTTTGAAGTTTCTTCTGATAAGAACTTGCCCGGTAGCCATGTGCTGCCAATGAGTAGTCTTTCAGTTGGGAAGCTTTGGTGATTCCACTGTGAGAATTGAAAAGAGTGATTTTAATGTCTGACTTGGAACTCTTGGAGTCAAGAAAATCAAAACCACTTCTTGTCTTAACAAGGTCATTACTGTAGAGATCTAGCTCTTGCATGAGCATGAAGCTCTTCCCTGTGTTGAATAGCAAGCCAGGGCAGGGGAGGGGTAGTTGAAGGGGGACAGATAAAGTACTATCTCTGGAGCTTTTGTGTGTGTGATGAAGCTCATAAAAATAATTGTCACTTGTGTGACACAATACCAGAAATTGGTACCGTATGTACAGAAAGCTTTGTGTACATAAAGTCTTTCCATGAAGAGGTCCCACCGTGTTTGGAAGGCACAATTTTTTAGGGCAAGCTTAAAATTCCTATTGTTCAAGTCGAGATGAAAGTAATATTGAAGCCTTTCTGACTTCCTAGAATACAGAATAGACTGTGTGGTGGGAATTAGCTCTAAAATCCATTAAAGAATTAAAAGCATCTACAAAATTATCTTTTGGGGAAGAATGCTTGAAAAACACAACCTACAGGGATGTTCCCCAGTATATGGATTGAGGAAAAGAAACATGAAATGGTTTGGATAGTAAGACTCTGGCTGTCAGTGTCCAAATGAATGTAAATGCTTTACTTAAGTAATAATGATACCCATTCTTGATATACAAACTTCTGACTTTTTGTTTTAGGCTTCTTTTTCCCAAGTTCTTGGACCAGTGTTCACAAGGTACGTGTCATTTTTCTTGACTTTGATTTACACAGAATGAGTAGCAGAGCCATATGGCCAACTAATTACAGTGTAAGTGCATATAGTCAAAGGATGGTGATAAACACTTGGAGGTAAGAGCCATCTGTGCAGAACAGACAGTCTCTCTCTGCCTACATTATTAAATACCATAGGCGAGGAGAAGATGTCAGAATATGGAGCACATTACATTCTGGTTGTTCTCATCTGGAGGAAGAGTTTCCCAAGACCGTGAGTTAAGCTGCTGACCTTGAACTGTTCTAACTCATCCTGTGTTGTTAATCTGGGAGGAAAATGGATTGCATTTGAGTTCCACCCTCTTTTGGGGAAGCATGAGGAAATGGAGCTCTCCTTTCTGGTATTTCAGAAAGAGAAAAATGGTCTGGTGCCCTTGTTCCCCACATCCTTTCCTTAAAGCAACGTGGAGGATCCTTGCAGGGTTCATTTAACATTGCAGCAGACAAAAACGCTCACTTCCAAAACATAGTTTCTTACCTGTAAATTCAGTTTTATATCCTGATTGAGATGCATTGTCCTCCTTGTCAGGCTTGGAGCTCAGAGCAGCTGTTGGCATAAATGGGATACCATCCTTCTTGACCTACTGACAAATAAGTTATTTAAGTTTCAAGAGCAGAAGCAAATCCGGCCATAGCACCTTTATGGTTGTTTTTAACAGTTGTATAGCTGATTTACAACATTAAGACCAGTACATGCAGGATGTGTGTATGTATAGACCAGTGCTCTCCAGTCAGATAATCTTAATTTTAGGCAGCTCAGCCTGAAATTGGGTACACCTATGACAGATGAGATTTTCCATCATTTTCTTTTAAGTCGCGGTTGGACTGCAGTTACTGCAGCAGGGCTTCCTGATCTTACACTGATGGTTTCCCAAGTGAACTGCAGGAATCATTTTTGTGTTTGTAGTTACTTCAATGCCCTTGTCAAGGCAGGATGGTGAATTTTCCTTGTGGCTGTTTAGACCGTAGTGCTCTTGTTTTCATGCCAGAATTATGCCACCTCTTATTCATACGTGAAAGGACTCCAAAGAATGAAGTTGTGAACAAGCTGGAAAGTGTGTAGGTGCTATTATATAAATATATAATATAAATAAGTATTTTATTCTTATTTGGAGAAAAATGTTGGTGCTACAAATTGGGGAACTGGCCAGTAGATAACTGTCATAATTACAGCCATGGATGAAGTTGAAGAGAGCTGGAGAATGTCAAAATTAAGAATATAATGAAATATTAATAACTACTGAGAAGTTAAGAGTGCACAGCTATTTTTTTTTTAAAGTACAGACCTGATTGGGTGAGAATTTGTCATTGTTCAAGGAGGAGCTAGAAAATGCTTAGGACAAGCATAGCTAATTTTCCTATGGTCCAGACACTGAAAGAAGTTAAAATACCAGAGGTTAGAAGAATGTTCCTCTGGCAGTGAATTATTTCAGCATGTTGCAAGGTTTTGCCATCTAGTTTTCAGATACAAAATGTGACATTAGATAGCCTAGAGGTCTGTTCGTGTAAAGCAAATTGTTTCACATGAATAGGGGCAATTTGTATATAAAAAGTTTTAAGAGGAGAAGTATGCTTTGAACTGAGATGTGGTACACCCTGACACTTTCCGGACGAATGCAGAATTGTATCACATCCATAGCAGAGAATTTACTTCTGCATAATTGAGAATTCATTTCTGGCTCAACAATAGCAATATTAAATGAGACATTTTGCTGAGAAATATTTGCCCTATTTTTTTTTGTCTTGCATACTAGTATTACTGTTTGTGTTATTTAGCATCAGTGGACCAAGACTGGCGGTTGGGCAAATATGAAAACAGAAACTTGCGATGTGGGTATAAGAAAGGATAAGTATGGATATAGGCAAGCAGGAATGAATTAGACTTTTGGATGCTTAACTTGACCGTTGGGAGTGAGTAGGGTCAGTCTTTTGCTGCTGCTTTCCAGGTCTTTCCTATTGTGTGGCTTTCTCTGCAATGAAGAGGTACCTTTGCACGGTAGCAACGTGACATCATTTTATACAAATGACACTTTCTGCTTGGAAAGCCACAAGACTAACAGAAGTGGATGAGGATCAGAGAGAACTGCTAAAGCCTTGAGCAGAAACATTAGCAGTTTTGTTTTGTCTCTCCCTTGTGTGCTCGCTTAAACTTGAAAAAAAAATAATCTTGCCACCATCTGTGTGCTGTGATTTCCTTTTGTCTCCCTCCTTCCAAATACGCCTCTCCTTTTTTTGATTTATTTCTTGCACAGAAGCTGTAGGATGACACCTTGCTGGTGTCAGGGCACATTGGCATCTCTTGTGGTGTATATGAAGTTGTTTTACAGATCAGACAGCGCTGTTGTTAAATATGCTCATTGTCTGTTCGGGAGCAAAGAGGATCCATTACTTTTGTAAGACATACATCTATTTAATTCATCCCTGTTTCTTTACTGCTTCCATTGAACATGCTATTCCCCAGGCTGCAAAACTCTTTTTTCCTTTAGATGGATGTGTTAATAAGGAATTAAACAAAACTGGGTGGTCTCCGAAATGCACTAGAGAGATGGCAGTGACAATTCAAGTAGAAAAGGTCAAAATTATTTGTTGCTAAAGCTGTGTAGGCATCTTCCAGTTCTTGGAAACTTGTTTTTCTTCAGGATTACATTACCTGTCGGTCAGATCTGTTGCCTGCTAACAGGGGGGCAGTTTCTGTGGGATGCTGGCACCTACGTGATTTATGCATAGGTATGTGTGTACCCAAAGCTTGCAGGTTCCCCAGGCTCTGAGCAGTTTTCTAGAGCTTCCAAGGCTGCGTGGGAGTTGACAAGCAGGAGTGACAGCTAGTGCCCCGGAGCTGTTCCCCTTAGACAAGCACAAATGAGGCAGAGATTGATGGAGAAAGATGGGTGAGGAGCATGAGACAAGATGCACAGGTTTCTGATTTCCTAGATACTTTAATCTTTGGATCTTTTTCTTGACTTTAAGCTCTGCCAACTTGGTCCTTGCATATTACCTATTCTCTCCAAGGCACAGTGCTTCTCACTGTGGTGTGTGCTTCGTAGCACTTATGTTTTACAGCCTTTTTATTGTTCCGTGCCAACTTCACAGGAAGTATAACTGTTTTTAATTAAACATGACTTTTAAATCACTGCCAGGTTTGGGGATATGGAGAAAAAACCCCCCAAACCACTCTGTGTAGCACACCCAGTGTGGTGGTTGTTGATTAGTTTATTCTTTTCGTATTAATTGTATGATCTACATAATAATTTCAAGCATGCATGTGACTTATTTCCAAGTCTGCTTGCTATTCTCTCCCCTAGTCTCCCTCAAGAGCAACTGTGTGTTGGACAAAACTTATTTATTTCTAAAATTGGAATGGAAAGTTCTGTGGGGGGTTAAAAAAAGAGAAATACTAATGATGGAATTTTGTTTGAGCTATTATAAAACTTTTAGCTTGAAAGGGTCAGTGATGGAAGTAACAGTGACCAGGAGCTTGTGGTATAATGTAAGCAGCCCAGATACATGTGGTATAGAAATGTCTGAGAAGCCTCTGCAAGGATTAGTGTAGTGTAAAGACTCCTGTAAAGATCAGGAATATCCGTAGGCAGCAGATCACAAATCGTAGAATGGGTTGGGTTGGAAGGGACCTTTAAAGCTCATCCCTGCAGTGAGCAGGGACATCTTCAACTCGATTGGATTGCTCAGAGCCCTGTCCAACCTGGCTTTGAATGTTTCCAGGGATGGGGCAGCCACAGCTTCTCTGGGCCCCCTGGGCCAGGCTCTCACCACCCTCACACCAAACAATTTCTCCCTCCCATCCCATCTCCATCTCCCCTCTGGCACTTGGAACCCGTTCCCCCTCGTCCCATCACTCCCTGCCCTTGGCACCAGTCCCTCTCCAGCTTTCCTGGAGCCCCTTCAGGCACTGGAAGGTGCTTTAAGGTCTCCTTGGAGCCTTCTCTTCTCCAGGCTGAACATCCCCAACTCTTTTAGCATGTCCTCACAGCAGAGGTGCTCCAACCCTCTGGGTGTTTTTGTGGCCTCCTCTGGACTCTTTCCAACAGGTGGGTGTCTTTCCTGTGCTGACTTCAGAGCTGGACCCAGCAATGCAGGGCAGGTGTCACCAGAGCAGAGTAGATGTGGGAACTTCATTACATACTCTGCTTTAAAAAATGCTGAGCTAGGGGCCGGGGAGATGCAGTCTTACACTGTATCTGTAGCTACAGGAAGGTGTCTGAAATGAACTACACATCTGATTAAGGGAGTGGAACATCTCCCTTATGAGGAGAGGCTGACGGAGCTGGGGCTCTTTAGCTTGGAGAAAAGGAGACTGAGGGGTGACCTCATCCATGGTTACAAATATGTAAAGGGTGAGGGTCAGGACGATGGAGCCAAGCTTTTTACAGTGACGACCAATGATAGGACAAGGGGCAATGGATGCAAACTGGAGCCCAGGAGGTTCCATGTGAATCTCAGGAAGAACTTCTTTCCTGTGAGAGTGCCAGAGCACTGGACCAGGCTGCCCAGAGAGGTTGTGGAGTCTCCTTGGCTGGAGACATTCAAACCCCGCCTGGATGCGTTCCTGTGTGATGGACTCTAGGTGACCCTGCTCTGGCAGGGGGGTTGGACTAGATGATCCTTCGAGGTCCCTTCCAACCCCTAGGATTCTGTGATTGTGTGATCTTAAGCAAAGAAACATCATTCTGTCCCCATTCTGGACAAGATTGACATCCCAGGGCGTCAGTCTCCTCGAGGAACTGGGCTGAAATTCATCCCAATGTAATGGCTTCTTGATATGATAATGGGAAAGCAGAGATCCTCTATCAGTGAAATTAGTCTGATAATAAGTGCAATATGTCATCTCACTTTTTTTTCCTTAATGAGGCCTCTTCCAGTGCCCAAGGCTTGACAGCTGTGAGCGTTGATGTGTTATTTCTGATTGCCTCCAGAGGCATCTGCTGGTTGTTTCTCATTTAATGTGAAACTTGTCTTATATCTGGCATTATACCTCCAGGTATAATGTGAAGGCTCTATTGTCACCTTCAGACCTTGGGAAGTTTTTGCTTAAGAGGAGAAATCGTTTCTTGGTGGCACTAGGTGTAAAGTGAAGGGACACTCAAGTCTGGAAACGGAATTGCTTTTCTGGTGACACAGCAGAGTCTCTTTGGGAACTGGGACTCCATACAAATACTTGCCCTATTGTTTTTCTCTGCTGTCTCTTGATGCTTTGAGTTCAGGCTTCTGAATACCATTTCAGGGTCTTTCTTTAAAAACAGAGCCAAAAATCCCACCTCCAAATTCTTCTCTTGTTTTTGAAAGTGGCCAAAATACTGATTTTTCTTTTTTTTTTTAGGTGTTTTGCCTCTTTCTACACATTGAATTTCCCAAGAGGCTTTAAACGTTAGTGTTTTTTATTAAACTAGTCCTTCTCAAATTAATTCTTGTATGAATTTATTCTTTCAATTAATTGATTCTTTCAATTAATTGAGTCAAAATGACTTCTGTTACACAGCCTGTCTTAATTGAAGGAAAAATGCCTTGACCTGGTATAACTGTGTTTTGGCAAAGCAGGCTCTCCTCGTTAGCTGAGTCATCTTCAGTGACTGACACTGTACTTGGTAGGCTCATGTTTTTAATTTTTAAATTTTTTTTGGTAAGCTTGTTTTCACTGAATCATAAGAACCCACAGATTACAACATCCTGCCTCGTTCCCCTCCAGTCATTCCAGTGACTGCAGAGGGTTGTCTCCTTCAGGAGGTATCATTCCTGCATGTCCATGGGTTGTGACAGAGTGAGCTTCTGAGCTGGCTGCCTTCTAGATGCAGTTGAAGAATAAATAGTTAATGATAATTCTGTGTTTGGTTATTCCACAGCGTTCATGGGTGAAGTTAAATGGGCTCCTGGGTTTTTGCTGGACAGGCAAAAGATGTAAAGTTCCTTGTTTGTTTGGTTTGTTTGTTTTTTTTTCCTTAATGTAGCGATGTGGAAGGAAAATAAGAACAGCTCTTCTATTACTTAATTAGTCACTGTTGCATACCTGACTTGTGTAAACTCTCCTCTGGTTTCCTTACACAGGACTAGTGAGTAACGTCGTCTTCACAAGTCATGCTACAGAGCAGAAGCATCCACTCCTTGTGCAACTGCAGAGCCTTATCCGAGCGGCAAATCCCGCTGTTTCCTTCATCCTGGCAGAAAATGGGGTTGTAACTAGGTAATGTTAAGCACTGCCCAGTGTTTGTCACTTCTGGCAGGTGCGACACGGGCAGTTAGAAACTTGTGTTCTCTTCTTTTACTCTGGTAACTTATGCTAAGGAGATGGAGGGGGTTTTAAATTGCTTCTCATGCAAAAGACATCTTCCCTTTATATATCTTCCCTTTATATTTGTGATCATATAAATACTGGCTTTAGGAAATATGGTTTAGTTTGCAGAGTGTAATTTGTGTTACTGTTATACTAAAGGAAAAATACTCTCAATTTCACTGTGATGTAGCACATTCTGTTTTATGTAAGTAGCATACAGGTAGTGGTCATTTTATTGAACTTATAAATTAAAAATCTTCATCTTTATCTCTTTATAGGAATGAGGATATTGAATTAATTCTCTCCGAAAGCAGTTTTTCAAATCCTCAGATGATGAGAGCTCGATATTTAATGTATTCTGGCTGGCAAGTATCTAGACTGAGAAATATTAAAACTGTTTTTCTAATTAACTTGCAGATTAAAAAGTCTCGCTAACCTAATTTATATTTTTTTCAAGACTACTCATTTGGAACAGGCAATAGATTTGTAAATAATTTTTAAAAGAGAGCTGATGAGTATTCTTAGCAGATACACGATTGCTGCCCTTTTATGGGGAAAAGGATCCGTGCTGGACACCATTTAAATCAATGGCAAGATTATTGTTGCTTTTCAGAAGAATAGAAAAGAGCCCTCTGGGAATAAGCTGGGCAGGACTGGGATGGGTGAGGTCAATAATGACTGGAGTAATTTCATTCTGACAGCTATTCAGCCTTACTGGAATGAACTTGCTATGTCAGTCTCACTATTAGCAGAACAATTATTCATAAAAAACAGCAACCTTATTGACAGTCTTGGCAGAGGCTAAGGGCACGATAATCCATGGTACCAAGCTTTCCATTTAACGTTGAGAGATATTTTTCATGGTTCAGGGTTCTTTACACATCTTGTTGCAGTTATCCGCGCTGCACCTATTTGGCAGAGAACATAAACCTGTCAGCCATTATAACTCCTGGCTGACTGTTTTCTGCTTGGGTTTATAGTACTGGAAGTACGATTTATTGACCATACCTTGCCAGTCCTGTGTGTATGTATATCTTTTTATGCATAATTCTTGCTCTGAATTGGATGCGAGTAAGGCATCTGAAATAAACTGACGTAAAGGTTGAGTTGCTTGTGGATTGCATGGATCCAGAAGGAGAGGGAAAGCAGGAAGAGAGTATTTAAAACTTTTGGACTACTGTTAATCTAGACGTGTCAGGATGTGGCATGGGTGATGTGGGTTAGTGGTGATGTAGGTAGGGGTTGAACTGGATGATCTTGAAGGTCTCTTCCAACCTTGATGATTCTATAGAGCTGAGCACTTTCTTCATTATGGTCCATTCTGATAGTGCTAAAAAGCACTTTTTTATCATGTTAGAGTAAGATTATGATTTATTTTTTTTTAGAGTTAGTAAGAGTAGTGTAAAGTCCAGTGATGTGCAAAATAACTGATACTCAGGTAGCAGCACTGGCTCTGGAATGGGTAATTGTAGGTTTTCCATTCTTTCTGGGTAGTTGAGTGTTGATACAGACAGCTTTAAAGTAGCTGGAGTTCTCTGAATTACCTGTGATGCTGGGTGATATGGATTAGTGGTGATGTAGATAGGGGTTGTCTGGATGATCTTGAAGGTCTCTTCCAACCTCGATGATTCTATGAAAAGGAGTCCTGAGCACTTTGAACAACGTAATACTGTCAATATCACATTTTTGTGGATGTCTTAGAGAGGAAAGCTTCGTATGTCTCTTCGTATGAGCAGGGCTTACCTGTGGTGAAATATTAGGTGTTCCTTTTAAAAAGCTTTTTAGATGAAAAGCACAAGCACAAGTGTGTTTTCAGAATGTTGAAGGTGTGTGTTTGTTTTTGTCCTAAGGTATGAAGGCAAATACGGAGCTGGGTCTGTCTTCCCTCCCATGGTTCAGATCTGTGTATGGTTTAATCGTCCTCTAGAAAAAACACGATTTGTGACCAAATGTAAAGGTACAAATGAACTTTGCCTGACTTGATTTAAATCCAAGTTTGAAATGCTGAGGGGAAGGAAGGCACTGACGTAGCACGGTTATTTAATTACTGCTGAAGTAAACTTTTAATTGGAAATTCAGCTTTCCTTCCTTAAAGTACAGTAAATTGTCCTCTTTAGTGTCTGCTCTGGAAAATTGACCCGTGATTTTGTTCAGATGAAAATCTAATATAATTTTTGGTTTCTAGAGACTGAGACGTTTCATATGTTTGCTTTTGATTTTATGTTTGATTTTACTTAGTAGTGTTGAAATACAGTTTATGAGTGACCATCAGCTCCTACTTTTTATGCCAAATAATTCTTTGTAGTTACGAGAAAATAGGCTCAAGTCTGTGTTAGGCAACTAGAGTAGATATATATAATCATGCCTTTCCTTCTCTCCCTAGCAAAACAGTGTTAAGGAGCACCATTTTACTTTCCACACGCACTGTAAGCTTTCATTATGCCAAACACATGTTATTTACCACCCACCCCATAGCAAAGAAATGAGAACATATAGAAATGTTATGTAGTGGGGCTCTGGGGAACACTGCAGCTTTTCCCCTGAAGCACTAGGATGTGGATTAGAGACCTGTAGCATAGGCGTGACCAGAACCTACACCATGGATAAGAACAATAAGTGAGATAATGTGTTTGTCTTCTGTTTCAAACAGCGATTAAGTCATTGCTCAAGCCAAGTCCTTTTTCTGGAAACATTTATCACATCATGGGCAAAGTTAAGTTTTCAGGTAAGGGCAAATTACTACTAATGTGTTGTCTTATAATTGCACTGCGTGTATATGTATCTGAAAACTTTATGTACTGTATTCTGTCTGCACCAAAGTGTTGATGTTAAATTAAATTAGCAGTTATCAGGACCTTTCTTTCTTCTATCTTCTTGTTAGATTCTGATAAAGTGATTGAGGTTTGTCACAACACACCATCAAATTCCCTAAGCCTCGTGCCTGTTCAGGAAGGACCAACTCCTCCTGATTCAAGAGGAGATAACAGAGATTGCAGCAGTCAACAGGAGTGCTTCCTTGTGTTCGTTGGCTGCTCTCTTAAAGAAGAGGATATAAAAGACTGGCTCAGAGAAACTGCAAAACAGGTTCGTGGGCATATTTACCTCTGTTCAGTGTGAGCTGCTTGGCATTTCTTAACAACAAAAGAAGGAATCTGAGTGTCTCAAACGTTTTAATTTATTTTTTAATCTCCTTTCTCTTCTACCGAGGTATTAGCACTCCAGGGTGTAAATGTATTTCAGATAGAGAACTAACAGTTTGCAAATGTGTATTGTAATTTCTGTATTGTTTTAATATCTGCTAGTCATGGATTGATCTGCTCTTGAACGCTTGAGCAAATGGCCTGTGTCCAGAATAAACACGAGATGATTTAGCTGAGACACAATTGCCAAAGGCTAGAGTGTAGTGTGAAATAAATCTTCTTGAAGTACCTGAATGCTGCAAAGCTGAAAACTTGTTTTGATTCACTAAATTAAACCTCTTTGGAAGTAATCCACTAGAATGGAGGGTATATTTTTTTTCCTTTCTGTCTTGGTTAATTTGTGAACTGTGCAGCTATGTAAGACTTCACATATTTCTGCATGGCTAACATACCTATGCAACAGAAGTTGGAGTAGGGAACAGGGAATAGGCACATCATAAGAAGCCTGGAAGGCACATTTTGTAGTTGTGGAGCCTTGCTAACTTCACACAGTGGCTGGCACGACCTGGCCAGGAACACAGGATGAGATGGTTTGCTGCATAACCAAGTAACACCACAGGTATTATTTTTGCCAGGCTGCACATCAAGGTCTTAGGAAGTGAGGCTTGATTCAGAAATACACTCAGACAGCAACTGTTTGACCATACAAATAGCAAATTTTAGCACTCTAGTTGGAACCTGAGCCTATAGTCTGAACTGTGCCCTTTTGGGATGCCAATTTTGGAATATTTGTTAGTTAAAAATACTCATGGTTACTTTTTTATGGCTTAGGATTTGCATAGTATCTCTAAAAAGTTGTGTAGGACGTGATAAAAGTTTCCTGCAGTATGTTGTTGGAGCTGTTTCCAAGGATTTTCAGGTTCTCCACCCTAGCAGGTTGAGTTACTTCAGGAAAGTATTCATTTTCTGTGATGATCTCTCATGCTCTGTGTATATCACAGGGGTAATATATGGAGACAAATGCTTTTGACACGAAGAAAGCGCTCTATGGAATGCTATTTTGATTTTATGAAAATTTGGGATTTGAAATGCAGATCTCAAGTGTGAAGTTCTTCCTCTTTGAGCATTTCTAAACCACAAATAGTCCTTGTACAGTGATGGGTAATTTAGGGTTTCAGATAGTTCTGAATGTTACCACATGCTGCATGAAAGAAATCAATGATAAAACTTTTCAGACTAAAAATTAGATTGTTTTTCTATTCATGTGCCAGGTTTTTTCTTTTTTTTTTCAGTAGAGCTGTATTTAAATATTTAAATTGCATTGTTTAAAATACTTTCAGAATTTGTCATCTCTAATGGTGCATTATGTAATATCACTTAATTTTTACTTTTGTTTTCAGAGCATAGTTGTGAGTGCCTTAATAATTGTTGAGTTGAATAATTCTGTCTGGAGATTAATTGTAAAAATCCATGCTTCTAAAAGGAGTACTGTGCTGGACTTGCACATGAGAGCATGTGATCATAGATTTCACTGCCTTTACCCACATTTCCAAAAAACAACTTTTCTGTGTGGTTTTTATTTTAATTTATCTTTAAATAATCTTCTTTTATAACAAAAGTGTAGTATCACATTGTCACTCAGTCAGTGTATAACTGGGGTCTGATTCTCCATACAGAAACCTCAGAGGAAAGCCCTGAAAACCAGAGGAATGCTGACCCTTCAGGAAATAAAAAACATTCACGTAAGTAGAAGCAATTAATAACAAGTCCTCTTTTGGCTGATTTTCTTAAATATCCATTTCTATGATGGAGCACTAAATTATTGCACCACTTACTGTCTTTCTGTATACTCAAAACATAACTGAGGCTGTCCAGGGGGATTTGGCATATAAATCCTGGTGTTAACTCAGGACTTCAAGTTAGCTGTGAGAAGCAGAGGGAGATGTAGGGTGTTTGACAAGATGGTCTTTCTCCATCTTTTCTCCCTGTTCTGTGCTGGGCAGGTTGTCACTTTCAAATTAGGATCCCAAATGCTTAATCCTGCCCTCATCAACTCCCTTTAAGCTGCAAGTGCTATCTCTGGAGTTGGGTTCCCAAGAGTTTGGCATGGCTATGCTTAGTGTTGCTATACCTAACTCCACTAGTCTGTGTGGCTATTATTTATCATACTATTTTTTCAGAGCACTCCCTTATAGCCAGGAGCTACTAAGTTCAGCAGAAGGAATTTTTCTTTGATGTATTACAAGCTTTTTAGGATTGTCTCTAAGCAGTTTTGAGTTTTAAATGTTTAATGTCCAGTATATTCTCTCTTAATGCAGGTGAAACGCCACTTGGATCCACTCCCAGCTGGTTATTTTTACAATGGGACTCAATTTGTGAATTTTTTTGGTGACAAAATGGATTACCATCCACGTATCCTTTTAAAATGTGGGGAGTTTTGGTGAAGGTAGATAAAGGCTGTGCAAATCTGGAATGTAGACTGTCAAAGCAGATGACACGGGGAAGAGCCAGTTTGATTTGCAGGCAGTAAGATGGAGTGAGAAGTTCTGTTCCTTGAATCTATGCGTGGCTGCCTGCCATTTAAAGCTTACTGTTAAAACTTTTTTTTCAGAGATACCATCTAAGGAGCAGAATAAAAGCAACAAAACAATCCCAAAACTGTGCGTGAGCTCATGCAGAGAACAACTTACGGACCACAGCTCGTCAAAGAAATGTTTTTCAAACCAAATAGTGCTGTAATATTGCTTAATGCCTGGTCATGACTGATAAAACTTCCAAATGAATATAATTTTGTGTGCGTGCACACACTCAAGTGAAAGCATTCAGGGTTGTTTTAGGTTTTACTGCAGTATCCCTTTTTCTGCCACACGTTTTGCAGTGAAGCTGATGGTGCAAAAGGATTGCTCTCATTTTGTAACTTGGTGTGAGAAAACCCTTCTTGGATGCAAGGCAGTCATGTGGACAGGGTGTTCAGAATTAGGTGTGGAGATGCATTTTTTTTTTGTAATCGCTTTTTAAACTCAAGCAAGTGAAACCTGATTTTAAAACTACTCGTGCTTCCCAAACTGTGCCACATACACATTTGTAAATGCATTGTGCTTGTGGCTCTTGTTTGGTGTGGGTTTACAGAGCAGGAACTGCAGCTGAAGTAGGGCCCACTGGATTTCTTTCCGGAAATTATTTTTATTTTTAAATTTAAACCTGATCATATTTTTGTCTTTGGCAAAAAACACCATTTCATAAGTTTCTGTTGCTTTTCTCTTTGTTTTATTATTGACACTTCAAATTTGTGTTTATGTTCCCACTTCCCTCTTTAACTGTGACAGAAATCCAGGTGGGTTCTGTGATTCTGTTTTGGAGTAAGGCAGTGATTTTCTATGCTCAATGGGACAACTTTAAAAGTTGCACTTCAATATTCACTGTGCCTTTACTCCATCACCATCTTGGAGTTTGGCAATAAAAGTTACAGGCACTGGTTGATCAATTCTGAACGATTTGAGTTTTGGGCAGCTTTTTAAACTTCCACTTAACCAGAATAGCTGTAACCATCTGCAAACCTGCTGTAGTTTTGCTGTTCTTTCTTGTGGTTAGGAAGTGTCTGTTCTGCAACTCCTTTATTCCCCAGTAATACAGAGGAGTTGTGGTTAGGGCTGACTGTGGGATTCCCAGAAGGTAATATATTGAATTTCTGCTATCAGTAAGTGTCCCTGCACTGTCGTGTCCTTCAAACCCGTATGTTCTTTTCTAATGAACTCTATTTGCATACATTTTTTTCCTTAGTTTTTCAAAACCAGTAATGGACCAATTCATGAATGATTACTTGGAAGAAGCCAACAGGGAAATAGAGAAGTACAACAGAGAACTAGAAGAACAAGAGTATCACGATCTCTTTGAGCAGAAGACATAAGCCTTTGTGTTCTATGCATTTCTGAACCGACTACTGTCAGTAACCAAAAATGCTGTTGTCCTTGCTGGTTAACTAGAAAATTAAGTGAAATGTCAGTTTTCAGCACTCCTTTTGAAACTAAGAGATCATTCCTGTAAGGTTGGCATTTTAATATGGTAACTGCTTAGCTGTTTGTACTGTCAGATTTGCTTCCACTTCACCTTAATTCCAGACTGTAAAAAAGCCTCACCTGGAATCTCTGGCTAGTAGTGGAAACTTATTTAAAAGAAGAAGAAGAAAAGAAGCAAAACTGTATTTCCTAGGAGGTCAGAATGTAATCGAATTGGTCCATCGTGCAGATAATCAAACCACTTCAATCTCTGGATGTCCCTTGAAACTTCTCACAGGAGCACTGAGGAGCAGTGGTGTACTTCAGTCTGCGGGATTGGGGGATGTTCCTAAAGCGAGAAATGGGGGAACATTTAAAAAACTCTGAAGAGTGTCTAATCCTACAGCTGTTAGGGTGTTCCCAAAGCGAGAAGTGGGGGAACACTTGAGAAAACTCCAAAGAGTTCCTAATCCTACGGCTGTTAGGGTGTTCCTAAAGTGAGCAGTGGGGGAACACTTGAAAAAAACTCTGAGGAGTACCTAATCCTACAGCTGTTAGGGTGTTCCCAAAGCGAGAAATGGGGGAACACCTGAAGAAACTCTGAAGAGTATCTAATCCTACAGCTGTTAGGGTATTCCCAAAGTGAGAAATGGGGGAACAATTAAAAAAAAACCCAGTACCTAATCTTACAGCTGTTACAGTGTTCCCAAAGTGAGAAATGGGGGAACACCTTAAGAAACTCTGAAGAGTACCTAATCCTACAGCTGTTAGGGTGTTCCCAAAGCGAGAAATGGGGGAACACTTGAAAAAACTCCAAAGAGTTCCTAATCCTGCAGCTGTTACGGTGTTCCCAAAGCGAGAAATGGGGGAACATTTAAAAAACTCAGTATCTAATCCTATGGCTATTAGGGTGTTCCCAAAGCGAGAAATGGGGGAACATTTAAAAAACTCAGTATCTAATCCTATGGCTATTAGGGTGTTCCCAAAGCGAGAAATGGGGGAACACTTGAAAGGCTCAGAGGAGTACCTAATCCTACAGCTGTTAGGGTGTTCCCAAAGTGAGAAATGGGGGAACACTTGGGCATCCTCTCTTTTCCGAGTGGCCAGCACGTCTCATAACTTCTGCACAGTTTGAATATGCAGTCAAAATTCTGACTTTTCTGAAGAAGTTTATACATTTCAGGGGGAAGTGAGATAAGTGGAGATGTCTTGCTTTCTCCCCAGTGTTGTTACTGGTGTTCTAGAAAATACATGACATGAATGGCAGTAATCTGCAATTTGCTGTTGCTTAGAAGATTATCTACTGAAGGATTCTTATTTCAGTGCTTAAAAACTAAGCAAAGCGAGAGAAGAGGGAGATTCTTTAGCTAAAGAATTCCTTTTCATGAAAATTATTCACTTCCAAAGGTAAAATATATCAAAAGATATACTTGAAATATGAAAGAACTTGTTTGTGAAGCTTTCAGAAGAATTTGCACGCCGTAATGTTTCACTAAATTAATACTCCAGGTTTTAAGTACTTGCAACAAAACCTTTATAGTTACTAAATAATATCCTAACAGGAATCCTGGCAACTCGTCCTGTAACTTAAGCTGTCTGAATTTTAAGTGTGATTTCATAGATCACTGACTGAAGGATTATAAGGTGCCCTAGCAGCTACTTAAAGGTAATTATTGAAGCTTATTTGAATAAGCAGATTATTGTAGCATGCTATGTGTTCAGAAGTGAAAACAGTCCAGGAGGAGTTTTTTATTTTCATATTCCTTTGCCTTAGGAACAGCTCAGTCTTTTAATACAGCTGCAACTTTGCTTTTTGGTCAGATGTATCTAATGCAGTAAGAAATCGAATGAATAATTTCTTACAGTACACTTAAAATACTCAGAAGATGTCCATGCAGCCTCCTTCTGTGGCAGGAAAATGAGATTTAACCCCTGCCATCAAACCTAAGGCTAGACACAGTTTTATGCCTTACTTTAAGAAATATATCTTTTACCTTTGGAATCTGAAAAAAGCTGAAATTTTGATAAGCCTGTCGAGAACTGAAACCCCTTTGAGGTAGATTTTCAGTGCACATTGCTACTAGCTGGCTCACTGCCTGCGCCGTGGTGGTTACACAGTGCAGAGGTGGAATTCCAGGTGCTGCAGACTGGGATATAGATGTTGATAAGGTTTCGTTACTAGCTTTCCTATTAGATTTTAAAAAGCTGTCTGAATTTAAGAATTATTATTATTATTATTATTTTTGCACACCACGAGACTTTATAAACTACTTGTATCCTGTTGAAGTACAGTAAAAGCCAGCGGTTAGTTTGTGTGTTTGTAGGCTCTTGGGGGTAACCCCTATTACAGGTATAGAGCTTATCATGAGTTTATCTATGCATGGCTATAATTTAGTCTTAATATACTGTAGTGCCTGGTAGAGTAAATATAGCTA
The DNA here is from genome assembly GCA_013398125.1 of Aegotheles bennettii. Lineage (NCBI taxonomy): Eukaryota > Metazoa > Chordata > Aves > Caprimulgiformes > Aegothelidae > Aegotheles > Aegotheles bennettii. The sequence continues at coordinate 77,713 of VZRW01002256.1, forward strand.
GCAGTGGATGTAGGGGGGGGGCTAGCAGGTGTTTACAAACTAAGTACAATTGGTTGCATGAAACTATTTCTCAGACCAGGATTATTTAGAGTAAAGAATTCTGGCTGTGACACTGCAATAAAAAAGGGGCATTAGAAAACTCTTTAACAAATTCTAGTTGTTTGCCAATAAGCTTAGTGTAAACCCAGCGTGCTCCTTTTCAGCACCAGTTAACCCAATCTGCAAAGCCATATTTCTAGAGTAGTGGTATGACTATGTAATGTCAGAAGAAACACCAGTAGTTGGGACAACGAGCTTTGTCCCAGCTTGTGAGTCAATGATGGAGTAAGTAGGTTTAAGTGCAATTGATTGAACGATAGATGAAGATACTGTAGCTTATTTTGCTCGTCTGAACTCTTTTTAAGAACTCCAATTTGTGCAGCTCTCCAAAATAAACGTCGATGGGTCTAATTCATCTGGGGTTGGTGTAACAGGTCATAATTACAAGTGAGATGCCCCCATGGACAAAAAAAAAAGGAGAGAAGTGTTCAAAATTGGTTTGCCACAGTGCAAATTGAGCTGTTCCTTAAAAACTGAAGCAGAAGAGCGCAGAACAAAGGCCTAGTATACTCATATACTGTACTGCATGCTATATGGTAATAGCTGTGTATTATAAAGACCTTTCACCATACTGGTACTATTTCAATTAATGTATTTTGGTATTGAAATCATTTGATTACCTCAATTTTTTTTTTATTTTCGTTGCTAACTGTGACTTTAAAACAGAAAAAAAAACGAAATAGTGAAACTGTGACAATGGTATCCTTTAAAACTAGTAGTGCCTTGCAAATGACACCATTTATTCACCGAGCAGAAAATAAATGGATGTCATGGGTTGTATTGCTTGCACCCTCTTTATTTCTTTTTTTTTGTTTTTAAAGGAAAAACGGTTTTGGTGAAAGGACTTAAAATTAACCTAGTGACAAATATTAGCACAAACGGTTAAACTGTTTAAAAAGAAAACTCTTTGAGGACTAAAATGTGTAAATGCCTGATGCTGCTGAGAGTTTAATTGCTGGTTATTTTGGAGTTACTTCTAACAATCGGCAGCACTGGGGTTTTTTTTAGGAGAAGAGCATAACTTTTGTACTCTGGTCAGAGATGTTTATACTGTATCGAACCCCTTCTGGAGGGTAAATCCGGGTTCCTCACTCTTTTTGAAGTCGAGGTGAGGATTGAGATACTTCTAAGGATCTATTTTGAAAAATTTTTTTTAGCTACTGTAACACTTAAAAATAAAGAAATAAAAAAAAAAAGCACCATTTCTAAACCACAAATGTTTGGATAGAGAAAAAAGTGCCATTACACTGTTCCTTTATCTCTTGCTGTATTTTGAAAATTGGTGAGAGTAACTTTGTCTCCGGGCATTTCTGGTGTTGTGAAGTGCTGAGAGTCCTCAAGGGGTTTACGTGCTTTGCTGACCTTCATGTTAGCAGCTTGTGGTGGTGTTTTTTTTTCTTCCCCCTCACTGAGAATGAGTGTGATCAGAAGTTACTGAAGTTATAGGGAGGAAAAATGTGATAAACTTAGGAGAGGAACGTTTGCGACTTGAACTGTGCTGCAATCTCTGAGTATCTTGTATTAAGCTGTGCAATTTGGTGTTAGTCCCATTTTACACTTTGCAATTAACAAAAGGGATTGCAGGAAGGATTTAAGTTGCTCGTAAAAGTTCCCTAATAAGTTTTTTGGGGTATTTTTTTTTAATTATTTTAATTGAAACTTTTTCTGAATTTGCACAGATTTAAGCTCTGGAATACTGTGGTATTCTTAAAAGGGAAAAATTGTAACTAGTATAGTGAATTGTAAACTGTGAGTTGTTAGAACTGCATTGTTGATCTAATTTTAGATTGTTTAAAAATGTACCTCAAAGCTAGTGAGAAATTGCTTCATTTTTCCACAATGGTCAGATGCTAATGTAACACTTCTCACTTTACAATGTGCCAAAATTCACTTTGATCCTAGTTCTCAATGCTTTAATATTTGCAACTTTAAGTTAAAAAAACTTGTATTTACAAACACTACTGTAACTTCAGTTAAACTGAATTGTGTGATTGAAGCTTTTTGCCTATCGTATTTATTACACAACTTGATTCAGTAAATATAAAATTACCTTTCCATTTATTTTTGTATTGTTTTACATGTTTATACCTGCAGTTTGTGTGACTTTTACACCTGTAACTCAGATGTGATGGAGAGAACCAATAAACAATATCCATCTGCTGTCTGCCTCTGGCTGCTTTAATAAACTCCCGACTTCCAAAGCTTGAACTTTTTTAAGCTTTGAGAGGTTTTCTTTTCAAATATGTATAGTCAGACAGAAAGGTGGCTATTAAAAAAAAATGTAAAGATTTAAGGAAATTGGCAATGCTTTTGGGTTGTTTTTGTAGGAAGGTGTTGCACTCCACTGATTTATTTATATATTTTTTAAAACACACTGTATAGAAAGAGCATGTGAAATTCAGCCTGTTTTTCATACTCCAGGTATACACACAAGAAATAGCTTCTGATGCCTGGGCTTATGACTGAAATCCAGGAGTTTTCCCTTGTTCCACAGGTAGTTTTGGAAAGCATCTTTAATTTATCTTTCAAAGTGAGAATTTTGCTCTTTTCTCTGGTTGGTAACTGCTCGCTGCCTTTGTGCCCTGGCTTCCACGTCTTCCATTCGCTTTGGGTTTTCAAGATTTAACCTGAGATCAGTTTGTGATTGATAAATAAAATGTAAAAGACATCATTTTAGGATTTTGGGAGGTGTTCTTTGCAAAGAAATGCTTTTACAGGAAGGCTGCAGAAGCTGGGCTGTGTCTGCTCGGTACATGGTCTAATGGTTAGGAATATGATGGGATAAAGGTTGGGCTTGATGACCCTGGAGGTCCCTTCCAACCATAATGATTCTAGGATTCTATACGTGTAGTCCTTTGGAGTTCTGGCCAGGAGGAGAACATCTCTAAAGCTCTGTTCCTAACAGCCCTTTTATTATGAGTGTAAAGAGAGAAACTGTGACAAGTGATGAACTGTTTGTGATTTAAGAATTTCTAGGAATTATCCCTATACTGAAGTATTGGGATTTATTTTCAAGAGGAGACGCATGTCCTTTGCCAGATTTGCTGGAACACCTGGTGTTGGAGACCACTGGCTTAATTGTGGTCCCCTCCATGAACACAACACAGTATTAAGTGAACATTTTGGGCTGAATTCTGGCTGCTCTCCTCCACAAACCCATGAATTAGAGCTTCGTGTGATACTGGGCACGCGTTTGGTTGCACCCTAGAGGTGCAGTCAGCCATGTGGGATGTTTAACAAAGTCAAGAGCTCAGATCTGTTGCTGTTGTGCCTCTATCCAAGTACACATTGCAGGCATCAGCCCTGGGCTTAGCCAAGTCGTATTGCAACAGAGTCATCTGGAGAGCTTGAGAGGAAGAAGCATCACCATCCAATACAGGGCAAGTTGATTTTTATTTTTACTATTATTATTTTTACTATTATTATTTTTACTATTATTATTTTTACTATTATTATTTTTACTATTATTATTTTTATTTTTATTTTCTTTGCAGATACCAATTTCTATCTTTACAGTTTTATTAGTTGTCTAGACTTGCAATCTACCATAAGATTTATTGTGGGGAAGCTTTCAAAGCAAGCACTGCATTACCTCTACATGCTCTGGACCTACTGATCCCCCATTTCTGTGTTTCCTATGACTCTTATTTGCCCTGATTTTTGTCATACTGAATTTTTCTCCATCCCCCGAATGCCTAGCTTAAAACTTTCTGAAAGTGGTGGTTGTATTTAATAAGCTTTGACTCACTTGCTGGGCCAGCAGTGCTTTCCCCATGGAGACTCAACTTTGGTTCTGCTCCTTGTGGCCTCATCTTTGTGGACATTTGCTAACTCAGAGGGGTTTACGGTGCCTGTGAAAGGATGAAGGTGCATCAACAGATTGTACAAGAGAAGTGTTTGGGGAAAATTCCTGATAATTCCATTTGGGAATCATCTGTTCTGTAGTTGTGTGATAGGATCAGAGGAAATACCCTCACCTTTGTGCTTTGGCAGAAGTCAAGAGCAGTAAAAGCTTTGAGCAGGGGAGTACATTGGGTATAATTGTTTTATCTGCTCCTGTTTTTAAAACCCTTGGCCACCCTCTGGGCAAGCTCAGTGCTGTGTCTCACTCACTGCAGTTTCCACTCCCTGCCCAGCCCCATTGCCCCTGTGTTGGGTCCTAACCCACAGCTCTCTTCTTCAGGCTGAAGCTGTTGAAATGTTGATTTATTTTTAACAGCCAAAACTTCAGAGGGAGAGTGCACAATGGGTTTAAAATATTGTGAGCACGCTTAAAAGCTTCTCATTTTTATGGTTTTTATGTATTTTTACAGAAGAACAAAACACAAAGGTCAGAGAAGGTCTCTTCTCTGATCCAGCTCCTGCAAGGGGCTGTGCAGGTGCATCCTTTTTCACTTGTTTTGAAGTGTTTTATTCTTCTCCCCTCCCTCACACTCTACTCACTGTGGATCAGGAATCATGGAATTACAGAATCATGGTTCAGGTTGGAAGGGGCCTCAAACTTTCCAGGGGATGTATGGTTAATCTCCTCATACTGTCATTTAACCTCAGAACTGAGCCCATAGGAGGGCCACAAAGGTGCTCAGAGGGCTGGAGCACCTCTTCTATGAAGACAGGTTGAGAGAGATGAGGATGTTCAGCCTGGAGAAGAGAAGGCTCCAGGGAGACCTTAGAGCACCCTTCCAGTGCCTGAAGGGGCTCCAGGAAAGCTGGAGAGGGACTGGTGCCAAGGGCAGGGAGTGATGGGACGAGGGGGAACGGGTTCCAAGTGCCAGAGGGGAGATGGAGATGGGATGGGAGGGAGAAATTGTTTGGTGTGAGGGTGGTGAGAGCCTGGCCCAGGGTGCCCAGAGAAGCTGTGGCTGCCCCTGCCTGGCAGTGTTGAAGGCCAGGTTGGCTGGGGCTTGGAGCACCCTGGTGTGGTGGGAGGTGTCCCTGCCCATGGCAGGGGGTTGGGACTGGGTGAGCTTTAAGGTGCCTTCCAACCCAAACCATTCTATGATTCTAAGTATGGGTCCCATTCTTCCCCGAATCCTTGTTCTAGACCACTTAAGCTTTAGGACTTCTTTTCCCCCCTTCCTGTGAAAGGAGAAGCTCCAGGCATAGCTCTGCATCTCTCTGCTCCAACCCCTGTCCCTTCCTTTTCCCTTTCAGATGGGTCTTCTCATCTGGTGGGATCTGCAGGCAGAGCTATGGTGGAGGTTGGGTTGTCTAACCCATAGCTCCTGCGCTTCAGCTGCTTCCAAATTTGGCCATCTGAGGGATGTTTATTTGCATAATGTGTCTCATCCCCACATTTCAGTGCTGACACGGGGAACATACAGGTAGAATCTGTTGTGGCAGGTTGGGCAAGATCAAGCTGAGACTCTCAAGATCTTTTCTGTCTTAGAAATCTTAAAATTTAGTTTGGTTTTGGGTTTTTTTGTGGTCTAAAATAACTTCTTACTGCCTACAGGCATGGATGGAAGGGATGCACAGGTGGTGTCCTAGAAGCGGCAGAGTCTAGGTTGGGAAGGACATCATGGGGTTGGCTGGTTTGTCCCTCTTACCATCCAAACTCTCCCCCATGAACTTGATTTTCTCCTTCAATAGCTCCTTTTAATTTATTCAGTAGGTTTTTGAGATGGGAAACTGTTCATTTGGAGACCAAGGGGGTTGGTGACAGTCACAAGGTCAGTCAAGAATCAGCTGAAGGCTTGATGAGTGGCCAGTGCTACAAGGAGAACTGGGCTGAGGGAAGGTCATGTAGAGCTCATGAGGAACATGTACAGTGAATACTTCTGTGAAAATTATCTTAGTCACCAGAGTTTTTATATAGTAAAGTGACTAAGGATGTAAAGTAGAGAGGATTATAGACAGAGGAGGGTCAAGAAATGGTGGAGAATCAAGCGGAAGACCTAGGGGTGCCACTGAAATTCAAATAATGAAGATATTGATAGAGGAATTTGAGCTCCTGTCACTCAAAGAACCAAGGAATAAAAGCTGAATGTGTGGCTGGTGCAAAAGCATCTCTGAAAAATGCAGATAGGTTCTGGGATGTGAGTGGTACTGATACTCCCAACGTGGTGGGAGATGACCTAGACACTGGGAGAGCCTGTCCTTTTGGGTCACTTGTGCTCAGAAAATAAATACACCAAAATCATGTAAGCAAGAGTGACTGGGGTGGGTGGACATCCTGTCTCACCCAGGGATGCTGAAAATGAGCCTGACAACAAAGTGGCCAAGGATAAATGCAGATTAGATGCTGGGAGGAAGGTCTCAAATGACCCAGGGGAGAATTGTGCTCCCTTACTAATAGGAGTAAGCAAAGAGCAAACCCCTCAACTAATGTAAAACTTAAAATGCTTTGTAAAGGAGTAGATAATGGGGGTGGCTGCTGTATGAGCTTCATTTCCTGAGGGATGAGTTAGGTTTTCCTAGATAGATCTGGACATATCCCTTGAGTCAGGGGTTTTTAGTCCTGGACCTTGCTCTCAATTACCTCTTTCATTTGGGCGAGTCCAGTAGTATCTGCAGAGGTTTCCAGTTCTTAGTTTTTCACGAGCTCCTCTGCCTTCCAGTGTGAATTGATCTGGAATTTCTCCGCCTACGTGTCTGCAGACAAATGGGGCCCTTCTTGGCTTCATAAATTCCTAATTAAAGGAATGAATTCACAACAGGAATTGCATGAAAATGGAGCACTTGTTAATTGAATAGCCCTGGGTTCGGCTCCCATTGTACAGTTCCAACAAGGTGCTTGTGTGATCCCTCCTATTGAATTTGCTTAAAATAAACCTTCAGGGTAGTTTGATGTCTTGGTAGGAAAGAAAACACCCAATGGGCAAGGCCTGAAGGATTTCAATAGCTTTATTGCTCCGGGACAGACAAAAAAATAAAAAAAAGCATGGAAAGTAAAATCCAAGTGACCCATTCATGGTTAGGAAATCATTAGGCACACAATGTATTGTATAGATCACTGTAAAACCACCCGACACGAGTAACACAGGAAATTTATAATAGTTAAAATTGAGCCTTCAGGTTAACCCCACCAAAAATCCTCTATTTTTCTGTGTTATCAAAGTTAGTTCAATATTTGCTTTATATACATCCTGTTCCGGACTTTGATTCCTCTCTATAGCACACCTTCCTGCCTTCTAATATCTGATTTATTACACAGGCATTTTTCTTCCAAAGCTTTTGCTTTGCCTGCTTTAACTCTTTATCTTGTCAGCCCAAGAGCTGGCTTTGTCCTCAGTCTTTCCTTGTGCTTTGTAAAGCCCCTGGAGAAAGGACAACTGGGGAGCTGGCAAAGAGGGGAGGCTATAGGGGACATAAGGTAAGGATGGGCTGCAGGGTTGTAGAATGGGTTGGGTTGGAAGGGGTCTTCAAAGCTCATCCAGTCCAACCCCCCTGCAGTGAGCAGGGACATCTTCAATCAGATCAGGTTGCTCAGAGCCCCGTCCAAGCTGACCTTGAATGCTTCCAGGGATGGGGCATCTCCCACTTCTCTTGGCAACCTGGCTCAGGGTTTCACCACCCTCATTGTAAAACATTTTTTCCTCCTATCTAGGCTAAATCTCCCCTTTTTCAGTTTAAAACCATCACCCCTTGTCCTGTCTCTACAGGCCCTGCTGAAGAGTTTGTCCTCATCTTTCTTACAGGTCCCTTTATGTGTTGAAGGGCTGCAATAAGGCTCTTCTGGAGAGAGATGCAGAATATCTAAGGTGGCTTGTGTGCATCAAATCAGAAGCTGGGTGGGTTTGTCCAGGTTGTCTCTGAAGTCAAAGGGCTGCAAACGTGCAGGATGTGCTCCATGTCCTGCTGCTGGAGCTTGGGCTGCCCGGGCACAGGAAGGAAATCAAGTCCCAGCCCCAGGTGCCCACCCTCTCTATCAGCCTCCTCCTTCCTAAAACCCAATGTAGAATGTGGAGGCTTCACGTGCCCCTCCAGCTGTGGCAGTGGGTTGGAGGTCGCTGCCCCCCTGATGCTCTGAGGCTGTTTGCAGGCTCCACCACATTGCAGGGAAATGGGGAGGAAGCGCTCTGCTCGAGGTCAGAAGAGATGTCACCAGCAGACAGGGAAGGTCCCAGAGGCAGGTTTGATGCTGAAGACTGTTGAAAGATGTGTTTCCTGTGCAACAATAGGGAACCTTGTTGTATTTCCCTGTGGAACCTCTTGAGATAAGGGCTGAAGTTCATCTTGTACCAACAGACACATCCCTTCTCCCTTTGTTGGCACGAAGAAGAGCACAAAGACAGAATTACAAATTATGGTGCCTCTTGCATGCCTTGTGCTGTCAGAGCTGACCTGCCCCTATTTCGGTGTGTTCCATCCTGAACCCACCACAAGATGACACCCACCTACCCAACGCACATCACTGGTGACTGCAGGTGCTCTTAGAGGTTGCCTTGGAAAGAACAGAAGGCTTCTGCTTTGAATTTCAGGCAGAAAATGAAGTTTCTTGCTGTTCCTGGACTTGGCTGGTCCTGAGGATGGCAGAAAGAGGAGGCAGCAGCCATCCTGCTCTCAGAAAGCATCTTCGTGTCCTTCCATGTCTCTCAGCGGTTGGTCCAGCTTGGGGCAGCGATGCAAGAGTGGCTGGCTCCTGCTTTCTGCTGTCCAGTGACACATCCCCAGTGGTGGGTACAGCTCGGATCTTTTTCCTCTGCAGAAGTAGCTCAAGCTATGTGAGCCTTGAACCCTTTCTTCAGACCCAGTTCAGGTTGGCCAGGAGCTCAGGAGGTGTTAATGGAGGGTGGTAGAACTATAAACCACCCCCTTTAAGGAAGGAATTTTTTTATGATGAAGGTGGTAAAACCCTGGCCCAGGTTGCCCAGAGAGGTGGGAGATGCCCCATCCCTGGAAACATTCAAGACCAAGTTGAACGGGGCTCTGAGCAACCTGATCTGGTTGGAGATATCCCTGTTCATTGCATGGGGTTGGACTGGATGAGTTTTGAAGGTCCCTTCCAACCCAACCTATTTGATGGTTCTAGGATTCCCTGCAGAGTTGTTTCTTCAGGAAGTGAGGTTAAAATTCTCCTCGAATTAGACTTTTGGCAAATTTACTTTAGGGAAAAAATAAAAGGCCACGTTGTCCCCCTGCCCAAGGACCTGCTCCCTGGCAGTGGGACGTGGTCATGACAGAGAGGGGCTGATAAGAGATTTTTCTTCTCAAAGCAAGGGACAACTTTCTTCTCTCTGTGGTCGCAAGACCAGAGAAATCAGTAAAATCCCTAAATTCCCCTCCCTAAAATGGGAGAGGGAAGCAAGGAAGGGGTGACTGCACTTGCTTGGTCCATGCTGCAGATTAAAATCACTGCTGCAAAGCAACTGAAACACAAACATTTGAGGTTTGGCTTGGCTTGGGAAGGGTGTCCCTTCCGCTAGTGGCTGTTTGTTTGGATAGGTTAGGTGGGTGCTGGCTCTAATAATAAACTTTCCTGGGAACACGACGGCTCGCAGAGAGGTCAAAGCAAAGGGACAAACCAGCACCAGTGGGGTGGGCCCAGAAGGAATGTGGTGTGCTCCTTCCCACCATCCCTGTGTGGTGTCTCTGGTCTTACCCATCTTGCAGGCAGTGGTGGGCACCACTTTGGTGCTGGGGTCCTTTCAGCCTCTTCTTCCAGAGCAAGTGGTCATTAAAGGGCTTAAAGCAGTGTAGAGGGGGAGGAGGAGGGATGATGAGAAGGCTTGTGAAAAGCCATCTTGTTTATTCCTGTTGCCCCAAGAACAGGTCACTACTGCTCCTCGGGCCATCCAGACATGGATTTTTCTCCACCTGAACTGAGTATTGGCTTATTCCTCTCTGCAAAAGTTTTTCTTGGTGTCTGACTCACCTCCCTCTTCAATGGTAGAGCTGAATGGGGACCCCAGGAGAAGGAGAAGGCCTTTTGGTACATCTGTAGATCAGCCCTGGGGCAATATCACCTGTGTGGTTTGGGGAAGGGTGGTGTGATCCATCCGAGCCCCCCATGATGGAGCTGTCTGCCAGGTTTTGCTGCCCTTGCTGGGGACCATGAGGAGCTTCACAGTCCTGCTTCCCACCGACAAGCAAACTATTGTTTGGTTCAGTAATGACGTGGGAATGTGCTCCAGATGTGAGAACATGGTTGGTGCAGATCTGCCAAAGATGGGAGCAGCATCCCTGGAGTGAAGAGGGACAAACTGGCTGCGGTGGGTCAAGTATGGCTAATTGCTAGGATTCATTTAGGATTCATTGGAGTGATGTGAGATATGGGTGAAAGGGTTTTCATGGTCTTGTTTGGGTTGGAAGGGACCATTAAGGTCAACCCATGGACATGACTGTCTTCATAACTGCATCTACTCAGCGCCTTGCCATGATGTTGGAGTGAGGCCAAGCCCAGGTCAATGCACCCAAACAAGGAAAGTCTCTGTCTTGATTCCCCTTGCAGGAAACCCCAATGGAGCCACCCCACTGGGTGTGGGGAGGAGAGGTGTTGGGGTTCACCGAGGTGTGCAGCATCACCCTGGTGGGCTCCTCCCTTGGTGGTGCCTTGTTGGGATGAACACGATGTCCCAGAGCATCAGCGAGGGGCAAAGCTCCTCTCCAGCAGGAGGAAGGCAAACCTTAAATGTTGCAAGCAGGAGGTGTTGATATCTAGGAAGGGATTATGGTGAATACCTTTTTGTGGGGGGGTTTCTTTCTCCCCACTCAACTAGACTCAAACTGCACATTTCCTTCCTTACAGATGGAGACAGCAGCCTGGGACATGGTAACAGAGGAGGGACACACCAGCATCATCCAGGATATCACAGAATCACAGAATCCTAGGGGTTGGAAGGGACCTCGAAGGATCATCCAGTCCAACCCCCCTGCCAGAGCAGGGTCACCTAGAGTCCATCACACAGGAACACATCCAGGCAGGGTTTGAATGTCTCCAGCCAAGGAGACTCCACAGCCTCTCTGGGCAGCCTGGTCCAGTGCTCTGGCACTCTCACAGGAAAGAAGTTCTTCCTGAGATTCACATGGAACCTCCTGTGCTCCAGTTTGCATCCATTGCCCCTTGTCCTATCATTGGTCAGCACTGAAAAAAGCTTGGATACGTTAAACCCTGTCCTGAACTCGCCGGTCCCTCTGGGACTCGTGGAGGAGTTCACTTCTCGGGGAGCTTCTGATTCAGCTGGCTCTCAGACAGCGCTGAGTTCACCCATCTGCTGCTTTCTTGGCAGCCAACGAGGGCAGGGAAATAACGAGCGTTTTCAATCAAAGCTTAATGTGTGCAAAAAGCAACCCGGAGGATTCCTTTGGCACAGCCTGCGCGAGGGAAGACAGCGCCGGAGTGGGCCAGGAAGGCTTTTTCCCTCTGCCCTGGATCAACCTCTTTGCTGTGAGTGAACATTTCTGGTTGTCTGCAGGAAGTCTGCCGTGGCTGAGTGTCTCCTGGAGCTTGCAATCCCTTTTCTGCCTTCAGCATTCCTGCCCCTCTGACATCCCAGGCACTGTTTGTGCACCGTTGCAACCTTCAAGGGCTGAACCATGAAGCTGCTGGTAGTGGTGCTCACAGAGCCCCTCTGGGTCTTCTCCCAGCAGCTCTCCCATTGTCCAGGCTAGCAATCTACAGTCACACCCTCCTTACAGGATGGTGAGGAGCCAATCCTGTGGAGTCACCATCCTGGGAGGTGTTCAGGATGTGTCTGGATGTGGTGCTGGGTGATGTGGGTCAGTGGTGATGTAGCTAGGGGTTGGACTGGATGACCTTGAAGGTCTCTTCAACCCCAATGACTCTGTGATTCTAAATCAGTATTTTCTTTGTGATCTGAATATTTGAGACATTTTCTATTTGTTTATTTCCCTATTTTTCTGCTCTGGATGTGCAGTTGTCTGCACAACGTTGTCCCTACCCATGTTCTCCTATCTAACCATCATTCCCAAAGTCCTCTGCCTTGAAGCCATGTGGGTTGCTGGAAGTGTCTGTGCTTGAAGGTGAGAGGGAAGCTCATAAAGGTGAAAAGGAAGCTCATAAAGGTGAGGGATGCTCTTAGCTTTACCCGGGGAAGACATTCCTCACTGCATGTCAGCAAGCCTTGAGGCTGTCAGCCAGCCCTTGAGGAGTTCACTGAAAGGAACCAGAAAACTGGTCTCAACCTGTCAACTAGGGCATCACACCATAAATTAATTTTTGTAACTTAATTCAATTAGTTTGGGTTTTTTTCCATTTTTTTTCTTCCGCCTCCATAAGTCAGAATCTTTCAATTAATTATGTACCAGATGCAGCCAGATTTCCTCTTTCATGTCCAATGGAAGGAAAGGGAGCTGGTGAACCCTATTCAGAAAGAAGAGCTGCCTGCTGGAGAGCAGTGTAGGAGAAAGGGACCTGGGGGTCCTGGTGGACAGGAGGATGACCATGAGCCAGCAATGCGCCCTTGTGGCCAAGAAGGCCAATGGCATCCTGGGGTGCATTAGAAAGGGGGTGGTCAGGAGGTCGAGAGAGGTTCTCCTCCCCCTCTATTCTGCCTTGGTGAGGCCACATCTGGAGTATTGTGTCCAGTTCTGGGCCCCACAGTTCAAGAAGGACAGGGAACTGCTTGAGAGAGTCCAGCGCAGAGCCACAAAGATGATTAAGGGA
>VZRW01002256.1:90436-107864 GCA_013398125.1 Aegotheles bennettii
TGACCAATGATAGGACAAGGGGCAATGGATGCAAACTGGAGCACAGGAGGTTCCATGTGAATATCAGGAGAAACTTTTTCACTGTGAGAGTGCCAGAGCACTGGACCAGGCTGCCCAGAGAGGTTGTGGAGTCTCCTTGGCTGGAGACATTCAAACCCCGCCTGGATGCGTTCCTGTGTGATGGACTCTAGGTGACCCTGCTCTGGCAGGGGGGTTGCACTGGATGATCCTTCGAGGTCCCTTCCAACCCTAGAATTCTGTGATTCTGTGATTCTGTGATCTTGGGGAAAACAATGGTTGCTGATTCAAAGTACAACTCTGGTGCTGAGTAGTTTGCATCTTTGCTTCATCACCAACTTTTTGCCACCAGAGTTGCTGAAGGCTGCCCTCAGCTCAGGTCTTTGCCACCTTCTGGGTTCAACCTTCCCACTCTGCTTCCCCCATCTGTCATCATAGAATGGTTTTAGTTGAAAAAGACCTTGAAGATCATTGGGTCCAACCGTTAACCTGGCACTGCCAAGCCCACCACAAAGACTCATCCTTCTTTCCATGGATGTGTTCAGACAGCTGTACCACACAGAGGTGGACTTCATCACTTCTGCTGTGTTGGAAATATGCTCTTGGCCTCGATGTTGTTGTAGAGGTGCCTCCCATGGGAGGAAAGCAGGAAAGAAAGGAAAATAATGGAGTAAAGAAGTTAAACATGTCTTCTCTCTGGCTTGAGAGGAAAAGTTCAACTAAAGAAGACTCTGATCCTGCTTTCTAGTTGACCCTACAGATGATGTAAGGAGGGGGACAGCCTCGATTCAGTGTGATGACTCCAGGTGAACGTGTTTGAGAGACCCCAGCATGTGTCTGAGGTCATGTAGGGCAGCAGATCCCTGCATGGAACCCTTCCCCTGAATTAGCAGAGTGTTGCAAGGCCAGGAGCAGAGGTTACTCTGTTCTCCTCCCAAGCGTAGATAAAAAGAAGGTAGGAGAAAGAAAACAAAGTGCACAGCTGCTTCCTGGCTTCTGTTTTGCCTCTTTGATGACAACTATTTTTAGGATCTGAGCTGTGTTTTGTTCCCATTTTGAGATACCTGAAATGTTCAATTCAGGCTGTCTTTAGGGGAAAGAAAAAAAAAGAACAGATTAAGCACATTTCTAGCCAAGAGCTACTGAAATAAAACCAGAACTCACACAGGAGCTGGGCCTGTGACTAACGTGACCTGACAATGGACCTGGCTCTCCCATCTTGTGATGCCACCTTGGACATGGGACCAAGTTCTCCCAAGGTAACGAGTATTTCTAGAGAAGAAAAACCTAGCAACAATGATAAAAATTATTGTTTCTGCTGTGTGTATAAAGCATGGGTGAACAAGAGGTCTGTGCGCAGAAGCTGGAGGTTCCCTCAAGTCCTCTCTCACCTCTTGGAAATGGGAAACCAGAGATATGCTTGGTTGTCTTTGGAATTTAAGGTTAGGGAGGGTCCATCAGAGTGAAAGAGACTAATGAGGAGGTTTGTTCACCACTGGCTCCCTCGTTGTCAGCCTCTTCCCATGAGGTTCATGGGTGCCTGGTCCTTCCTGGCTGTGCAGAGCCAAGTGCTGTTACCAGCCGAGCACATTGTCATGCTGAGCAACAAGAACACAACATAGAATCATGGAATCATCGAATTGTTTTGGTTGGAAGAGACCTTTGAGACCCCTAACCTGGGTTGGGGGAAACCCCCCACTGCAGTGCTGTGTCCTGAAGAAGAGAAGGCTCTGGGGAGACCTTAGAGCACCTTCCAGTGCCTGAAGGGGCTCCAGGAAAGCTGGAGAGGGACTGGTGCCAAGGGCAGGCAGTGATGGGATGAGGGGGAACGGGTTCCAAGTGCCAGAGGGGAGATGGAGATGGGATGGGAGGGAGAAATTGTTTGGTGTGAGGGTGGTGAGAGCCTGGCCCAGGGTGCCCAGAGAAGCTGTGGCTGCCCCTGCCTGGCAGTGTTGAAGGCCAGGTTGGCTGGGGCTTGGAGCACCCTGGTGTGGTGGGAGGTGTCCCTGCCCATGATAGGCGGTTGGGACTGGATGAGCTTTAAAGTCCCTTCTAACCCAAACCATTCTATGATTCTAAGACCTCGCTGTGGTTGATGTGCAGATGCAATGCAGTATTTCCCAGCAGGGCTGGGTTTAGCTACCAGGAATCTCCTTTTTGCAGCCTCCAACTCAGCTGAGGAACTCCTCACTACTTTACAGAAAAGTGTAACTGGGTCCAGAAAGCTCATTTTGCAGAAGAATTGTTTCATCAGGAGCTGACAAGCAGAATAACAGAGAGCTAAACTTGGTATCTGCCGGGGTGGGGACTGTAGATTGCTTGAGACTAGAAGGATAAGCCAAGGGGACCATCATTGTATGGCTGTGGTCTTTACCACTGGTTCTGGCTCCTGCTTTACCTTTGTGTACCCTTGGTCTGATCCAAGACAGCAGTTGCATCAGAAAGCCAAAGACAAAAAGATAATTAGTGATATGGCTGTAATAGCCCAGGTGTCCTTCTGCAATTGCAGGTTCTGGGAAGTATGGAGAGGACTTTCCCAGAGCTGTGACACCGTTCCTGGAGATGTTGCAGCAAGGTCTAGGGGACAGCTGGGACAGCTTGGCTTGTCCTGGAGGTAACTACGCATGAGGCACTGGCTTTCACAACCACCATGTGAAGGCTGCCAACCCCTGGAGCACCTCCTCAGAGTACTTGCTGATTTCTTGGCTGCAAGGTCTGTTGTGGGGGCACCATCTCCCTATGCCCAGGGGTTAGGACAACAAAGTCCTGTTTCGTCCCAGAATACGCTCTCAGTGCCCCACCAAAAGAGGGAGAGGGAGTATTGCTTTCTCTGGGAACAGAAAACACAGGAGCAAAACCCAAGTAACCTTGGTTACCATGGTTTTATCTGTGGTAAACAGAACGGGTGAGAGAAGAAGCCCTTTTCTTAGGTATGCACTGGGTAGGCAGTGTACCCACAGGTGGAAAACAGCAGAGCCAGGGCTAAGGAGGCTCTGCTAAAGCCAGAAAAATGTTGTAAATGTGATGTCAGGATTTTCTCATCACTCCAGTGCTCTTGGCGAGCCTCTCCTGAGGAACTCAGCTCTTTGGCACAAAGGGAAGTTGTTCCTTCCCTCTTTTGTTCTGGCCCAACCGGCGACCCGTGGCGATTTGCAAGCTCCTAAGGATGAAACATCTTTGGCCGCAGAGAGGAAAATGCTAACGAGGTGTCCATGGTTGGATAGCTTCGTAAAATGGGTTTGCATCTTAAATCCTTAATAATGTGGGATTTGGGAGAGGTGTTTGCTCGTTGCTCAGTCTACCCAGGAGCTAATCTCTTGGTTCTGTTGTTATAGTAATGCCCTTTGAGGTTCTCCCACCAGCCTTTGGCTCTGGAAGGTCTTTCTCCTGCCGTGTGCAGAAATGCCTGCTCATCATTTTCTCCCTTTTTTTGTGGAAAGCGAGACTTCCCCAACCAGTCCTTTGTGCTATAACCTCCTACTCCTCTTCAGGGATTTTCCAGATTCATCTTTTCTGCGTTATAAATATTGCATCTCCAGTCTGGAGAGGAGGACGGTTCCTCCAGCAGAAGTCTGTTTCTCTCTAATCCCTCTTGTCCACCAGCCTGTGGAGACACAAGCTGCAGCCAAGCTTCCTCTGAAAAATATTTTCAACCCTTCCTCCCTCCCACTCATCTTCCCAGCCAGATCCCCAGGGGCTTGCTGAACAAGATTGCTCTCACTTACACGTCTCTTTTGTGACTGTATGAAAGAGCTTAGCTCTGTTTTGAGAAAGACGCTTCTTACATATATTATTTTTCTCTATACCAATTTTTTTGAGTCTTTACCATGAAATTCGAGTTGTCAGACCAAAGAGAAGGTGGAAATCGACTTGATTTTTCACTTGAAATAGATGATTTTTATTTCTGTGGCTTTCCATATTTTGAAGACGTTTGGGCAAGGTAAGGGCTGTTATTCCTGGCATGTTCTCTGACCCGACTGACCAAAGATTGATCAGGTTTTGTGCTGTTTTCATACTCCATGTGGGATTTATTTGATTATGTGCAGGCATTTAATGTGGTCTGATCTTTCAAAGTCAGTGAATCCTACCCCAGTGCAGATATCCCCATGGATGGATCCTACCATCGATACCTAAGCTGTAAGAGCAGCACATGATGCAAGGACATCCATGCAGGAGCTGAGCCAGGCTAGCTCATGACGTGCAGGAACATGCAGTGCACATGTAGACAGATGTGTATGGCCATGACCTGCTCCAAGGGTGGAAGAAGCGTCTTACTGCTAAGCTGACTTACAGAACTGCAGCCTTGGCATGACTCCCTCGAAGTCTGGCAAGACCAAGGGCAAGGTCCTGCATGTGGTTTGGGGAAGGGTAAGGGCTTGGGGTTGTTGGCTAATGAGAAGCTCAATGTGTGTTGGCAGTGGGTGCTTGCAGCCCAGAAAGCCACCAGGATCCTGGGCTGCATCCCCACAGCGTGAGCAGCAGGGCCAGGGAGAGGATTGTCCCCCTCTGCTCTGCTCTGTGAGACCCCCCCTGCAGTGCTGGGGCCAGTTCTGGGGTCCCCAACACAAGAAGGACACGGAGCTGTTGGAGAGAGTCCAGAGGAAGCCATGGAGATGCTCCAAGGGCTGGAGCAGCTCTGCTCTGGGGACAGGCTGAGAGAGTTGGGGGTGTTCAGCCTGGAGAAGAGAAGGCTCCAGGGAGACCTTAGAGCACCTTCCAGTGCCTGAAGGGGCTCCAGGAAAGCTGGAGAGGGACTGGTGCCAAGGGCAGGGAGTGATGGGACAAGGCGGAACCGGTTCCAACTGCCAGAGGGGAGATGGAGATTGGGTCTCAGCACAAAATTGTTTGGTGTGAGGGTGGTGAGAGCCTGGCCCAGGGTGCCCAGAGAAGCTGTGGCTGCCCCTTGCTGGCAGTGTTGAAGGCCAGGTTGGCTGGGGCTTCTACAAACTCTATAAATTCAAGACATAGGTTGGAATATGGTTGTGTCAGGTTTTAATGGCATTGAAGTGAAGAAGCACAAGAAGAAGCAGAAGGAAACACAAGTTGCACAGACATCTCATGGAGGCTCGTTGGATAAATTCAGCCTTAGGTATTCATGTAATTCACAGTAATGACAAGATAAACACAGGTACAGCACAGGGAAACGTGTAAAGCCAAGAAGTCTGGACACCATGTTTGGTGGACATCGTGCATGGGTCTGTAGAGAAGGATGAAATCTCAGATTATCATAGAATCATAGAATCATTATGGTTGGAAGGGACCTCCATGGTCATCAAGTCCAACCTTTATCCCATCATATTCCTGACCATCAGACCATCAGACCATGGCCTCAAGTGCCTCATCAACCCATCTTTTGAACACCCCCAGGGACGGTGACTCCACCACCTCCCTGGGCAGCCCATTCCAGTGCCCAACCACCCTCTCAGGAAAGAACTTCTTCCTAATCTCCAACCTAAACTTCCCCTGATGGAACTTGAGGCCATTTCCTCTCGTCCTGTCATCAGCAATTTGGGAGAAGAGACCAACACCAGCCTCACTACAACCTCCCTTTAGGTAGTTGTAGAGGGCAATAAGGTCTCCTCTCAGTGTCCTCTTCTCCAGGCTCAATAACCCCAGTTCCCTCAGCTGGTTGGTTACCTCCCTTCCCAAAGGCAGGTGTTTTAGTACGCAGGTTTCTGGTTCAGCCCTTCCCAGTTTTCCCTCCCTTGACTTTGGGTGCCAGGCAGCCTCTCAGCCACGATGGCTTGTGGAGTTGAGTGCAACCTCCTGTTGGGTTTTTGGCCGCCCACAGCTCGACGCATGCCTGGAGGCCTCCCATTGACTTCTCAAACTAAGTTTGCTCAAAACTAGGTGTGTTTTATAGCTGCAGGTATGTGTTGTAATCTATCTTTACCTAATTTAATCTTCCTGGGCAGAGGGGACGAGAGGAGGAGAGACACAAGGATTTGTTCTTGTGCTTATCATTGGTTTTTCATGAGTGATGCTTGCCCCAGGGCTGTTATTTTTGGAGACTTGGTGCTTGTGTTTATTGCAAAGGCTCCTAGAGCTGGGGGTGCAGGCTTTGAGGTATGTAAATCCAAGTAAGAATGACATTTAAAATAGGTTTTATGCTATACCCGAATGTGCACAGAGAGGAAATACGAGTAGATTGACTTCAGATCCTGGAAGCAGAAAATCCCCCGTGGGAGTATCATTAAAGTTCTCAGCACGTCCAGGTAATTATAGTCTGACATAAGTTGTTTGGACCCCAATTCAAGGTAACTCTAATCTGGACCTCATTATGGTGGATAAAGAGGAATTAATCACTGAGCTGGAAGCTGGATTTTCCCTGGAGGTGTATGATTATGGCTTAAATTTGGGCCAAGATGGGACAGTTTCAGCTAACATGTATGTACACACAGATATGTAGAGTGGCTCCAGAGGGTCAGAGGGGCAGAGTTGACAAAAGTCAACAGCAAAACTGACTGAAAAGGGAAAGGACGTAGAGAGGAAGATGGCAGGAGGAACTGAGAGTCATTTCACTTGACATTTTTGATTGCCAAGCCAAAATCCTTCCACAAAACACAAGAGAAAATGGAGTCTTTGGGAGCCTGCTGGATCTGCAGATGTAATTTCCCTATTGGTGCTCTCTGTGGACAATGCACAAGCTGGGAAGCACTGAGGAGGTCTGGAAAGTTGCACAGCAGCATCCCCATTGCTCAGAGTGTGCAGAGTGGTCAGAAGACCCATTGGTCATGGAAGGTACATGCAAAGGTACTCAGCTGACGAGGGGACTCCAGAGGACAACACTGACTGCCAGCATCTAAATGGGTTCTGACTTGGATTCTCAGCCTCACAAGGAGTAAAATTTTTCTGTCTATGGTCATTCTGAAAGACCCACAAGGGACATGAGTCACACTGTGCATCTTTACTTTGTCTGTCCAAGTGGATGGCCCAACATGGAGTAGCCAGAACATGGTTCAAAAGAGACAGATGTAGGGATCTGTACTTCTTCAATCATTTCTAGCACCACAGGCAGGAGTCTAACCTGTGCCAATGATTGCAAGATCTTCCCTGAGCTCAAAGTAGTCCTTGTATTTGGTTATTCAGGGGAATCTTCCAATACATCAGTGTGGTTCCAGCAAGTTTGGTGTGAAATGTGGACCCTGATTCATTAGCTGCATTAATTGATTTCCAGGCCCAGAAAACATTCAAAACTACTTGAACTTTTGCTAGAAGTCAAATTTAAACTGCTGAACCTGAAGAAAGCTGACACCACCCACCTTTTGTGTTCCCTCACCACCTTTTGCACTGCATCCAAAATGAACCACAGTCCTTGTTCTTCTTTATTGCGACCAGAACCCTCATTTCAAGCATCAACCCAGTGCAGAGAAGTATTTCCCCTGTGTATCTTTCAGCCCACCTCAATATGAACATCAAGTTTCCTTTCGGTAAGATGTTTGTGGTGCCTTGCAGCATGTGTCAGAGCTTAAGAGCAGAGCTGCCTGTGCTTTCTGCTCAGGGATTAGATGCTTTGGCTATGGAGCTGCTTCCTCGCCTGTTCCCTCTCTTTGTTTCGAGCCCTCATTGCTTCTAAGTAGATATCTAGACATCATTCTTGATAATGAAGACCTGGAAGATATCTAAAATATCTTTAAAATAAGATATTTTAAAGATATTTTAAAGATAAAGATATTTTAAAGACGTAGCTGATAAAATAAATCATCTCTTTATTTCCTTTTCCCTTTCCTCTGCCCAAGCACAGAGTCTCTGCAAGGAGGTCTTACTTACTTTACTATATATTTATATTTTAAAAATCTTACTACTGTCTGAAGCTGTTGGCTCCAGTTTGGGCTTTTTTCTTTTCTTATTTTTTTTTCTTTTTGTTATTGTTGATATCCTCTCAAGAGAAAGACACTATGTGGGTTTCCAAGCTCTTGAATACATGTCAAATAAAACATTCCAAGCAATTATTCAAGCTGGTAATAAGCAGCGAGACATCCTTCCTGTAGAGAAGCTGAACAATGGTTTCCTCTGACAGAAGCAAAATATTAGGAGTCTTCCATATGTTGGTGCTGATTTAAACGGCGGCAGCATCTCCGAGTGGGATAGGAGGCCCCAGTGAGTATCTGGATATCCTGCGGGAAGAAAAGCTCTGCGGGTAACACCCAGACTCCTCTTGACATGCCATAAAGTTCTGGGAGTTTTCTCCATGTCTCCTCGACATCCTCCAGTTTTGAGAGCGTTTTCTTCCTTCCCTGGCTTTATTAATCCTTCCCAGCACATCCTTACCCCGAACAGCCCATGGAGGCAGGTGAGCCACCCTCCACCTCGAACACCAGGAGGACCTCTAGGGAGGAGCAGTGCTGGCTGAACTTGGCTGCCAGTTTGACCTGCAACCCCGCAGCCCCAGTGAACACATCCCCTTCCCAGACCGTGTTTGGGGTCTGCTGCAGCACTGTCTTCTCCTGCCCAAGGACAACAGCTTGGTAGGCTTTCGGCACCTTGACCCTGAAGTGGACCCAGCTCTGCTCTTGGAGCACCCCGGTGCGTGGCTCCAGCAACACGCACCCTCTCCTCCAGAGGCTGTAGACCCTGGGGAAGGGAGGCCAGGTGGGATCGGAGAAGCAGCGTATAACGTAGTCACAAATATGGACAAAGTCCTTGTTTTCTTTGCTTCTCCCAAAAAGCCCCACTTTGTAGACACCTGACTCAGGGAGAAGAACACACACGCTGACTTTAGTCCTCAGGTGTGTGACCAGGACATACCTTTCCAGGGGGTACTTGAGGCTGGTGGCTTTGTCCTTACTCAAGCTGGCGGTCACCTCGATGTCAGTGGGTGCGTGGAAGGTGATGTTGCACTTGCCGAGCTTGGTGGTGATGATGGGAGCAGAGTGGCTGGGGTTGGAGAGGCCGTGGCTGCTGGAGCTGATCCCGCTCCCGCAGTTCATACTCAGCCCCGAGGGGAAGAGTTCGTTCTGGTTGATGGGCCTCAAACAACGAATGAGGAAATTGGCCATGTTCCTGTAGGTGCTGCCTCCTAAATCTTTCACAAACACAGAGAGCCGGTAGTAACCCTGGAAAGGGCAGAGCACATGGCAACTCAGTTTGTCCTCCTCAGCTTGAGCAGCCAAGCATTTCTTGCTCAGGGCAGCATCTAAATCTTTATTAACCAGCTCATACGTGGCGAGCAAGGGTCGGGATGTCTGGAGACTCAAGAGCAAAGTTCCCTGTGGAGCAACAAGCAGCTCCCCTTTGTGGCTGCTCTCCTTGATGCCAAAATCTCTCACCTTTTGGTGAAGGCCCCAGAAATGAAATGGATTTTCAGGCAGTTTCTCTCCATTGCGTGGCTCCAGACATTGGATCTGATAGGAGCACACCCAGTTGTACAGGTCTTGAGAGTCAGCGTGGCGCGCGAAGATCATGAGGTCGAACAAGCCCTCGGTTGGAGGAGTCACCTTGATGGTCATGTTGTTCTCAGACACCATCATCATCCCGTGAACTGTGCCTACATCCTCTCCGGTTGTGGTGCCCTCAAGTTTGGAGAGCTGGTAGGTAAACTCTGTTGGGTGGGTGCTCCTCAGCATCACTGACACCTCCCCATGGGCTGTAGAAGGGTGAACAAAACACCATTTACAACCCTTTCATCAACAGTGTAACACATTGGCTTTTGAAGTGTGGACCCAAATCACCTGCATGAAAGACAGAGACCTGATTGTCCTCTTCTTCTTGCCTCTGTGGCTGAAGAACCTTAGCATGACCCTTCTTCACCTTTTAACATTTTTCTTACCTTGATGAAAGAGAAATGATGTTGCCACTAGATCTGGAGATGAAGGGGATAGGTACAAATAGTTGTCCTTTAGGACCTGAGATGCCTAAAACTAAGATAATGATGTCCTGCAAGGGGGTAATGGCTTCTGGAGCTGGAGTCATTCCTCTAAGCTGCAGGTCTTATACTGTCAAACCAGAAAGCATCTGGGAGGATCAAAATATCCCAGCCTGGCTTGTAGGAGATCCCACACCACTGGCCACATTTTAGGAATTAATTTCATTTTCCCTATTATTATTATTACTATGTTTTTCCCAGGTTTTGGCCTCACAAAATCACAAAAAATTCATAAACTTCTGGCTTGGAGTGTACGCTGACTGGGGGGGAGGGGAGAGCATGAGGTCCAAAAGAGAGGTTCATTGGGACAGGTATCTGGTGGTGGTACCATGGTTGGTGGATAAATGCTGGGGCTCTTTCCCAATGACTTTTGCTCCTTGGCAGAAATAAGCAGTCTCCTACTCAGAGCCACCACACACCAACCAGCACCTCCCCAGAAGCAAGCCAAGCTGCTCCCCCAGGCAGAGCACAGAAGGTGTCTTTAAAGCTTGTCTGAACCCACCTTCCCACCCAGAAATGAAGCACCTCCAGGGGAGGTCACCGGGGAGGAAAAGAGTCAAGGTGGCCTTGATTTCACCCCCACCCTCCATGTGCCACTTCTTGCTGTTTCTAACCCATACTGCAATCAGAGAGGGAGCTTCTTGCTGTGGCCAGGCCTCCCAAGGGATTTCCATCTGCTCCTGGGCAGAAGGGGTGGTTGGTTGATTTTGCAATGGAGACAGGGCAAGGCTTCACAAGCCCTGGAGCCTTTGCCATGAAGAAGATGGGAACATCTAACCAGCAGACAGCAGGCTGCTTTCAGCACGTGGTGAGCTACATCATCCCATGTGAACCACAGGTACTGGGGCAGCCTCGGTAGAAAACCCTGATTTTTATGGTACTTTATGCCTTTTTGTTTTCTCCAGATAGACACAAAAGCACAAGAAAAATGGCCACAGAGATCAAGACTTTGAGTTCTTTTGCCCTTGAAGGACCTCAGGGTGCTTCACCGTGCCCAGCGCTGGTACGCAGACACACTGAGATGCGTGCCTAAACCCACCATCCTCAAGGTCTGTGGGAATGAAGCCTGCTCTTCGTTACCCAAGGTCCCAAAGTGCCCAAGGATGGCTTGGCTGCTCTGCATCGTCCCGTCCTCACCACGTTTTGGCTGGAGAGAGGGGAGAGCAGAGCAATGGCACCGCGGGAGCCCAGGGCTGTTACCAGCACCCGCGCTGTGCACAATGTCCGTTTGTTTTGGGTGCTAACACCAGATGACAAAAGACTCCAGATTCATGCTGAAAAAATCGTCTCTTGCTAATTATTAGATTATGAAACACGTTTCATAATCTAATGAATAATGGGGGGGGACGACTATTTTTTTTCCCTTCTATTTTCTGTTTGAATCTGGATTTTGCCGTTGTTTTGCCCCGCAGTTTTTTGTTGGTAGGTTGACCCAGAGATGCGAAAAGAATGGGAAAGGCTGGCTTTTATTTGTGCCTTGCCTGTTAAAGCTGTGACTTGGCTCACACAGTAAGTGCAAACAATTCTCCCCTGGCAAGTGTTCAGTGGAGACATTACTGATGACAGACTTTATTAACTGCAGGTTTGCTTGTTATTAAATTCGCTCTGTGCTTGTTTCCTGAAGCTGCTGGCCTGGCCGGCTGCATCACATTAGGATCTTTAGGAAGAAAGAAAAGGAACAGAACATTGTATGCAGTGGAGCCAGCGATGAGGAGATAGGGAAGCCAGCAATGCGTTTGGCTCGGGGAAGGAGACCCAAGGAGATAATTAATGCCTACGTTTAAAACAAACATTTGTTTGTTTGATTGGGTTAATTCGAGCCATGAGCTACAGATTCCCTCTGGTTTTCAGGGAGGCCAGGTGAAGCTGGGGTTGTGTTCCCATGTCAGCAGGCTCAGTGCTGCAGGAGGGCAATGTATGTTGTGTTAATTGTTTGGGGGGAAAAAAAAAACCCACACCATTAAAATACAGGCATGTTTCTAATTTCTCCAAGCCTTTTTTCATAGGCTTCCCTTCCCCTCTCCCACCCTGGCCATTGTATCTACAACATTCCACCAATGACTGCTTTTCTATACAAAACCCCCAATCTTATAGTGTCTTAATTCCATAGGACTGAATGCCCTTCATCACGGTGGCTACCAACCCTCATGCCTGGGCAACGTTAGCAATTAAAAGGGCTGGGTGTTCAGAGCATGGTCCCTTTACAAAGTGTCCCACCTTCAGCTCCCATCAGATGGTGATTTGTTGGAGGAATCTTGGCTTGAAAGCTTTTAAGCATTTTAAACAGATGGGAGCTGCTCAAATAGAGCAGGAATGGATCCACAGTAGCCAAAGAGGGAGAAGAAGTAGATTTTGCATCAAAGATCTCGAGCGTTTTTGCACTGAGATTGCCTTAGATGCTTAAGTACACCCTGTAAGGTGATGGCTTATTTCCATCAGCCTAGACCAGTATAATCATAATTCTGCATCAACAAAAGAAGACATCTGGTTTGGTTCACAGTCTGGGTTTGCAATTTGGTGTTTTAAGCACAATTCTGATCTGATGCTGGCTGTTGAGGCTTAGTGCAGTAATTAAACTGTTCACTTCAGGTCCAGGAACACAGTTCTTTCTCTCCACAAGATGATAAATTCACAGGGGAAAAAAAAATTGGCATTTTTTTCCCCCCTGTTTTAATGGAAATGTCTCCTTTCATCTCAGTTTTGGAGGAAAGAAGAAAACTGTGCCTGTAGCCCAGGTCACCTGGTGAGTTGTGCAGAGGGACAGGAGATCCTCCAGCCAGGGGAGTGCAAAGGGGTGATGTAGTTGGGATGTGCCAGGCAGGTTTCCTTCCTTGACATCTCTCTCCAGGGCCATTTTGGCTCATGGCAGCTAGTGGCCAGCGAGACCCAAAGCCCTGAGCTGCTTCCGGGCTCCATCACTATGATTTTTGACTATCAAAATTTTTTTTCTCATTCTTTCCTTTGGGCTTTTTTACCCCCACTAACGATATTTGGTAGGAGTCTACGTTTTGCAGTTCATCACTTTGGCACCCAGATGAAGGGACTGGTTGGACTCTTGATCTCCTGGTTTTCCTCTGAGACCACAGACATTGTGTTGTTTATTTTTTATGCCTTGGAGCCTCGCTGGTGACTTGGACCTGAAAGGGCTTTCTCCCACTCTCCATTCCTGCATTTGCCATGTAGGTGCCGGGTGACCTTGGGTGGAGATAGACTCATAGAATCATTATGGTTGGAAGGGACCTCCAGGGTCATCAAGTCCAACCTTTATCCCATCATATTCCTAACCATGAGACCATGGCCCCAAATGCCTCATCAACCCATTTTTTGAACATCCCCATCTCTTCCGAGCAGGGCAGAGTTTGTTGGGGGTAGACAAAATCCCTTCCCCAGGATGCTCTGAGGTTCTTCAGGGGAAAAGCACCACAAGAGCTTTACATAAAAGGCAGCATCAACCTTTCAACTGTTCCCAATTTGTTCTGATTTGCACAGGCCACTTGCTGCTCCAAAGGTGTGTGATAGCCCATCTTGGCCAAGCCCCAGTACCCTGGAAATACCTGAGGAGTTTGATATCTGGGTAAGTAATAATCTCTCTCAGTCAAAGCCTCGTCTGTTGTATATTCATTTTCTCCAAGCCTGTCAACTCCTCTCAACCTGAGATTGCTTTATCTCCTAGCTTGCTGTCTTGATAAAATAAATTGCAGGAAAAATCCATATATACCCTTGGGACCATCCAGGGAAATGAGTGTACAAAAGCTGTCTGGGTCAAAAAGAAGATTGTTTTGTATCCAACCTGAAAAATCATCATAAAACTAAAATCAAGGAAAAATGAAACAACTCCAGCCTCCTCCCTTCATTTAAAATAAATAAAATAAAATGGGATGTGAACATTTCGGACCATCTGGGAGCCTCCCTCCCCAGCCTGTGAACACGACGTGGATCATCTCTCAGGTATGTTGAAGCTATTTTGCTGCTGGTGGTGAATTTAGTTGGGAAAAGCCAGGCACAAAAGGGCTTAAGTGTGATTTAGCTCAATTAACTATAATTTATGAATCCTAACTCCCAGTTTACTAATCGCAGTGTCACACAATGGCTGTGATTCCTGAAACTGCTTAAATATGTGCCTCTGCTCTAGTGCTTAAACCACGTGCTTAAAAATAGACCGATGGGTCATATTTGAGTTAAAAATGTTTTTTCTCAACCAAAGCTTGCTTTTTAAAAGCAAGCGAGCTCTTACAGTAGTAGAATTTAACCCTCATTTTGTGTTTACCTGTTTTGAGGAGGGAAGTGTTGGGAGAAAGGAGGGAGAGCTGAAGTCTGAAGAACTCAGAAGTTTTAAAAACTCTCTGCTTGAAGTCTTCCTGGGAGACAGGGGGCTGCAGGAGCTGCCACTGGGGATCTTCTGGCCAGTGGGTCTCGATGAAGTGCTCAGGGTCAGTAAGGAAGAAAAAATCATCATACCTACAGAGTGAGAGGAGAAGACAGCGTGGAAGGAGCAAGAGAACCCATAGCGTCCCAAGTGGACCCAAGGGACCTCCAGGGTCATTAAGTCCAACCTTTATTGCATCATATTCCTAACCATTAAACCATTAGACCATGAGATGGCCCTATGAGCTGATTTAATGTGATGTAAGAAACAAAATGCATCTTGGTTCCAATTTGAATGTGCCTAACCTGACATTCCAAACACCATCCCTGCTTAGATGTTTGCTGAGTGGGTCAACCTGCAGATGCTTGCTCAGCTTTGGGCTGGGGTCATCCAGTGAAGCCCTGTTGCAACTGTCAACCTGAAGGTTTTAAGGACACAGGAAGGTTATTGAAAGCAGCTCTGAGGAGGACTTAGGGGTATTGGGTGATGAGAAGCTCGCCATGAGCTGGCAGTGTGTGCTTGTAGTCCAGAAAACCACCAGGATCCTGGGCTGCATCCCCAGCAGTGTGACAAGCAGGGCCAGGAGGGGGTTGTCCCCCTCTGCTCTGCTCTCGTGAGACCCCCCCTGCAGTGCTGGGTCCAGTTCTGGGGTCCCCAACACAAGAAGGACACAGAGCTGTTGGAGAGAGTCCAGAGGAGGCCACGGAGATGCTCCAAGGGCTGGAGCAGCTCTGCTCTGGGGACAGGCTGAGAGAGTTGGGGGTGTTCAGCCTGGAGAAGAGAAGGCTCCAGGGAGACCTTAGAGCACCTTCCAGTGCCTGAAGGGGCTCCAGGAAAGCTGGAGAGGGACTGGTGCCAAGGGCAGGCAGTGATGGGACGAGGGGGAATGGGTTCCAAGTGCCAGAGGGGAGATGGAGATGGGATGGGAGGGAGAAATTGTTTGGTGTGAGGGTGGTGAGAGCCTGGCCCAGGGTGCCCAGAGAAGCTGTGGCTGCCCCTGCCTGGCAGTGTTGAAGGCCAGGTTGGCTGGGGCTTGGAGCAACCTGGTCTAGCAGAAGGGTTTGGAATTAGATCATCTTTACAGTTTCTTCCAACCCAAACCAGTCTGGGACTCTGACACTGTGTTGGACCCACAAGAAGCTGTTTTCTCTGCCTGCTGCTCTAGATATTTCATTCTCCTTCTTTTTTTCCTATGCTCTGCTTAAAACAACCCACACTTGCTAGTATTTTAAACTGTTCTCAGCAAGATAATTACCTATTAGAAATTCCACAATTATTTCATTATGCATTATTAGAGAGGAAAAAAATTAAAAATGCAGTTCTAAAATACAGTTAATGGAAATTATTAAATTGTGCAAATAACTTTCATGAGAGTCGTTGTTTACTTAACATGGGCTGAGAAATCTCAAGTCATTTCATCTGGAACCATATAAAAGCAAAGTTGCTGTGAAAATGAGGATTTGTGACTTCGTAAGTGACAGTCAGTGCAGATTAAAAACAAGTTGTGGGGGGAAGTTATTGTCTGCAAAGTTCCTGCCCCAGCTCAGGGAATAAGGCACTTCATGTAGATGTTTACATGTAGATGATCCACATTTGCAGGAGGTCCCTGAGTACCCATCATAGTTGAGGATGAGCAGAATAGGTCTCTGGACCTTCTGCAAGTAGTCTCTGGGGGTGTACCTGAAAGCAGGTGCTCAAGGCCTGGTGATTTCAGACTTTAAAGAGGATATTGGAAGGGTTGGGATGGCCATTCTGGGATGTATCCAAAGTCAAGTTGAGCCTTGACCATTTGTGTTGGGGACCAGGTCTCCAGTGGTGTCAGGGGAAAAGGTTTCTCACCTGGGCATGAACAACCTGCTCTCCGCATCCACGGTCCCTGCACCCCAGCAAGCATCCAGGAGGCACCACTGTCCTTCCAGCTCCACTGCGTTCCACATGTGGCTGCTCTTCTGCTGCTGGCACCTCTGGCCTCTGTGGGAGCCCGGGCACCGGCCAAACCCCGCGACCTCCATGCAGCTCAGTCCTGCCTCCCTGTCCAAGGAGAGCCATCACAGGAGAGAACTGCAGAGCAAACACTGCTTTGTGCTTGCTTTCTTGGAGAGCAACCCAACCTGCATGGTAAGCGCAACCTTCTTCTTCTCAAAGCCAAGCCCCACTCATCCAAACTGTTGGCCAAACACAGCTTTTGCCCAGGCTCTTGCTTTCCCCACAGCTACTCCCAGCCCTCACCCCTCTTAGCTCTGGTTCTTGTTGACCTGTTGAAGCCATATCAACTCCTCCATTCAAGCAGAGAAGGAGGGATGCAGCTGCTGTGCCTGGGGACGTGGTGGGTAGATGATGCTGGTTTTGTGGCAAGCCCCACGCCAGATGTATGTCCCCACCTCAGATCTCCAGGGGGAGGGACGAGAAAGCCCAAGGTGAGTTTTACCTGCACATTTCCTGGCACAAATGGGCATAACCAGAACACACAGCTCTTCCCGTTTGCAGGACCTGCTCTGGCACGTGGATCTTCTGAGACACCCCCAGGAAGCCCTCCACATCATATTCTAGGAAAGAGAGAACACCATGCAATTCGAGGCCAATGTAAGGACTTACTATGTCCAAAACAATCCCATTCCTTCTCCTGCCCAACCCTACCCCACCCGGGAAGCCATGACAGCTCTTCTATCCATCACTAGTCAAGAGTTTGACAATTCTCCATGTGAGCTAAGACTTGCCAAGGTCTTGGGGGAGTTGTGTGCCCAGTGCATGTAAAGAGCCATTCAAGTGAGGTGTAGTGGCAATCATAACACCTCAGATACATGGATGTGGTACAGTGAAGGGGCATGAAGCTGAGATTTCTGCCTCCCCAGATGACTGCTCCAGTGTAGCTCAGCCTCATCGAGTTTGCATTACCAGGGAAAAGCCTCTGATGTGCTGCTGAAACTGAGTGCACTGGGGGCAGATGGGATTTCCCAGTGGCTCTGGGGGTGAAGGAGATGTCGTTTCCAGGCTGGAGGGTCCCATGGTGGGAACCAGCTCCTATTCCAGGCATGCTGCTGAATTCAAGAGGAGGAAATTTCAATTCACAACTGCAACAGGCTCAGGACAGAGTGGCTGGAGCTGCTCAGCAGAAAGGGACCTGGGGGTGCTGGGTGACAGCAGCTGGGGCTGAGCCAGCAGTGTGCCCAGGTGGCCAA
>VZRW01002256.1:108109-164075 GCA_013398125.1 Aegotheles bennettii
GGCTTTAAATTGCAGCAGGGGAGATTCAGGTTGGACATCAGGGACAATTCCTTCCCTGGGAGGGTGATTGGGGGTGGGAATGGGTTGCCCAGGGAGGTGGTGGAGTCCCTGTCCCTGGAGGTGTTCAAGAGGTGTCTGGATGTGGTGCTGGGTGAGTGGGGATGGAGGTGGGGGTTGGACTGGGTGAGCTTGGAGGTCTCTTCCAGCCTCGATGGTTCTGTGATTCTAACAGGAATACTGTGGATTTTCTATCCTGCAGGGCATGAAGAGCCCCAATCCAGGAGGCACCATATGAAGAAAGGACTTTCCATGTCTCTGCAGAACAACGGGACCAGACTCACCAATGTTGTGGCAGAGCCAGAACCATATTGCCCGCACCATCTCCAGTTTGCTCTGGGATTTGGCAGTGATCAGGGAAACGATGGCCTGGATGGACAGCCCGGTGTGCCTGGACTTCAGCTGCAATGGACAGGATGGGTGAGTTAGAGGGAATCCAAGTGTCATGGGTGGGTGACAGCTTTACGTGATGGACTCACTGGAAGGAAAATGTACTGAGAATTTAAAATGCAGAATATTGTTTGTGGTGTTTTTCCCATTTTCCTAGTTATGGTTTTATAAAAGCCCAAGGAGCTGCAATTTGGGGAGAATGAAGGTGGCATTCCAGGTCAGGTTGCTTGGAGCAACCTGGTCTGGTGCGAGGTGTCCCTGCCCATGGCAGGGGGTTGGGACTGGGTGATCTTTAAGGTCCCTTCCAACCCAAACCAGTCTGTGAGTCTTTTTGCTTGTGGGAAATGTTGCAGGATGTGGGTTCAAAAAGCAACTTTTAAATAATGATGGTGCTCCTGTTGGTCTCTTGCATTACTGACATGAGGTTGTTAGGAGCGTGCAGCTTCTAGGCAAACAAATACAGAGTGTTTCAAAAAGATGGACCTGTTTGAAATGGACCTTCAACTGAAATTGGGTCCATCTTTTGAAACACTTTGTAATATGAATTATTCCCAAGGAAAAGAAAGGATACTCAACCATCAAATATCTAGCTGTTTGCTTCCCTGTTGGCACATCTTGGTGGAAATTCAGCCCTAGTCCATGCTATTCTTTGTTTCAGTCAGAGATGGGAAAAAGTAGGTCCTATTTTGAGAGTTGCAATGTTTGCAAGTAATCCTGGTCCCAGCTATGTCTGAAGACCCTGAAGAAATGGGTCAGAACACCTTGTGTTGCAGTAGCTGCTGGCTACACCAGAGTGTTTGGAGTTGATGGATGGAGCCCTTTTCTCCAAAACCACCTGGGCAATGATCCTGCCAAGACTTTTTCATGTGGTTAAGGTGGATGCCCACATGCAGTCTGTGGGCTTCTCCTAAATGGCCAGCAAACAGGTTAAGCTTTGTGCCTGTGCTGCCTGTGGCTCTCCCATCAATCTCCTCCTCCCTGGGGACTGGCAGCAGAGCTCGATGCATGGGGAGAGGGGACAACCTGGTGTCCCCATGGCACTGCTGGCTGAGCAGCTGCCATCACCAGAGGTGCAATACCCTACTCGTAGGTGGTCAGTAAACTGCTCTACTGCTGTTCATGGCTAAGAAGAAGAGACAGAGTCCACCAGGTTTTAGTGGAGGTAGCGCTTTGAATAAACAGGAAAACAAGTTGTTCCCATGGCTTCCCACTGCCTCGGAGATGTTTTTGGTGGTTTATTGCCCTCATTTTCCTATCTCCCAACTCCCTCCCCCTCAATTCTCTTTAATAGACTAGGTAGACTCTGAAATCTTCAAGCATCCTTCTTCTCAAGGGAGATTAGCCTCAGGCTAGGTACAAATTACAGGTTTCAACAATAACGGAGAGCACAACTGTTCCTTGTGGCTCTTTGTGAGTTGACGTGTAGACTGCAAACCCTACGTTGGTCAGGCATTTGCTGCTGAGTCAATTGTGCTGACCCTGGGGGCAAAATCACACCGGCAGCGCGTGGCTCAGATAATAGGAACTGACTGCAGAATTCAGCGTTTGTCCTCTGGTCCCTCATATCCAGAGTGTGGGAGCATCATATAGCAGCAGACAGGCTGAAATGAGGACACAATCGATGCCTCCTGCCTGAAAAAAAGCAGGACTTGGGCTCCCACAGATATGAAGGGGTTGGTGGACATGGCCAGACCACGTGGTTATTGCTGGCTCTGTGTGCTCAACTGGCTCCCAGGCTAACTAAGCACAGAATAGAATCATAGCATCATAGAATCACTATGGTTGGAAGGGACCTCCAGGGTCATCAAGTCCAACCTTTATCCCGTCATATTCCTGACCATCAGACCATGGCCTCAAGTGCCTCATCAACCCGTTTGTTGAACACCCCCAGGGACGGTGACTCCCCCACCTCCCTGGGCAGCCCATCCCAGTGCCCAACCACCCTCTCAGGAAAGAACTTCTTCCTAATCTCCAACCTAAACTTCCCCTGATGGAACTTGAGGCCATTTCCTCTTGTCCTGTCATCAGCAATTGGGGAGAAGAGACCAACACCAGCCTCACTACAACCTCCCTTTAGGTAGTTGTAGAGGGCAATAAGGTCTCCTCTCAGTCTCCTCTTCTCCAGGATAAATAACCCCACAGCCTGCGCTGCCTCAGGGCATCCTGTGCTCTGAGTCCCTTCCTCTCCCCTCTTGCAACCTTCCTAGAAGGGTTTCCAAGATCCCTCCACCCCACAGCAATTCTGTTTGGGATCCAGAAGTAATCCTGGCCTATGATGATGTTCAATGGAACAGGTTGCCCAGGGAGGTGGTAGATGCTCCATCCCTGGAAACATTCAAGGTCAGGTTGGACGGGGCTCTGAGCAACCTCGTCTGGTTGGAGATGTCCCTGCTCACTGCAGGGGGGTTAGACTAGATGACCTTTAAAGGTCTCTTCCAACCCAAACTATTTTATGATTCTGTGATTCGTCTGGTTTCATAGCCCTTCTTCCCAGTTTGCATGGTGAGTCCCAGCAAGCATTGCATATTGCAGCTACACACCAGTGCTGGCTGGAAGCAGGCAGCAATGGTACCCTGGGTAGACAGGAGATCTTCAGAGGTAGCACAGTGATTTTTGGCCATGGTAAAGACAAATTCACAGCCTGGGGCCTTGTGAGATCTAGTTTTGCTGTAAAGTATCATCTTGTCAACAGTGTCATCAGAGCATATGGTGGAGAGCATAGGATGTGGATCTGCTGATGGCACCATTTGTGTTCCTACTGAAGGACATGAGGACATACCTGCTGGCTCACTTGTAGGACGTGGGTGTCTATGTGGCTGAAAACCTTTGAGTCAGAGAAGAGATCTCTCCTGGTCTTTCTTTGGGGATTTTTAGCTTGCTTCTTTTCTTCCAAGCTGCTAAGCCCTTCCTTGGGAAGGAGGGCTGGAGAGCAGCTTCCCACAGTCACAGATGACTTCTGCAGTAGCTTTTGGAAGGTATCCCTTTCACTGCAGTTGTTAACTTTGTTTGCCCAAAACATGAAAACATCCTTGGAGTGGGAATCCTTGGGCTCCTCTCTTACTTTTTGTGTAGTTGAGACCTTCTTTAACACCCCCTCTTTGTTCCTGTTCATGTTGGTGACTTGGTGAGGGAGTTTCTCTGAGGTCTTGCAGTTGATCTCTTCAGAAATGTGTCCCAGGGGAAAGTTGCCATTACAAACATCTGACATCTGAGCTTCCCTCCACCCAGGTAAAATATTTTCTGCCTGGGATGACATCCTGTTTTCTCTGTGGTACCTGGGATGGTCCTGTCTCAATGTGCTTTGGGTGGTTTGTTTTTCATGGTGGTTGCCATTCCTGAAGCAATGGGAAGGAATTAGCTCGTTTGCTTTGGTAGTCTGGGATTTGGATGACTTGCCTCTGTCATAGCTGGTCTTCATCCATGCAGTGGGTAAGGGGGTGTAGAAACCAAGGAGGTCTGCAGATGGAAATACAGATGATTTTTTTTTTCAAAAGAATCATAGAATCATAAAATCATCAAGAGACCTTCAAGATCATCCAGTCTAATCACCTACCTACATCACCACTAACCATCATCACCCAACACCACATCCAGATGCATCTTGAATGTACTCTGCACCGATTACTTCAGAGCCTGCCTGCCTGTATGGTTAATTGCAGCACATCAGGATTGGGTAAGTTGGGTTTAGCCAAAAATACTGGGTTTTTCCTAATTCAAGAAGTAAGGTGGGATGGCAACGCCACAGAAAAGCTCTTGGCCTCTTTCCAAGTGCAAATCACAGAATCACTTGGGTTGGAAGGGACCTTAAAGGTTATCTCATCCAACTCCCCTGCCATGGGCAGAGACATCCCCCACCAGACCAGGTTGCTCAGGATCCCATCCAACCTGACCTTGAACGTCTCCAGGGACAGGGAATCCACCACCTCTCTTGGCAACCTGGGCCAGTGTTTTACCACCCCCATGGTGAAAAACTCCTTACTTATGTCTAAGCTAATGTCTTCCTTATGTCTAAATACATGGTTTTTGGATGGGTGGACAGGCAGTCGTGGGGTCTCAGCCATTACATCTCTGCACTGGAAGGGAATGGAAATGGAAAAAAGAAATGGCAAAGAAATATTTGTCTGTGGTGGAAGGGTCTGTAAGTGGGTGCAGGGAATGGTTGGGTGCCTCAGTTTCCCTACATGGAACTAAGATTGATCAGGTAGCATTTTTCCTCTCTTCCAGATCCAGGATCAAGAAGGACAAAGAATTAATATAATTAGTGTTCTGGTGCTCCAGAGAGATACACCTGCCAGAAAATCTTTCCTTTAGGAGGACCTCCCACCTTCTACCCAGTATCTCTCTGTTTTGCTCAGATTCCTGCTATTCAGGTTCTGCAGAAAAACATATTTTTTTTTGTATTATTGCTTTGCACTTGAAATGTAGCTGTGTTGAGTAAGGAGAAAATATGTGAAAAAGTGGAAGGAAGGGTGCAATCCAGGATTGATGAGGTTTTGGGGGTTAAAGCTGTGGGTAGAGTCAGCTCTTGCACGCCCTCAACATCTGCACGGCGCTCGCGAGTTTTATCTTGGTTTAGCTTCTATTTGCTGTTGTTGTTTTTAATCATAAAATGACTATTTGTGCAACGCAAATAGCAGAGCCTGCTGTGAGCCACTTAGCCTAGCCCAGAAATGTCACTCTCCGTGCTCATCCAGCCTCTCCCATGCAGAGGCAGACTGGGTTTTCAACAGCTGCACTGGGGCAGTGGCTTTGCTCTTCCAGGAAAGCGGGATGTCACTCATCCCTCTCTCTGCTACCTTCCTTTTTCTCTCCTTCCTTGGGCTTGTAGAGGTAGGACAGCCTTGTCCAGGGTGGAGAAGCAATCGTGACCACTGCAGTCTTGCAAAAATGATGTTTTTTTCCCATTAACCCCTGCTCGTACAAACACTGGGAGGATGCAAACAGCATCAATGAGTTAATCCAGCTCTGGATGCTCAGATAACCAAAGGATGCCCCAATGGGATGATGCCCCAAGGGATGATGCTCTAATAGGAGGATGGGGGTGTTCAAAAAACAGGTTGATGAGGCACTTGAGGCCACGGTCTAATGGTCCAATGGTTAGGAACATGATGGGATAAAGGCTGGACTTGATGACCCTGGAGGTCCCTTCCAACCATAATGATTCCATGATTCTATGCCCCAACGGGAGGATGCCCCTGGATGCATCCTGAGCTCATGGGATGGTTTTTTGCAGGACAGCCATACCACTCCTCTGCCATGGGGATTTTGCCCAGCTCACCAAGACCATACATACATTCTCTATCTACTCCCAGACCACATCTGAGCCTGAAGAGGTGAATTGTTCATGCCCAGCTGTTGACACATTCAAGCTGCCCTTGTGCGTGTGAACTGCGGTCGCTGCTGGGCTGCTCTCCCATCCCTGGGTGCACTCATTGTCACCAGCACAGAGAGATTTTGCCTGCCACTTTCTAAGTGAGCAACAAGAGGCCACTTCTGAATCCTTCACGGTCGTCACCTGACATGAACCAGGTTGGACTTAATGACCCTGGAGGTCCCTTCCAACCATTATGATTCTATGATAAAAAAAAATAGATGCCAGCAGATGCCAGGAGCCCCAACCTTTCTCCTCTTGCTCCCTCAAAGTCTACCCCACGTGGGAGGGACTGGGGGGGGTCTAAGCCCAGTTTTCCACAGCTGTGCTTTCTGAATCTCTCTGCTGCCTTCCCACATGGAATCTGGGCTTGGGGCTGGGGTAGAAGATGGACCCTCAGCCCTTAGCCACAGTCTCAGAAATGCTGGAAAAAACAAGACTGACTGAACATGTGAAAATCCTGACTTGCTCAGTTTTATTCTTTAATCTGAGCACTTTTTCTTGGGTTCAAACCAGATGTTTTTATCTCAATTCCATATCACTTGATTTAAAGCCATATTTAAAGCCATTTATTTTAAAGCCATATTTATGGTGATCTTATTGCCAATATTTATGGCTTCAAGAGAAATTTAAGCAAAAGCACCACTTTGGCATTACCCTGAACAGTTTCCTCTTCCCATGCCTTAAATGTGATGCTTCATACACAACCCCCAGCTCAGAAGTCCTTAAATCACTTGGACAAGAGGATAGCAGGGGACTGCTACCTTCTTGCTTTCCCCCCACAGACTTCATCCATGGTTGGACAGGACGGGTCTTTGAGGGCATTGATCTTAGTGAAACCTCTGCTCTCACCCCCATGTCCTGGAGATTATG
Source organism: Aegotheles bennettii (assembly GCA_013398125.1). NCBI lineage: Eukaryota > Metazoa > Chordata > Aves > Caprimulgiformes > Aegothelidae > Aegotheles > Aegotheles bennettii. The sequence goes on from VZRW01002256.1 coordinate 114,801, forward strand.
AGACATTAATACGTGAAACACAAGCTCCAGAGGGGATGTTCCAGCTCAAAAATGCCATTGCAGAGGACTCAGGGAGAGGTGGGAGAAGGACTGGCTGCTGCTGGGGTTTGGAGAAGAAGCACCACACCTTCCCAGGGATGGTTGTACTATCAGCAGGCTCTCAGCTCACATTCCCAGGCTGACATTTCAGTCTGCCCTGACATGCTCTGAGCAGATAAATACAATGTTAGTGTACCCCAGGTGATGATATTGCCAGCAGCTCTGTGCAGTTTCAATGTTGGGAGTATGGGAATCGCTTCCCCTCTACAAGCTGTAGCGGTGGCAGCTTAGAGGTCTAATGGGTCAAATGGAAAATCTCCACAAGACGAGCAGAGAGAGACCATCTGACACCTCTCCAGCAACCCTCCCGTGGTCACCAGCCTGGCAGGGAGTGGAGAGGGGAAGGGAAATGCTGTTGAGAACAGTGAGTGTGCAAAAGAGCTGGTGTGGTCTGGAGAGTTTGGGGTGAGGAAGGTGGAGGTGGTCAGGAGATGGTGGAGGACCATAAAAAGGCGACCAGAGCAGAGTGATTCTGGACCCTGGCCACCCTGTGGGGGGTTGTGGCACTTTGTCCTGCACTGGTATAGGCAAGGAAATGGATGGAGCTAAGGGAATAATTGCGGAGGGGTGACAAAACCCTGGGAAATGATCTCCAGTGGGTCTGTGCCGTGGTGGGTGTCCCTGGAGAGACCCAGAGCAGTGTGTGCGGGGGCGAATGGCAGAGCCAGCAAAGGTTTTGGAGAAGGGGGATGTTCCTACTCACCCTGCTCGTGACACAGCCGTGGCTCCTCGTTGTTTGCAGAAGGCAGCTCCTGGCAGCCCCCTGTCCCTTTTATACAGGTGTCAAATCAGGACTGTCTTTTTTTTTCTATTCTTTTTTTGCACCTTGCTAATGTCAGGAGTGCTAAAAATACTACAAAGCACCGGCAAACATTGCTGCTGCCAGCCAAAGCCTCTGCAGGGACTGGGGTGTGTTTGCAGGAGGGATGGGGGATTGATAAGAGGCTTTCCCTTATCAGCCACCAGGCTTTGGCAGGGCAGCAGTGGCTGGCTCTGCCTGGCTGGACCCTGTCCATCTCCTCCTGCCTGGGTGTCTCTGCAGGGTTGCTTCTGCCTTTTTTTTAGTTTTCACTATGTTCTTATGGTGCTTTGAATTTCACCATCCCGGCTTTGCCCTGGGAGGGATCTAGGGAAAGCCAAGAGCAGAGTTATCTAGTGAGATGCTGAGGTTGTCCTCTCCCCCCCTCTGCTTGTTAACACTGCTTGGAAAGATCTTGCTGTCTTGTGAGATGCTCATGGAGCAAATCATAATACGGTTGCAACCACCTGCATCTGCTCCGAGCTCTTTGTCAGAGAACCACAGACTGGTTTGTGTTGGAAGGGACCTTAAAGCTCATCCAGTTCCAACCCCCTGCCATGGGCAGGGACACCTCCCACCACACCAGGGTGCTCCAAGCCCCAGCCAACCTGGCCTTCAACACTGCCAGGCAGGGGCAGCCACAGCTTCTCTGGGCACCCTGGGCCAGGCTCTCACCACCCTCACACCAAACAATTTCTCCCTCCCATCCCATCTCCATCTCCCCTCTGGCACTTGGAACCCGTTCCCCCTCGTCCCATCACTCCCTGCCCTTGGCACCAGTCCCTCTCCAGCTTTCCTGGAGCCCCTTCAGGCACTGGAAGGTGTTCCAAGGTCTCCCTGGAGCCTTCTCTTCTCCAGGCTGAACACCCCCAACTCTCTCAGCCTGTCCCCCTGGACCTGCTTTTGATGCAGCCCAGGATACCACAGGCAATCCTGCCTTATTTCATCCCTGATTTTTCCACTCTTGTGTAAAATCCCCTGTGCCATCAGGCTGCTTCCACAGGATTGGCAGGAGAATTTTTATTCTGCCTTTGCACAGCAGAGGTTGCTTTGCAATCCCTGTCTTTAGCTGGGAAGTCCCCAGTACACCTGAGGATGAAGACCCCATCTCATAGAGGTGACCAGAAATTTGCAACAGGGGTGTTGGAATATTGTTCTTTATTATTACCTCTGTTCCACTAAGTGGCATCATATCCCTTGTTTCTACTCACTCATCTTAAATCTGTCTCCAAATATTGAAAATTTGCTTCACCAGACAGGAATTGATAAGGGTGGTAAAAAATATTTTCCAATGGAATCAAAAAGTATTTTGGGAAGAATTTTTCCCAGTTTTTAGCTGAAAGTGGGAAAGGGGAAGAAAAGGTAGAAAAAGATGACTTTGGCAAAGAGGAGAGGAAAAATTAATTTAGGATTTCCCCAGATCTTATCCCCCCAAGCTCTCTCCTTTTCCCCAGGGTTTGGAAACCACAGCCTCTTGATGCTGCAGGTTGTCCCTGGCTCCCCTCCCGGGGTGGGGTTGGCTCTGTTTGGGATGTAGAGGACGCTGGCTGTGGGAGAACACAATGTGCCTTTTGGGTGTCAGCAAGGAGACCTTCCTAATTTGCAGAAAATGGTTTCAAAATTACCCTTTCACAGCAAGTGGGTCTTGACAAAGGAAGGTCCTGGGTCTTTGGGGTGAGAGCACAAGATGTGACAGCTGAAAGAGGTTTCCACATGTGGCCATTAATGAGTCTGAATTGTAATTAGTGACCCAGTGCTGGTCTCTACCCAATCCAGAGACCTACTGGAACACTGCAAAAGGCTCTGTAAGGCATTATAACCCCCTGACCAATGTAGTTTTGGAGCCAAGACATGAGTTCAAGGTTCTAGGCAGACCTATGGACAGTGACCTGGCCATGGTGGAGCCCACCATCAATGGGACCTTGGTTCTTTAGGAAATCAGTGACATTTCACCTGGGACAGCCACATCCTTCCACTGGCTACAGAAGCAGTTTTGGCTCATCCATGCCCATCAATGAGACAATGAATGTGAGGTTGAATTTCAGTCTCTGATACACTGTCCTTGCTGTGGGACTCCTTCTCTAGATGATCTCCAAAGGGCAAAGTGGCTTTTGTCACTGAAACAGAAGGAAAACCCCACACCAGACAGACTAAAGGAGTCACCAAGAAGCCATGAGCCCATATGAGTCGCCATGGTTGGTCAGCAATATTGACCACCTACCAGGGGTGAAGGGGTCTTTCAGGTGTTGCAGAAAAAGGAGAGCTTTCAGGGAGGGTTTGAAGCAGGGGCCTTGTGATCATATTTGTGGGCTTTTTCTCAGCATGGAGATGGTAACAAAAGCACAAGATTTTTAGCTTGGAGATTCAGCAGCTTGCAAAGGATGAGCCTGGGGGTGGGTTTGGGGTCAGAGGTGAGACAGGAGTGGGCACAGAGGCTTCAGATAACAAAGGCAAATAATTTATTCCCTTCTTCCCCAGGGCGAAACAGTGCAAAGAGAATCAGGATACAGATGGAGTTGACCTGACCAGGGCAAGGAGCTAAAAATACCCTTACAGAGATGTATTTTGAATGTGCAATGAAGGCAATTTTGCATCAGATGAGCCCAGATGAGAGGCTGTGGCAGTAACCCTGCGTGGAGACAAGGGCCTTGATGAGCTGATGGGCTGTGTGGGTGGGCAGAGGAGAGCATTGCTTTGAAATACCAGGTGGGAGAGATGCAGGCTCCAGCTCTGTAAGAAAAATGGCCCACGCCAACTAAGGTTGCTGTGGATTGAATCTTAATTATCCTTGTATGGCAGGAAGAGTCCTTTTCTGTATTAATTTGTAGCTGTAGGTGGATGTTTGCAGATCAGGCCAAGATGGAACAGGGTGCCCAGAGAAGCTGTGGCTGCCCCTGCCTGGCAGTGTTGAAGGCCAGGTTGGATGGGGCTTGGAGCAACCTGGTCTAGTAGAAGGAGTCCCTGCCCATGGCAGGGGGCTTGGAACTCAATGATCTTTAAGTTCCCATCCAACCCAAACCATTATGTGAATCTATGGTTCTAAGATAGAGTTGTGCTGTCACCATCTTGGTCGCATGGTGTGGTGGAGAGCAGATAAAACTGCCCCGTTGGGTGGGATGCAGCCCCCAGGCTATACCCATCCCTGAGCCATGGCTTTGTTAATATTGCAGAGCATGGAGAAATTGCAGACAGACAAGTAGCTGTCTCTACTGTTTGCTATTTGCTTCATCTCTGCAGAGCCACAAGCAACTTGGGATTTGCAGGACTGGAATCCAGCACGGTGCCTCCAAGAGGGACCAGCCATGGGCTCCCGACCAAGGTGCAGGGATGGTGGCAACAGTTCTGCAGCCTCCTCATGCAGAGCGTGCTTGAGAAAGTAATTTTCATTGTGATCTTTTATTTGACTTGTGAAGCCTTCCAGACCCAGGGAGTCTCTTGGCTTGAAAGCTGGGAGCTGGTTTTTGGGTTATTTTTTTTGTGTTTTCTTTTTTTTTATAAAGCACTCAGCAGGAATCCAGAATTTAAGAGAGGAGAGAGACTTGCTCACTCCCCAGACACTGGCACTGAGCCGCTTTTCCAGTTTATTTCCCTGGAAAGAGGGGATGGATCCATGGAAATAAAGCAAAAAGCAGTATTTTGAAATTCTCCAGACAAGCACCTTCACCTCGTGTAGGTCTGGGCTGGCTTTTACAGCCAGCAGCCTTCCTAGCCTGGCAGATCCTAAGCTGCTGGGGAAGTCCACAGCTGGTTTTGAAACCAGCAGCGAGCTGTGTTTGAAAGACACTGTGGTGGCTTCCAGGATGGAACCCCGATTCAAACCAAAGCACCCAGGAGGGGCTGAGTTCACCCCAGCAACTCAGAAAAGAAGACGGTGTGGTTCTTGCAGCTAAAACCACCCATTTATAGGAGTTTTTGGTTTTCCAGTCTACAAGGGACAGTTGCTCGACACCCGTTACCCATCCATCCTCTTGATTCAAAAGCCACTGGCCAAAATGTGTACACTTGGTGGGTCAGGGCCACCTGGTTGTTCTGCTGGGTTGGAATTAATGTCAAAACAAACAAAACTGAGACAAAGAGGTGATACTTCAACATTCTTTCTGGTCTGGAGGTCTCTCTAACTCTGTATTTTAAAGACTTTTTTACAGTATTCATGAAGATAAGAAATCAGGAGAGCAGAAAAAAGAAGTTGAAAGCTGGGATTCCTGTTTTCTCATCTGAGGCTGCAAGATAAAGGCTGCCCCTGTTTTTCAGCCACTCTTGATGGATGCTTGCAGGGACTTCAGCTCACAACCTCCTGCTCTGCCTGTGTCTCTGACCACTCAGCACGTGGGACCTTTCTCCACTGCTGCAGCACAGACAATGGATTTACAGTGTCATGAAAAGACCTCAGGATGAGAGGGAGCTCCTGTTTGATAGAGCTCAGCCCTCCAGCTGGCTGGAGGAAAGAAGGCTTCAGGGAGACCTAGAGCATCTTCCTGTGGATGCAGCCTGATGGCACAGGGGATTTTACACAAGAGTGGAAAAATCAGGGATGAAATAAGGCAGGATTGCCAGTGGTATCCTGGGCTGCATCAAAAGCAGGTCCAAGGGGACAGGCTGAGAGAGTTGGGGGTGTTCAGCCTGGAGAAGAGAAGGCTCCAGGGAGACCTTAGAGCACCTTCCAGTGCCTGAAGGGGCTCCAGGAAAGCTGGAGAGGGACTGGTGCCAAGGGCAGGGAGTGATGGGACGAGGGGGAACGGGTTCCAAGTGCCAGAGGGGAGATGGAGATGGGATGGGAGGGAGAAATTGTTTGGTGTGAGGGTGGTGAGAGCCTGGCCCAGGGTGCCCAGAGAAGCTGTGGCTGCCCCTGCCTGGCAGTGTTCTGTGATCATGCATCACTGTCTTTGACGACCTTTTTCAAGCACTTTCTCTTCCTGAATAGTTATTTTTCGCAGACTGAGGAAGAACACAGGGCTTTTGACAGGTCCCTTCTGTCATAGTTCCCTTCCCTTTCTGTTTGTTTTGTTATTTCTTTCAGGTGAATACTTGAACCAGAAATGAGTCAACTCTTTTTTTGATCAAACCCACAAAACATCCCACAGAGAGTGGGCACATTCTGCTTTATGAACTCACGGGGTTGGCACCTCACAATGACAATGATGTGTTTGATGAGCTCCTAAGAACACTGCAAAGAGCTGTCCCACCTCGAAGTCTGCTTCTGGCACCAATCTGACACTAAAATCTCTGAAGCTTGGACAAATATTTAATTGACATCACTGAGCTGGCTTGGTATCATCGTGCTGAAGCTGTCAGGCTGCTGCAGACAAAGTGGAGGAACAATGTAAGTGACCTTTTTGTTTAGAGGAGGCTGGAGCAGTGGGGAATCACAGCCAGGGGTTAGAGCCTACACTCTCCCTGGTGCATTCCCATGCTTTGCTACCATATAGCATGTTTTACCATGAAGGGCACATGATGACCCATGGGATTTCCCAACAGCCTGGTGATACACACAGCAGTAAGGTCATTTTTGACTGTGGTTGTTTGCCTGGTGGTGTAAAAAGTCCCCAAGTCTCAGCTGATGCATAGGGACATTCTAAGTTTGCCTGTGGGTCTGCCAGGGAGATTGACTGTCCTTCATCTCTGGTTGCAGTTCCCCATCAGGAACTGGTACACCATGAAAGACTTCATAATCATAGAATCATTCTGGTTGGAAGGGACCTCCAGGGTCATCAAGTCCAACCTTTATCCCATCATATTCCTAACCATCAGACCATCAGACCATGGCCTCAAGTGCCTCATCAACCCGTTTGTTGAACACCCCCAGGGACGGTGACTCCACCACCTCCCTGGGCAGCCCATTCCAGTGCCCAACCACCCTCTCAGGAAAGAACTTCTTCCTAATCTCCAACCTAAACTTCCCCGATGTAACATGGTATCCCAAAAGACATGAGATGTTCTGGGTGTCTAGTAAGACCCTCAGCATTGGGAAAATTTCCAAAAATTAATTTCAGGGAAAATTATGGATCAAATCTCCAAGTCCTTGAGGTCTGTTTGTCAGATGAATGCAGAGAGTCCATGGGGTCCACATGGACCTCACAGCAGGTTTCCAGGCATGGTGTTGGGCTGTGACAGCCTGCAAAACAAAACTGCTGGTACCACCAGCAGCAAATCTGTCAGCAGAAGAGACCACACGATGCCACCAGGTGTGTGATGATGAATGCACCTCCTAGTTTGCACCAGCAATGTTCACCTTGTTGTGTCTTCTGGTTTTGCACTGGTTCTTGTCTCCTTTTCATCCACCGTGGGTCATGTCTGAGTCAGAGCAGACAGGGCAGGCTGTTACAAGAGATGCATTCCCAGAACTGTGCTGCTGCTGTTTATTTTTACTCGTCCCTGCTTTGCAAGGATGGAGTGTGTGGGAAGAACAAATGATCTATCCTTGCAGATTGAAAGGGAGGGAGAGAATAAACAATGTTTTAATGCAAGATTCTGCTTGAAAACCAGCAAACCTGGATTCTAGGCCTTGGTTGGGCTCAGAGGTGACTTGGCAAGGAAAATGGACACCTTCCAGTCTGTGGCACAACTGCCAGGCAGGAGAAAGCTCTGAGACAAGCAGCCAGCCCTTCTCCAAAAGTTAAGAGGAAAGACTCACCTTCCTCAGGAGCTTGGCCATCAGCCTGGCAGGCATTGGCTGTGCCTGGACTGTAATGTTGACTTACAGTTTCCTTCCTGGCTTGATAGTCCCAAAATAACAGAGAAGGGACCTCGAATGCCATCTATTGGAGAGGTGTAGGAAGGGAAAAGACAAGCTGGCTTCATCAGCATGGGTGACACACCACTGCCAACAGACTGGCTGTTTCGGCTCAGAAATTCACTTCCATCCAGAGTGGGTGGGTAATTAAGTGTCTTATCTCTGTTGTACAGCAACAAGGCAAAGGTGCAAGCTGTAGTATGGGATGTTCAACATAAACATCATCTCAGGGGACTGGAGAGACAAAATAGAGTAATTTCTTAGCAGCGAGTGGTTTGCTGCTGCTGTATCTGGGTAAAGGAGAAGAGTAAAGGCCACAGCTGGGTGGTTCTGCTCAGCAGTTGTGGGGTTGTTGTGTGCTCTGAAGCCAGAGATTTGTTCCTCTCCTGGTTTGGTGACCAACAACAGCACGTGGGCTACCAACACCATGGGGCTGAGATGTAAGAGTGTGATGTGTCCAAAGGCCATGGTCTAATGGTCCAATGCTTAGGAATATGATGGGATAAAGGTTGGACTTGATGACCCTGGAGGTCCCTTCCAACCATAATGATTCTATGATTTTAAGTAATGTTCTCCCAATGGTCCCACCATTGTCTAGGTCTGGGACAAGGAACTCTTGGCCAACAAGCTGAGCAGAGGAGTGGTTTTGCTGTTCATCCAGACATAAGGTTCAGTTTACTGTGTTCTTTTCCTCTTGGGTCAATGCAGGGATTGTGGGGACCCATGGATGCTGCTTCGTTTTTCCAGGGGTTTTGCCCCCTTTAGAAGGACTCTGTGTGTACTTTGTTCTTCAAGGCACTAGACTGATTCCAGCTGGCATCAGCGAGGGATCCAATATGCACACCCCAGGGCTAATTATTGTTACTGGTGTAACAAGCAGCACTGTAATCCTAACTCTTGTTCTTCATGGATCTCCACAGACCCGTTAAACCCCATTGTAATCTGCAGGATCCCTGGAGTACATGAAAATTAATAGCAGTGTCTATGTGTTAAAATTACCACCAGGCAAAACTCAGAAATCCCTTTTTGCTGGAAAGTCCAATTCTCTGAAACACAGTGAGAATTACCAGCTCTTAGAAAAATAGGAATCCTGGAAGAAAAGTTCAGAAATCCTCTTTTTTTGCTGTTTTAAGAACTCTGCACGTTGAGCTTCTCTAAGAGAGATCAGCCTCTCTTTTTCTTTCAATTTACTCTTAGTGTTATATTAAAAAACCCCTCCCGAACAACAACAACAACAACAACACAAACCACAAACCAGCTGCTACTCTAATTAGTATTGAGTGAAACAGCTTCTTTTACCACCTAATTCCAAATGTCAAGCAGTTCCCTTCCAGCAGCAAGACACACCTCAGACAAGCAGATAAGATGTTTCATTAGAGCAGTAGCTGCTTGCAGTACTGTGGAAAACTGATCTCAGGCTCCAATGAAAGCAGAAAAACACGGAGCCGGACTGGCAGGCAGGCAGGAGAAACCCTAGATGAAGTTAGCACCCAGCCATTTCCCCAGACAGACCATTAGGTGCATTTTTTTCTCTCTTTCTCTTTTTATTGTGGGCACTTTTTTTGTTTTTCCAGGGCAAATTGATTGATCTCCAGAAGAAAATTTCAGTCTTGCCAAAACTTGGTTTTCCTGAGCAGCTGCAGTCCTGATAAACCTCCAGCCAACAGGGAAACTCTGTTTGCAGTTGAGTACATGAAGCTCCCAGGAGATGGAGATGACAATCTGCTTTCTGCTCATTTTATGGACAAAGAAATAAGCCAGGTGTGACTGGGTCCAATTCTTCATCCGTGTTTAGCCTGGAGAAGAGGAGACTGAGAGGAGACCTTACTGCCCTCTACAACTACCTAAAAGGAGGTTGTAGTGAGGCTGGTGTTGGTCTCTTCTCCCGAATTGCTGATGACAGGACGAGAGGAAATGGCCTCAAGTTCCATCAGGGGAAGTTTAGGTTGGATATCAGGAAGAAGTTCTTTCCTGAGAGGGTGGTTGGGCACTGGAATGGGCTGCCCAGGGAGGTGGTGGAGTCACCATCCCTGGGGATGTTCAACAAACGGGTTGATGAGGCACTTGAGGCCATGGTCTGATGGTCTGATGGTCAGGAATATGATGGGATAAAGGTTGGACTTGATGGCCCTGGAGGTCCCTTCCAACCAGAATGATTCTATGATTCTAATCACTGGCTCATAGGAACTGCAGTTCCTGCTATGGAGCATGGACTTTCTAAACACTCCAAGAGGACAATCCCTACCCCCAAAAATTCCCAGTTTAGTTTAAACATAGTCAGGGGTGAAAACAAGAACATGTACAAAGAAGCATCATCCTATATGGGCAAGCAAATGAATGGAGGCTCCAAGGGTATCCCTGAATTAGGTACACCAGTGGATCTTCAAACCTTGCATGTAGTCCCTAAGGTGACAAGCAGGACCCCATCCTTACAGGGACACAGCTGTGGAAAATGTCTAAAAAAGGATAATAAGGTAGATACTGTGTTGAAACAGTAATTTAAGTGTGTGCTTGGTGTGGTGGACTTGGACTTCTGCTCTGCTCTGGAGGTGGGACCCGAACCTCGGTGTCCGGGGACTGCTTCAGCCATCAGAGGTGGCTGTGGGTTGAGTTGGGAGAGGGAGGGTGGACCTTTGGCATGGATCAGAAACAATCCCACAGCCTGCCAACTTTTCCATTCAGCACCACACTTTCTCAGCTAGGGGTGGGGGTTTTTTGACACGTTGAGGTTTTCTGACAAAAATAATTTGAGGGATTTCTGATGTACTCCAACCTGTGACAGGTTCTACCTGCGTGTGCAGGGGATGTGGGCAGCCAGGGTCAGAGGGCTTTTGGCACCACAGATTGGGTGCAAAAAAAAAAAGGTAGGAGGAAGCAGCACAGACATGTTTTTCTTGGCTGGAAGTGATGGGAGAAGATGCGAAGCCAGCTGGAGAGCTCTCCTCTGTAGGAGGAGTTTTCCTATTTCCCTGGAGTGGGGTTTTATTACAACTTCTCCAGATCTGACAGCTGTAGACAAATTTGCTGTAGGATGCTCAGCCCACAGGGGCTGGTGTCTGGGGGGGTGCTGTTATCACCAGAGGGCTGTGTCCCTCTTTGCTCAATCAACAATGACCATAAGTCATCGCGCAACCACCACAGTCATCTTCATCCCTGCTCGGTGTTGTCCCCGTGGGACAGCCAGGGACACGAGGACAGTGGGGTGCACATCACACATAAATAGAGGGCAGTTGTGCATCACTGCATGGAGTGAAACCAAACCTCTTTATATTGTTTGAGTAACAAACAGAGGAAATATCCGTAATCTCTCTTCCCTGCCACTCCTAGGGAGCTATCTCACTGCCTTTCCTGTGGAGTCTTCTGCTGTGGTCCTGCTTGTGGGAACTGCCACCCAAACGGATTATCTAAGCTTTGACCAATTTTTCTCAGGGGTTTTTAACAAGGTTCCCCTGTTGTGCATCTGTCTGTCGTGGCAAGAGGAAAAAGATCTGATCTTCAGTTCCTATCTGGTTTGTGAGTTGGGATGAGCTGGCAGCTCCTCTCCTGCCAAAGGTCAGCTCGTGCAGTGTCACTGCTTTCTCAAAGGTCGGTCTTCTTGCTGGCCCTTCACCAGCTCTTACGTAATCAGAGACTTTTTTTTCTCCCAGAACACATCATCTTCAGTAGATCACAGTCGTGCTTGGAAAAAAGCCCTGCCTGGACCGTAAACCTCTGAGTTTGGTGCTGCTTAACCTTGGTTACCTTGTTCAGGCACCGAGGTGTGGGCAAGCCTCTCCTGGTCACAGCACTTCATCTCTCTTCCAGAAGCACACACCTGGAAGCCAGACAACCTGGGTTGGAGTGAGGACTTGTTTAGGCTCCTCCAAGCTTTTCCTGCTCACCCTGGTACCACTCCACCATCTCCTTTCTCCAAGCATGACTGTTTGGGTTCAGCCTTCTAAAATAACTCTAATCAGAACTACTCATCATGCTTCAGCTGTGGTCTCACAGGTGTCTGCTACAATGACATTAAGGCTTCCATACCAACATTTAAACTCCTTGCCCAGTACGTCCTAGAGTGACGTTTTCCCACAGATGCCTCAATTACTTTGGTTATAAATATCCTGTATCTCCACGTTTTCTCCTCTTCCATTGTTTCCAAATCATTTTTTCCCCCTTTCAGTCAAAGCTTTGTTTGATCCCCTCAGTACACACTCACACCTTTTAAAATTCCAGTCTTCTTAGCTCTCAAGCTCAGGTATTTTGTCTTTTATGATCATTTCCAATTCTTCCCTCTACAGAGTCTTTATCTCTGTACCCACAGCAACCATCAACTCCCTGCTCTTCCTTTAGTCAAAACTACTGTTTAGAATATATATTTTTTAAAAAGAGGCCAAATATCTCACCTTTCTACTCCATTATAAACTTTATTTGTATCCATTGAGTCCCTTCCCACCAAAACCTGGTCGTGCCTCCACCCTGTCCTCAGCTTGGTGCTTACTCATCTTCACAGATTCCAAACAAATCCTCTTTTCCAGGACATTACTGGGTAAATAAGATGCCAGGTATGGTGTCAGCAAATGCCTGAGGTTCTCAGACAGGACACTTCTCATCTTTCACTTTTCTAGGTTTATAGTGATGAATTTGCATCTGGGGAAGAACAACCCCATGCACCAGTACAGGCTGGGGGCTGACCTGCTGGAGAGCAGTGTAGGAGAAAGGGACCTGGGGGTCCTGGTGGACAGGAGGATGACCATGAGCCAGCAATGTGCCCTTGTGGCCAAGAAGGCCAATGGCATCCTGGGGTGCATTAGAAAGGGGGTGGTCAGTAGGTCAAGAGAGGTTCTCCTCCCCCTCTATTCTGCCTTGGTGAGGCCACATCTGGAGTGTTGTGTCCAGTTCTGGGCCCCACAGTTCAAGAAGGACAGGGAACTGCTTGAGAGAGTCCAGCGCAGAGCCACAAAGATGATGAAGGGAGTGGAACATCTCCCTTATGAGGAGAGGCTGGGGGAGCTGGGGCTCTTTAGCTTGGAGAAAAGGAGACTGAGGGGTGACCTCATCCATGGTTACAAATATGTAAAGGGTGAGGGGCAGGACGATGGAGCCAAGCTTTTTTCAGTGATGACCAATGATAGGACAAGGGGCAATGGATGCAAACTGGAGCCCAGGAGGTTCCATGTGAATATCAGGAAGAACTTCTTTCCTGTGAGAGTGCCAGAGCACTGGACCAGGCTGCCCAGAGAGGCTGTGGAGTCTCCTTGGCTGGAGACATTCAAACCCTGCCTGGATGCGTTCCTGTGTGATGGACTCTAGGTGACCCTGCTCTGGCAGGGGGGTTGGACTGGATGAGCTTTCGAGGTCCCTTCCAACCCCTAGGATTCTGTGTAATTAGGGAGGAGATATAGGAGGAAAACAGCTGTGGCAGCTCCTGCTGTCAGGTAACACACCCTTGGCTGAAGCAACAACTGATTTCCTACCACAACAAGCGGGGTTCATCCTAACTGGTTTTTGATGCCTATGGTGTGGATGTAAGATCCAACGTGGCCAACTCGAATGCCTCATGCTCAGGAGGTAGGGCAGGTATCAGTGGGCAGCTGTAGGTCTGATAAGCTGAGTGAAAGGAAGAAATGTCTTGATAAACTTTAATCTCATGATCAGCTTGTGAATCCCTCAACCCCCTGTAGAAACCACCTTCCTCTTCAGCAGACTTCTACCCTGGCTTTGCACAGCAGAACTGACAATGAGCTGCAGGATATCCACCTTCTCAGAGATCTTCCAAGGGCAGAGACTTTGAGAGCCCAGGTCTGGACCCACTGTGTCCCTTGATGATTTTATTGATGTGATGCCAGAGATTAATCTCCTGCACCGTAAGCACTAAAGTTGCAGCTGCTGGGAAGAACTGCTCCAGGCTGTCTTGGCATTTATCTTGGCATGTGAACATGTTAAAGATGACTTAATAACTCAAACAAACCAACCCCCACAGTTCAAGGACCAGAAAGTCATTACCTATTGGCAGGTGAGATGGGAGGTGGCCAGCACAACACAACTGCAGCTTGTAAGGTACACGTGAGACCACAAGGTTTATTTGGTGGCCAGTTAGCCCTAGCTAGGGGCTCAACAAATAAAATGTAGAACTGAAACAATCAAGGATCAGAATATTGTGAGGTTACAGGAAGAGAATTTCTCAGCACCACATCTGCAGGGCTTTGAGATCCCTCCAGGGATGGGGACTCCACCCCTGCCCTGGGCAGCCTGGGCCAGGCCCTGACAGCCCTTTGGGGAAGAAATTGTTCCTCAGATCCAACCTAAACCTCCCCTGGCACAACTTGAGGCCATTCCCTCTTGTCCNCCCTTCTCTGGACACGCTCCAGCCCCTTGATGTCCTTCTTGTCATCAGCGGTTCAAAACTGAACCCAGGATTCGAGGTGCAGCCTCATCAGTGCCCAGCACAGGGGGACAATCCCTGCCCTGCTCCTGCTGGCCACATTATGGCTGATAAAAGCCAGGGTGCTTTTGGCCTTCTTGGTTACCCGGGCACACTGCTGGCTCATATTCAGCCACTGTTGACCAACATCCCCAGGTCCTTTCATGCCAGGCAGTTTCCAGCCTCTCTTCCCCAAGGCTGGAGCATTGCATGGGGTTGTTGTGACCCCAGTGAGGACCCAGCACTTGGCCTTGTTGAACCTCATACAATTGCCCTCAGCCCATCGATCCAGCCTGTCCTGGTTGCTCTGTAGATCCTTCCTACCCTCAGGCAGATGAACACTGCCCCCCAACTTGCTGTCATCTGTAAAACTGGGGAAGACTTGCTAAATTTCTTGGAGCACTGGATTTTCATTAATTGTCATTTTCTTCACTCTGACATGTTTGTGACAGTTCCCGGGACAGAGGAACTTTCCTAAATCTCTGCTCTTTTGTACTATAAAATATTGCAGGCACAGGCTGAGGTGTTATTTGTTCACTCCAGGTGGAAAGGATGCAGACACCAGGATAAGAATTAATACTTTGTTTCCTTGGATGCTTTCTTTCCTGGGTTGGCTTAGGGCTGTGTTAACAAAGCTCACTCACCTGCCTCATTTGTGTGCTGCAAGATAAGGGAATGAATTTGGCTGCTTGTCAGTTAATTAACAGACCACTGATGAATCTGTGCCACTAACAGCAGGGTGTTAGCTCTCTCCTGGGCACCTGCTGTCAACAGGAGGTGGAGGAAAGAGTTTCTGCACCATCCATGCTACACAGCAAGTCCCCAGGGTCAGTAGCCCCACACCAAGGGCAAGCACTGTTGCTACTCCCAGATATCACAAAGTAATGGATATTTCTATAGAAAAAAAGAAAATCCAGGGCAGGATACCCCCATGGTGTCCACTCAGGGAAGACAAGCTTGCACATACACCAGAGCTGCAATAAGTCAGGTTGAGCACTTGTAAGAAAATAATGTTTTTTGTTTATTATTTTCATTTTTCTCTATGAACAAATGATTCAAAATTCCAGCAAGTGGAACTTGAAGTCCTCCCTTTCCTGTGAGGTCCTACAACCCCAGCAGCCATGGGGGCTTGAATACTTCAGATGGAGAAATAAATGAGTGGATTTTTCCTCATCCCCTTTCCTTGTGAAATCCTTTCCCTCTTCTGGGGTACTGAAATAAGCTCAGCCCAAGGGTCAGGATGGGTTTTGCTGAAAATGGGCAACATCTCCCAGGGTTTGACAATAGAAACCTGTTGTCAGCAGGAGACTTAGGGCTCTTTCTGGTTGCGTGATTTGGGAACTGGAAACCCTTTGCTTAGCCCTTGCTGAGCAAGAGGTACATCTGCTAAGGGATGAGCCAAGAGAAAACACACAGAAGGGGAATGAAATGTGAACATGTGCTCTATATGTGTGGATGATAATCTGGGCTCAGGTATAAAAGTAACAATTGCTATTTGTGTGTGGGGGGGTTTAACCAACCCTTAATTCATCATATTCTTCCATTTGAGGAGCATATTTCTATCGTATTCACTCTCTATCCCAAAAGGAAATAATCAGAAGAAATCTATAATAATCATGAGACACTTTGGACTTCCATCACATCTGTGTAGTGGTCCTACAGGTTCCTGTAGACAGGACCTGTAGAACTTGTCCTACAACAGGTTCCTATGCCAGCCCAAGAAGTTGCATGCTACAAAGAAAGAAGTTTCTTCAACAAGGAGTTTGGTGTCCTACAAAGCAGCACATGACATTGGGGAGAAGATTGGTCTCAGAGACCCCAGAAAAGCCACTGAAATACAAGCTCATGTCTGAAATGTGTTAATTTCCATACCATCAGTTGTGATAGAATCACAGAATCATCAAGGTTGGAAGAGACCTTAAAGAACATACAGTCCAGCCACCTATCTACATCACCACTAGACCGTATGACCCAGTGATGTTGGACACCCAGGAAAACACCAGGTAAGCCATGATTGTATGGTGGGGAATGCTGCTTGGGAAGCAGTGACTGAAAAGCATTTGAGGGTTGACCTGTTGAGTCCTGGTGCCCAATGTGACGCTATGACCAAAAAAGCTGTCAAAGCTTTGTATGTGTGAGTCGGGGCAGCTCAGGTAGAAAGGTGGGATTAGGTTGGTGACCTAGGGCTGCTTTGGTCATCCTCATGTCAAGAAGCGGGGACCCGAAAATGCAGTTTTTAGATATATCATCAAGTTTTTAAAAGGCTCCTCCTGATTTGCAGACCAGAAACCACTGCCCAAAGTCAGAACCATGGCTCTGCTGGGAGACAGAAGCTGGGAGGGCAGAGTCAAGGAGAGGACTGGGGCAAGTGTGGGGACCAGAGGTGCCTTGTGGACACAGAGGTAACCCTCCAAATGAACTGAATTATCTTTGGGTGTGGATTCTGGTGTTAACCTCCAATATTTTTCAAAGCAACCTCTTGCTCTCCTCTCCTCCCTGGCCCAGCTTCTGCTAACTGCAAAATCTCCATTAGGCAAAGGGTGCCCTGCACTGAGCTTGCTCCTGCCTTCACTGAGTTGACAAATGTGTTGCTTCCTGACCAGCAGCCTTAGACTTATCATTTGCAATTGTCTTTTGACTCTGAGGCCTCTCAGTACCATAATCCCAGGGGCTGTGTTTGTGCCACTGGGTAAATGCAGTCCCAAGCCCTCTCTCTGCCTCACTATTCTTTAGATACAACCTCTGAAGTCCTCTGTAGAAGAAAACACCCAGCAGATCTGTACTTCCCTTCTTGAGCCATGTGGGCAAGGGCAGGACAATAACACAGGAGCATAAGAGGGGCAGTTCTGGGTCAGGACATCCACTCATGCCTTGTGTCTGACCATGGCCAAACCCAGAATCCTAGAGAAGGATGGAAGAGCAAAGCCTTCTGCTTTGTGTCCAAGCAAGATCCTCCCAGCCCCCAGGCATGTTGTCTCAGACACTTCCTGAGCTGAAAGTGCTCTCTGGTGCGTTTAGCAATTCTCAGTTAATTTCTCCTCTGTTAATTTGTCTGGTCTCCCTGTGAGCCCACATTAAGTGGTCAGAATCTGCACAATCCTGTGGTGAGGAGATACATGGCTCAGATGTGACAAACTAACTCTGTAGGCCACATGTGGTCCTCACTGTCAGCCTTCTCTGCACCTTCCACAGGCATCCCCAGAGCTTCCTGGGAATGACATGGCTGCTTCAAGCCAGGTCTATAGGTAATGTAGACAGAAAATATCTTCATCACACAGATGGCCTTCAAGGACACTCTTCATCCCATGCATTGCAGCCCATATCTCCCTGGCATGTAAATTGTGAGTGCAACAGTTGTGTGAGCTTCATTTAGAGTTAAAAATTCCAAGAAAACACAGGGCATGTACTTCCAGAGTTGATGCAACATCAATTTTTGTGGCTAAACAGGACTTTCAAGGAGTCCCAAGGGGCCCAAGACCACCAAAACCCATGGGATTTCAGCAAAGAGCCTTAATCTCATGGAAAATAGTTGGCTTTTCTCTGTAATCTGTCTTGCCCTCCAAGCTAGGTGAAAGAAATCATTCTATCTGCAGTGGGGGGAAACATCTGTGCTGGTCTCCCTCTTCTCAGATGACAACCATCAGCCACTTCTGGTTTGTTGTTTACTTTTCTTTCTTCTTTAATTGAAGCCCTGTTGTAAAGACTGAAAAACAAAATTTTGAAGAAGGGATACGCTTGCTCATAAGAAAATTGGTGCAATCCCTTTCAGAGCTGCTCAGAGGTCTGGGTTTTACTGGTGTGTATCTTTCTGTATTGAGTTGCTTTATTAAAAATTTGGTCTTTGCTCCCCTGTCTCCTGGATGCATCTGCAGCCCTCAATTTCATCTGCTCTCTGCCAGGCTTGGAAATGCACCAGCTCTGATGGAGAACCTGCTGAAGAGAGAGTGGGAGATGGACAGCAGCATCCCTTGAGGGTGCATCATGCTGATGGTCTCCCATCAGCTGAACATCCCCCTGTCAGCAGCCCTTGTCTCTTTGCTCTGCCTCGAAACGTGGGGTCAGATGCCAAGGTTAAGTAATGAAATGAGGCTGAAAGACTGACAAGGAGGCAGAGGTGAGGAGTAGGGTTGATGCTTCCACACTTGGATGGGAAGACTTAGGGTTGAACAGAGGAGGAGAAGCCAACAAAAGGGAAGCTGTCAGAAATCAGAGCTAGTCATCAACTCCCTTTAGCCCAGTGTCATCCTCAGTTCCATCATGTGGGCTTGGCATGGAGGCGAACGCCTGATTATGAAACCCCCTCTAGAGCTGTCAACCTCATGGACAGATTGATGAGCCTTGGGAAGCCCATCTGTCCTGCACAGCCAAGTGCAAGAATAAATAAGGCTGCAGCGTGGGGATTTCAGTCCAAGTGCTGCAGGAAAGCCAGGAATCATAGAATCATAGAATCATTATGGTTGGAAGGGACCTCCAGGGACCATGGTCTCAAGTGCCTCAGCAACCCGTTTGTTGAACACCCCCAGGGACGGTGACTCCACCACCTCCCTGGGCAGCCCATTCCAGTGCCCAACCACCCTCTCAGGAAAGAACTTCTTCCTAATCTCCAACCTAAACTTCCCCTGATGGAACTTGAGGCCATTTCCTCTCGTCCTGTCATTAGCAATTGGGGAGAAGAGACCAACACCAGCCTCACTACAACCTCCCTTCAGGAAGCACCTGGCCACCCTTGCAAAGCTACAATTTGCCTTAAGATCTGTTGTACTGTGGAAGGGTTCAGCCCCCTCCCCTCCAGTATAAAACAGTTCCTCCACCATCAGATATTGGGTGCCTCCATTTGGTTCAGTTTCAGTTTATATCTGATAAGATCTATCAGTGAATTTTAACTGCATTGGAGAAGCCAACCTCAGGCACCAGAGAAAGGAGAAAAAGGCAATTTCTGCTGATGGCAAGGAGGATAAGAGTCGTCTGGACAAGAGGAGGATGTTCAAGGAGAGCCATGGAGGAGAGCAATTTGACAGCGATTTCTCCCTGGTCCACATTATTGGGGTATCAATAACAAGGCTGATGGCCCTATGGTTCCAGATACAACGTGCAAGACTGTTTACAGCATCTGCTGAGAGGCAGCTACTTTTACTCTCACTAACAAATCATTGTTTACATCTCGTGTTTCGAAATGCAGCTGGGTTCCAGCCTTTCCTCACCAACTGGTGGAGCCGAGCGAATCCGTGCCCATGTGCTGCTCTTTAGCAACACAAACAACACAGCGAGATTCCATTTAGCAGGGTTTGCTCACTCCCCAAGCACGCACGGCTTGGCTACGAGCACACCAGCTCCTTTCCAACAGCTCCTTGAGCACAGCAAGAGCCACGGGAGAGTCACAAGAGGGTTAAAGGGTGGCCGAGCACCTGCAAAATATCCTGGAACAAGAACAGGGTTGATTCTTGTGTCAAGGTCAGTGGTGTGCTCTAGTTCATCTTCTTGACATGGTCAGCTTCTCTTTTTCAGTTCCACTCGTGAGTCTGGAGATGTCTGTTGACTCGTGTAACCCTTGTGTCATTTTGGCCTTCACTCTAACTTTTCTGGGTCTATCAGAAACAGTAGGTTGACACTGGCCAGGTTGTCCAGAGAAGTTGTGGCTGCCCCCTCTCTCTGAGGGAGCTGGGTCTCTTTAGCTTGGAGAAAAGGAGACTGAGGGGTGACCTCATCCATGGTTACAAATCTGTAAAGGGTGAGGGGCAGGACGATGGAGCCAAGCTTCTTTCAGTGATGACCGATGATAGGACAAGGGGCAATGGTTGCAAACTGGAGCATAGGAAAATGAAATACATATGAATTCCCATCTAGCTATGGGAAGAAGGGACACAGCAACCAGGCAATGAACCAGGTAATGGAAGCTGTTATTGCTGGACGTCACGTGCTCACTGCCTAAATAAGTCCCAGGTGTCCTTTTAGACTGGTAGGTCTTCTGTGAAGAACTCCAGCAGCTACCAGCTTCTCAATAAGTGCATTGGGATTTACAGCCCAACCAGCACTGCAGGCATAATCATAGAACCACAGACTGGTTTGGATTGGAAGGGACCTTTGAGATCATTGAGTCCCAACCCCCTGCCAAGGGACACCTCCCACCANTGGGCGTGGAACTTGATGGTCTTTAGGGTGCCTTCCAACCCAAACAATTCTATGATTCTATGATTCTATGATTTATCCAACCTAAATGTTTCAGTGAAGACCCTGAGATTCCAAAAGGCAGTTCCAGTTGTGAAGGTGGCGATGAAAGGCTGTAGCTCTGAGATCTGCATGGATATATAAGGTCAGCTTGGATGAATCATATTGGAATCATAGAATCATAGAATATTTTGGATTGGAAGTGATCTGTAAAAGTCATCTAGTCCAACCCCATCATTCATCCGTTATGAGCTGCACATGCTGTTGTCTCCTGCTGTATGTTATTTGGAGTGGTGCACTAAATCTACCCTTTCTGTGCTGCTTGTTTCAGCAGAAGACCCCTGCTTGGAAGTAGTTTTGTTCCTCCCTGTGGGTTTGTTATCAGCTCTGGGAAGAAGGGACACAGCAACCAGGCAATGAGTAATGGGAGCTGTTATTGCTGGACATCACCTGCTCACTGCCTAAATAAGTCCCAGGTGTCCTTTTAGACTGGTAGGTCTTCTGTGAAGAACTCCAGCAGCTACCAGCTTCTCAGTAAGTGCATTGGGATTTACAGCCCAACCAGCACTGCAGGCATAATCATAGAACCACAGACTGGTTTGGGTTGGAAGGGACCTTTGAGATCATCGAGTCCCAACCCCCTGCCAAGGGACACCTCCCACCAGACCAGGGTGCTCCAAGCCCCAGCCAACCTGGCCTTCAACACTGCCAGGCAGGGGCAGCCACAGCTTCTCTGGGCACCTTGGGCCAGGCTCTCACCACCCTCACACCAAACAGTTTCTTCTTCACATCCCATCTCAATCTCCCCTCTTTCAGTTTAAAACCATCCCCCCTCGTCCTATCACTGCATAATCTTTAAGATCTTTTATGTAGAGTTAATCTACAAGGTTTAGACATACCTTAGAGCTGAAGACCAAGCTGAAGGCAATGCCCTGTTTATTGGTGTGTGCTGCAAGTGAGATGGTGGGGTACAAAAAGCAGAAGAATTGTAGCAGAAGTGTTACAGTGATGGGTAAATGCTGTATTTTAGCCAAGTGGGCAGTAAGACATTATTCATCAGGGAGATCTGAGAAACAGGGCCTGAAGCCTGTGTTTTGAACACAGGGAAACAGAGGGAAAAGAAGAAATTTCGAGGAAACAGGGGGAGAGCACTAAGCCAGCCCGAAGTTTGCCCATTCATCTTGCACAGGTGGAAAATTGTGAGGTCTGTTGGCCACACCGATCTCCAACTCCCAAGCATCAGTGTTGGAGTTCTGGGGCTGCCCAGTGCACCATCTCTCCTTGCTGGGAAGTGAGCAGGGCTCAGAGGAGAGGGGAGGAGCTGGGAGAAGCCTCTGGTTTTTTGTTTCCCATTGTGCTGTTTTGCCAGAGCCGTATGGAGCTCCTGACACCCTCTGAATTTGTGTTACATAAAGTAGATACACCCCAGTGCCAGATGTGCTATATCACATTCCCCTTTAGCAGAACCCTTCGGCTCTCCAAACCATGTCATGTTTATGTAGACTCCCCAGCACCAATTATGCAATCTTTCCCATTCTCTCTAGCCAAAAAAACATCCAATTAAAATGTGCAGTTACCATGGTTTCTGCCTCACCAGCCTAGGTAGTTTAGATGTGAAGTTTGAGTTTGTAAAAAAAAAAAAATAAGAAAAAAATAAGTTTTTTCTTGTTGGGAAATGTACTCATTAGACTGATAATCTTTAAATGTTCTGTTCAGCCCACCTTGTGTTTGGGAGTTTGATGCTGTTTTGGAGGGGTTTTTTTTTGAATACTCGAATCTGTGGAAAGGGAAGAGTTTGAGGATGGTTTGCCATGAAAAATACATTGTTTTCAGAGTAAATTTAAGCAGCCAGAGAGGAGGACTGGAGCTGGGGAATGTTTGCTGGAGTAGATGAACGTGCTGTTGGAAATAGCTCGTTGTTGGTAAAAGCTGGTATTAATTGTAGTCTCCCGAATGTCATATAAAGAAAAGAGCTTTACAACAAAACACGTCTTGTAGGGCAGAATTGAAAATGAATGTAGAGCTTAGAAACAAAGTGGAGTTTCCTGGACTGGGTTACAAAACCATGAGTTTTGTCATGCAGCATGCCTCGCTGCTTTTCAGGATCCCTGATCCCAGGGCAGGAAACTGGACTCAAAACCCTGACTCCGTGCAATATTTTAGGGATCAGGCAATGCAATTAAACTACTTTCTCCAATTTTCCCTGCAGGGAGAACGAGAGGCCAGTGAAGGCAGGTCAAAGCAGCTGTAACGGAAAGCAGAATGTGTCGGTGATATGGTGAAGCTCAGCTGGATCCCACAGCATGTTCAGGCAGTGCAAAACTTAGCCTGGGATGTGATGGAGACAAATAGCATAATTCTCAGCTCTCCAAGCTATTGATTCATACCTTCTCCTATTGCAAACTTAAGGGGAGGCACAAGGAAAAAAGATTAAGACTCACTGAAACATTGGTAGGTTTGCAGAGAGTAGCAATTCATCATAAATACTTACCAGCAAATAAGTGATAATGGTAGCTGAACAGGCCAAGCCAGGTACTTGGAAAGGTTTTGGAGAGGTTTCATCTAGAGAGATTCATGGAGCTGGGATTCCTCCTTTTGCTTCCTTCTCTCCGTGTTCATGGAAGGTGAACCAAAATGGAAAGAAGCACAGAGAGGAAATAATAGGGTGACATTAAATGGAGCCTATTCTACAAAACAAACTCCAAACTCACACAAAACATGAAAAAAAGAGAAAAAGAAAAAAGGAGGAGGAGAAGGAGAAGGAGGAGAAGGAGAAGGAGGAGAAGGAGGAGAAGAAGGAGAAGGAGAAGGAGAAGGAGAAGGAGAAAGAAGGAGAAGGAGAAAGAAGGAGAAGGAGAAAGAAGGAGAAGGAGAGAGTCTTTGCTGGCCAACAAAAAGCTATAAGAGGTCCCAGCAGCTGGCTGGTCTACAAGGTGCGCTGTGCCACTAAGTAGACATAATAAATAGGGCAGAGGATGGGTTCAAAAACTGTCCAATGATCATCCAAATGCTTTCAGCTCCCCAGCAGGTTTTGGTCTGGTCTGTGCTCTCCCTAACAAAGCCTGGAAACACTGCCAACAAGAGTCAGGGGCTGTCACCTGTAGGAAATATGGAAAAAGCTGTCTCATTTTACAGTGAAAGGGAAGACTATGGTCACAAGCCATTATGATCCACTTGTCTTCGGGGCTGGAGAATGGGCTTTGGCCCTGTTTAGTTTGCTAATCAACATTATGCCCTGACTAACATGTTGTTTTCATAGTGTTTGGTTGAAGTGAGAGAGTATGTTTGGGGTGAATAACAGGGAAGCAGAAGAGTTATGGAAAATGACAGACTCATGATATGAACTCTGGAGGAATAAATTTTGGATAGGGTTTAGAAGGTGTTTTTTAACACCACATCCATGAGGTGGTGAACAGGCTGCTGATCTGAGTGGTGGCTGGAAAGAGTTTGAGTGGACACAGGCGTGAGTGCCAGCCCTGCTACCACCTGGTTTTCTCCTACTCCTTCCAAAGGAAAAAGGTTTGCAGTGCTGTTCCTCATCCTACACTCATCAGCAGAGTTTGACTTTGAGCAGCAAGTCTTTGTTTAACCTGAGAGATGAAGATTGACCCCTTGTGCCATCAACCCATGACTGTATCCTGAATGTATTTCCTTTCCTTCTGTGCTGGACTTTTCCAGCCTGGAGAGAAGGAGGCTGAGGGGAGACCTTCTCACTGTCTGCAACTCCCTGAGAGGAGGTTGGAGCCGGGGGGGTTGGTCTCTTCTCCCAAGGAACAAGTGATAGGACAAGAGGAAATGGCCTCAAGTTGTGCCAGGGAAGGTTTAGATTGGATCTGAGGAACAATTTCTGCCCCAAAGGGCTGTCAGAGCCTGGCCCAGGCTGCCCAGGGCAGTGGTGGAGTCCCCATCCCTGGAGGGGTCTCAAAGCCGTGTAGATGTGGTGCTGAGGGCCATGGGTCAGTGGTGGGCTTGACAGTGCTGGGCTAACGGTTGGACTTGATGATCTTAGAGGTCTTTTCCAACCAAAATGATTCTTTGTTTCTCTGTTTTTATTCCTGTGCAGAGTGAAAGTTGACTTTCCTGACCTACCAGGACAAGGGAAAATCAAAATCCACAGCCAGAAGTCTGCACCTTAGCAAATAAATCCAGGACTGAGCTGGCTGCTCCAGAGGTCAAGTCACATCACAGGCTGCTTTCCTCCAGCCCACTGCAAGAGAACAGAAGCCACCAGCTCTCCCATTTCGATAGGCTCTCTGGTAAGCGTGGCCTGTGCAGTTTCAACTCATGAGATCATCGTCTTCCCTAAGGTTAGGATGGAACAACGTTTCACCACTGGTGGAAACCTCAAAGCCAAGCAAACCCACTGAAGCCATAATTATGTCTTTATTGTCCAGGGCCAAGCCGTGTGCGGCCTGGCAATGTGCCTTTCATTCTGCAGAGACGATTACATTTATACTACATTACACATTGTGGGTTGGGGTTGGTAGAGCCGTTGTAATTCAGAGAGGGGCATCTCCATTTAGATCACTCACTTGGCAGTGCTGCGAGGGCCATGTGTATGTAGATCCCATAAAGAAGGACTTTGTTGCCTTTCTCCCAAGCTAGTCCCTCCTGGCCACCACATGGAGTGATGTAGAAAGGGCTTTGTGTTGCTTGTCAGCAAGAATGCTCCAGCTGAGACTGAAAAGGGCACGGACGAGGTGGGTGCATAATAGAGATGAGGCAGCAGAGGAGGAACAGTGCAAAGGTGGTTGCCATTTGGGCTGGTGAAGAAGTGTGGGGCTTGAATGTGACTTGTGAAAAAGAAATTTTGGAAGCAGAGAAGCCTAGTGAAGAAGGAAGAGGGATTTGCTGAGAAGAAAGGCATCCTGGTGGTAGGATTAAGGTGATATGGGTGGCATAATGGCAATAGCAGAGAGATGGATATGGGGTGTGAGCCAGGGCTGGTTGAGTAGATGATTGTGATGCTTGAGGATGACAAAAGAGCCAAGGGCTCAGGTGTGTGATGATGGAGACATCATTAAAGTGCCCAGGTGTGACCAAGAGGGATTCTGATGGAGATGGCTGGAGAGGGAGAGGGACAAACTCTTGAGTGAAATGGTGAAAGTAAGAGTAGAAGGAGAGCTGCTTGTTAAATGAAGAGGAACAAGTGAGAAGAGCTGAGTCAAGATCCAGAAAGGATGATAGGAGGGTTGGGAGAGAAGAGTTTGAGAGAGGTTGTGGCATCAATGTGACAGATGATACAGGAAAGAGAAGAGAGGCAGGTGAAAGGACTGGAGGCAAAGGCTCCCAGAGAAAAGGAGAGAGGCTGGAGGAGAGATGAATATGGAGGCTGAGAAGCGATGAGGAACAAGCAGGGCTTTTTGTTGCAGGCAGTGGTAAGGGAGAGTGGGAAAAGGAGGGAGCTGGGAAGGAGTCTGCATTTGACATGGTCAGCATGGGATGGAATATAGGGAGAGGGGATGTGCTGAATGCTGCAGAAATGCTATGGACATGGTGCCTCCACACTCTCCCTCCTACAAAGCTGGGGACAACAGTCCTGCACCTCAAGGCAGGGCTTGTCCTTTCTGCTTGGCCCTACAGTAGTTGCTTTGGTGCACAGCAGGCCTTCCTACTACACCAATACTACTTCTTCCCTCTCCTGAAGATTTCCTCCAAAGCCAGGAGAATGCCAATAGACTCTTGAATTGTTTGGTGTTTACCTGCCCAAACCCATCCCTCAGCCACCCCCCAGACCCTGTGTGTGTTTCACAGAACAAGTAAATCCCAGGGTTTTTTTCCTTACATCTCAAAATCTTGAAGACATTGAGGAAGGTGTTTGGGTTAGTGCTGGGTAATTTGGAATCAGTTGGATAACTCCTAGGAGATTGGGTTTTATGTTGATGGGCAAGAAATGATGAGTTTCAAAAGAGTGTGTCATGAGCCCAAAGTATTCATGACCACAAGGAACTCCACCAACCAAAGTTGGCAAAGGACCATCTTTCAGTCAGGAGTCTGTGGTTGGCCCTGGATGAAGACCTGAGGTTTGATTAAGTTGATGTGATTTGACAGCTCCTGTGTATCTTGCTTCTGGTCAGAAGGCTGCAAGATGATGGTGGTTGCATCATAGAGCAGTAGATGATGTTGGGCTGAACCCATGATGAGGGAAAGGCTGTAGGCATTTTCTACATAGACTTTAGTAAAGCCTTTGACACCATTTCCCACAGCATTCTCCTTGAGAATCTGGCTGCTCATGGCTTGGACAGGTGTATTCTTTGCTGGGTAAAAAAATGGCTCATGGCCAGGTACAAAGTGTTGTAGTGAATAGAGTTCAATCCAGATGGTGGCTGGTCACAAGTGGTGTTCCTCAGGGCTTAGTGTTGGAACCACTTCTCTTTAACACCTTTATCAATTGTATGGAAGAGGTGATTGAGTGTATCCTCAGTAAGTTTGCAAATGACACCAAGTTGGGGGGCAGTGTTCATCTGCCTGAGGGTAGGAAGGTTCTACAGAGCAACCAGGACAGGCTGGATGGATGGGCTGAGGGCAATTGTATGAGGTTCAACAAGGCCAAGTGCTGGGTCCTGCACTGGGGTCACAACAACCCCATGCAACGCTCCAGCCTTGGAGAAGAGAGGCTGAAAACTGCCTGGCATGAAAGGACCTGGGGGTGTTGGTCAACAGTGGCTGAATATGAGCCAGCAGTGTGCCCAGGTGGCCAAGAAGGCCAACAGCATCCTGGCCTGTATCAGTCATAGTGTAGCCAGCAGGAGCAGGGCAGAGATTGTCCCCCTGTGCTTGATACTGGTGAGGCTGCATCTCAAATCCTGGGTTCAGTTTTTCTTCCCCAAAGGGCTGTCAGGGCCTGGCCCAGGCTGCCCAAGGCAGGGGTGGAGTCCCCATCCCTGGAGGGATCTCAAAGCCATGTAGATGTGGTGCTGAGGGCCATGGGTTAGTGGTGGCCTTGGCAGTGCTGGGTTAACAGTTAGACTTGATGATCATAAGGGTCTTTTCCAACTAAAATGATTCTATGATTCAATGAATAAACAATGCAAATCCAAAGTAAATGTTTAATTAGGCTAAGAATAATGTGTCAGCCTAATCCACAGACACCAATGGACAAGGGAAGGGAACACCATACAAACCACACCAAATATTTAGAGTGGACAAGATCTCAGCTAATAATCACATATTATCATGCCATTTTTGCAAAATGTGTTTCTTTCCCACAGAACAGGCTGTCCTGACCACCTTCCCTGGGAGGGGTGAACAGAAACTGAATTGACTCTATGAGGCAGCAGTGGCCCATGAAAGTCCCCAAGCTCCTCGGGACATTTTGGCCATGCTTTGACTCTGTGTCACAAGACAGGACCTTGTCCAGATGTGTTTCCATGGGACATCTTGGTGTGTGGGTGTGGAACGAGATGCAGTGCATTGCAGTTCATCCTCCAGCAGAGTTTGTTAGGAGAAGAACCTAGTGAGTACCCTGAAGGACACTTGGGACATGGCTGGGACACACTCCTGTCCTGTAGCATAGACAGTCAGAATGACAAGAACTGGGAGAAGCCCATCGTGGGAAGATACTGGAGATACTAAGTCTGAGGAAGTATTGGGAAGCTTGTTGGATACAAAACAATGCATGGGCCAATGGTTCAAGGGCAAAAGGGTGCTTCACCCACCGGGCTGGGACTCAGAGGCTCTGCAAAAGTTTCCTCATGCAAACTTGCATAAACCATTTCACATTGTGTCATCTCAGAGGACATCACTGCCTTCTTCAGCAAGATTGTCGGTGTTTCTATGTGTGCATGTTCTGGTGTGCACCACAAGTGATGACAACAGCCATGGAGAGCACCAGATCACTTGATGCAATTGAAAGCTGGCAGAGCTAAATCAAATGAAAGGAAATTTAGGCATCGGAACACATTGTTTCAGGACATACCTGAGCTGAGGAGAACTCATAAAAGCATCATGAGTATGAAAACACCTACTGCAAAATACTCAGAATGACCCAGTTTGAAGCAAAAGCCAGGGTGAGGTTCCCTGCAGAACCTCCCATGTTATTCTGCAGAAGATAACCAGATCTTCCTGGAGGCCTCTCCACCCAATCCTAGAGGAAAGACAATGGATACAATGACTTGATTCCTCCAGGCAACCCTGTGTCGTGTAATCTGCAGACAAACACCTTTCCCATCCCCAGCTCTGCCTGTCCTGGCGTGACAGGGAGCCTTCTCAGTTAGGTAAAATTGCTTTATGCAACACAAATACACTTTGTCACATTAAATGCAGAGTATTTCTGAGTGCCTCAGCTCTTCCACATTTAGGGAAAAGATAAATTAGCATCCTGAGTTGCCATGGTAAATAATACAGCAGCACCCCTGCTTAATGCCACTCTGCAAATACTTTAATATTGAATGACTGTAATTTTGCTTTGGAGTCTGGAAAATAGATTCTGAGACCAACTGAACAGTAGCTGATGAAAGTAATTTTGCAGCGGTCTCTCAAGCATCCCCTAACCCGGCCAGCCAGGCACAAACTGGAAAAATAAGAAACTTTATAGTCTGATTTTTTTTTTTTTTAAAGTATCCTGAAACTGAAATTGGTTTGCAGACGTGCTCCCAGTGCACTTACTGGAGATGTGGGTTTGCCAGTGATTAATGGCAGGAACGCCTTTGGTATACATCTCCGTTATTTATTGACAGTGGGTTCAGAGCTGCACATGGCAGAGGGGAAGCCCCAGTTCTCAGCACAGTGATTTAAAGAGCTCTTAGGAGCAATGCTGCTTCAGGAGAAGTGCTGAATTTGGTGAATAGCTTTGGGAAAATAAACTCCTCCAGGACCACCTTCCCTTTCCTGATGCTTTCTCCCTGACTTCTCCTCCATTCCCATCTCCCAGCAGAATGTTGTGGTGTCTGGAGAGCATAAATGATCCTCTCTGTGGCAGGGCAGAAGATAAATTCACACCTCCGTAACTCCACCCTTGCCTGGTGTGCAATCAGTCCATGTTGGCCCAGGCTTCTCCCCAGGGGAGATGCTTCATCCCTCAGTTGCAATGGAGAAGAGGGACATCTCCAACATGCTGACTTTGCTGAGACTCTGTCCTCTGCTCTGCCACTACTCTCCTGTTTCTCCTCGGTCAAGTGACACATTTCTGTGTCATCTCTTTGGGCAAGGAAGCTACATAGGGGTTCAGCATCCCACCTCCAGAGATGCTGTTCCCCACTGGGTTCGCCACCTCCCACCGTGATGTGTGGGGTCATAACAGACTGAGGTGACATTGCAGCTGCCCCACAGTGGTTCTGCCCAGCTTCTGAAGACAGCAGTTTTCACAGTGGTAAATACACTTTAAAGATAAAAGGGTTCAAAGTGTCATAGAATCATAGAATCTTTATGGTTGGAAGGGACCTCCAGGGTCATCAAGTCCAACCTTTATCCCATCATATTCCTAACCATCAGACCATCAGACCATGGCCTCAAGGGCCTCATCAACCCATTTGTTGAACACCCCCAGGGACGGTGCCTCAACCACCTCCCTGGGCAGCCCATTCCAGTGCCCAACCACCCTCTCAGGAAAGAACTTCTTCCTAATCTCCAACCTAAACTTCCCCTGATGGAACTTGAGGCCATTTCCTCTCATCCTGTCATCAGCAATTTGGGAGAAGAGACCAACACCAGCCTCACTACAACCTCCTTTTAGGTAGTTGTAGAGGGCAATAAGGTCTCCTCTCAGTCTCCTCCAGGCTCAATAACCCCAGTCCCACAAACACTCAGTTCAGCTGAAATAGTACCTCCTCCCCCTGCCCAAATTCAGGCTGTGATGAATGAGAAGGTGTTAGGCATAGCAGAAAGCCATCGCAGACACCTAGCCTGAAGAAAGGGTGAACTGCTTTCCTCCAGCTGGAACCAGTTTGCACCATCAGAGCTGGAGGTGATGGCAGTAAAGGAGCAGAAGAGAGGACCACCTGCCCAATGCTGTAGGGGAGTAGGATCAGTCTTGGTTTGTAGGTATCACCTCTGTCCTGGCTTGTGGGTGGAGGAGGAGAGAGCTGGAGAAAGGCAGAGATAAAGGGAATGGCTGTCTCCTTTCAGACCCAGGAAACATTTGGGACCATCCCTGGACTCACAGAGGAGCTGGACTGAAGGCTGATCCCAGCACCCTCCATGGTGTGGCTGAGACCAGCACCAGTCAGATCCTTAGGTGTTACCCTGGAGACTATGTGGGGGACCATAATCACACTGGAAGGAAGGTACTTAGCCCTCATACAAGACACTGATTGTAGTACTTAGTCTTTATCCAAGATACCAATCAGCCAACCAGCATCCTGAAGAGGTGGATTCCAGATCATACACATATTCCCTGGAGAGCATTAGCAAAGGGAAACACAGGAACCCTTCATAAAATCTTCCATCTATCAACTAAATAAGACTTCTCTGAGTGTTTAGTCTGGGGCAGTGAAGAGATACCAGCCCCAAAGCTGAATATGTTTGGAATATACCCAGTGTCTTGCTGTGATGCTGAAATCAGCATCTCACACTAGGAGAAAGGAGAAGCAGGTGTTGGCTTTTTATTGTCTCCTGCCTCTGGGGGTCTGAGGAGAAGGGAGGACTGTGGTGAGCAAGGGATGCAGACCAGGCACATCTCGTTTAATTTTTTCTTTGTTTTTTTTTATGAACAGAAGCAAAAGAATGGTTCATTAAAAAAAAATAAAAGAAGATGAACACAAGGTCTTAAAAAAAAAAAAAAAGAAAAGAAGTAAAAGACCTCTCCAGAAAGAAGCTGGTTCCTCTCCTGTATCCCAGTGTTAATAAAAAAATAACAGATTCTTTCCCTTGACAAAACACCAGTGGTAGGTCTCAGAACAGCCTGTTGAAACACCAGTTTCTCCAGGAGATTTCTCATTCATTCACAGGCCCAGAGTACACGGCGTACTTCAACCACCAGGCAGGCTTGCACTGTCAAGTTTTCATTCCTCCCTGTGGTTTTGATGGCTAAGGATGTTGGAAATCAGGACTGCTAGGTATTCTTCTACTCAACTACAAATCTTCCTCCTCTTTTCCTGCAGCAATCTCTTCCTTTAAAAGAGCACCATCATCATTCATGGACAACCACCTTCTTCAGGACCTCAGAGTTGGTTGGAGACAAGTCAGAGATGAGGACTTCAGTGTTGGCTGGATGTTTGTGTGCAGAAGACCTCAGCTCTAAAACTTGGGTGAAGACTTGGACAGCAGTAAGAGAATTAATTTCTATTTTCCAGAGCCTTTTGCTGAATTTCTATATAACTCAGCCTTGTCCTGTGAAGGGCTCAGCACTCCTAAAACGAGCTGGCCTCGTTTGGCATGTCATCAGATTGGTCTTTTAGTTAATCGAGCCTCAGTCTCCAGAGGTGGCTGGGATGGACTCTCCACCTTTGGAGATGGACCTTTTTCTGTGATGTGAATGTCCACAGTCCTTTAAAAGCACCAGAACTGGCCAGTGGCACCTTCTTCCCTGTTGGATGGAGCTTTGAGCAACCTGATCTAGTGGAAGGTGTCCCTGCCCATTGTAGGGGGGTTGGAACCAGATGATATTTAAGGTCCCTTCCAACCCAAACCCTTCTGTGATTCTAGGAAGAAGGGCAAAGAGGTAAAGCTGTCTATTTGGGACAGGAGGGGGAAGGCATGGGGAGGAAAGGGAAAGCTTCCACTCATCCCTTCCTAAGGGTGCGATGTTCCTCACCTGCACCATCTTGAGATGAAGGCTGCTGCAAGCTCAGTGTAGGTCTCAGGAGTGCTGGATTCCCCTCCTTTCCTCCTAGTGCTGGGCAGCCATTAATCCTTACCCTCTGCGAATCACCCCACTTTGGAGAGCTGTAGTTTTATCATTCTCTTTCTCCTCTCTCAACTTCTGTCATCACTTGTAATGTATTTTCATTGCTTGGCCTTCACGATGCCATTCGTGTCCTACAGAAAGGGGTTTCTCTTCCTTCAAGGGGTTTATGAGAAAGATGAGGACAGACTTTTTAGCAGAGCCGGTTGTGATAGGACAAGGGGTGATGGCTTTAAACTAAAAGAGGGGAGATTCAGACTGGATAGAAGGAAGGATTTTATTTATGCTGAGGGTGGTGAAACACTGGCCCAGCTTGCCCAGAGAGGTGGGAGATGCCCCATCCCTGGAAACATTCCAGGCCAGGTTGGACAGGGCTCTGAGCAACCTGATCTGGTTGAAGATGTCCCTGCTCACTGCAGGGGGTTTGGACTGGATGAGCTTTGAAGGTGCCTTCCAACCCAAAACAAGCTGCAATTCTATGATTCCTCTTTTCTCTCCCAGAGCAGCAGAGACTGCTCCCCAGTTTGTGAGTTGCACACAAGACATCTCTGAGAAGATTTCTCAAGTTGGCAAGACCTTCTCCTCTCCTCCTAGAGCCCTCGTCCCACTTATCTCAGTTGCTTCAAGGCCATCCCTGCAAGATGAGGTATGTCAACAAGAGAAGGCTGTCAGGGCTGCTGATGGCAACCCAGCAACCTCCAGTTAGAGGGGACATCTGCTGCCGAGATGGCTTCTAAGGCAGGTTTTCATTATGTGGAAAGTGTGTATCCAAGTCGTCCTGCAGGGTGGCGTTGTGCCTGTATTTACAGTGCTGGCAGCTTTCAATAGCAATCTATTTTTAATGAAACCAAGCTGGAATGTGGTGCCTAAGCCCTTGATTTAAGGCAGATTTCTAAACAGAAGATTTACGCAAATTTGCTTGATTGGAAATTAATTATTGCAACAGTCAAGTTCAGCTCAAATAATTTTGCAGAGACGGCTGCTGGAGTCAGATAATTCATGTCAGAGAGAAAACATCAATTTACATTCCTTATGTTTCCATTTGGAAGGTTTCCTAAATCTGGATGGAGCAGGAGGCATCACAAGGAAAGTGAAGGTTGAGGGGGACTGGTAGTGGATTGGGTTGCTCCACAAAACCTTCCCGAGAGAGGCATTGTGCCTGAGTTATGGCAAACTTGGTTTCATAAGGAGGGTGAAATACTGCAGACCCATTGGGTGTGCCAGCTCTGCTGGATGCTCTTAGGAGGTCAGAGGGATGCCTGGGGACCCAGGTGTGAGAGTGTCTTGGTGAGCGAGGGGCTTTGATTTGCAAGTGTGGGGTTTTTTAATTATTACTCTTATTTTGCTGAAAGGAGCCCTTAAGAGGTTTAATCCGGAAGCAAAACAGTCTTGTGGGCACGGGGAGGTTCTGTGGGTCTCTGGTCCCACCTGACTTTCACAGGTCCTTTCCCATGTCCTGAGTCATTAGTTAAATTTTGGGAGTGGGAGAGGAACTGAGCCAGCTCCAGGACTCTACAGCTGATGGGGAGATGGAATGTTTAAAGTCGACCTAATTACAGCATTGTCCTTAGCCACATAGGTTGATTAGGGACACAAAGATGATCAGATGCCCCAAAGGCTGGAGCAGCTCTGCTCTGGGGACAGGCTGAGAGAGTTGGGGGTGTTCAGCCTGGAGAAGAGAAGGCTCCAGGGAGACCTTGGAGCACCTTCCAGTGCCTGAAGGGGCTCCAGGAAAGCTGGAGAGGGACTGGTGCCAAGGGCAGGGAGTGATGGGACGAGGGGGAACGGGTTCCAAGTGCCAGAGGGGAGATGGAGATGGGATGGGAGGGAGAAATTGTTTGGTGTGAGGGTGGTGAGAGCCTGGCCCAGGGTGCCCAGAGAAGCTGTGGCTGCCCCTTGCTGGCAGTGTTGAAGGCCAGGTTGGCTGGGGCTTGGAGCACCCTGGTGTGGTGGGAGGTGTCCCTGCCCATGGCAGGGGGTGGGATTGGATGAGCTTTAAGGTCCCTTCCAACCCAAACCCTCATGTGATTCTATGATTATTTCTCATTTAATTGAACTCCAGTCCTCAAAATATCATAGGAAACCAGCAGACTGATATGCCCTCAGAGATTAGAAGGACTCAGCCTGCCAGACAGGACATGCCAACCTGGTATTTCATTTATTTATGTCAGGATTGAGACATGGGGCTCTCTCTTCTCCTTCTGCACACACATGATGAGCTTAGTGCCATGCACTCATCTCCTCCCAATGACTGGGATCCCCAGGACTCATCGGGTTGAATACCCCTAACATCATCTCTGGGACAGGTTTAATTGCCAGCGAGCATCTTCAGAAAGCTTGAAGGACGTGTTATCTCAAGCCTTGACCAGAATAGCCTCTGCTTTGTGTTTTTCTGAGAGTCAAACTCTGCCCCTATTCACAGGGTCTGAATCTGGGCATCGTTGTGCCTGAGGCAGCAAAGAGCGGGGAGAAAAGGATCAGGTTGGGAAAACCATCAATGCCTTGGCGAGGTGCCTGCCCTTAGTCTGTCTCTCACAGTTGGGAGTGATTAACAAGATGACATTCTCCTCCTTCCCCCACCACATCCCGCTCGGCTGTCCGGGTTGGAGGAGTCTGTGGTCTGGGTTTCTCTTCTTCTCTCAGCTGAAATGCAGCTCCGGTGAGGAAGAGGAAGGCTCTGGGTAGATCACTTTTGTTGTTTCCAGCAGTGTCTGCACCTCCTCAGCCTCTCCACTGCCTTGTATGCTCCAAGTCCAGTTTCCCTGCCTTCATCACCATGCTGCACTTCAGGAAACAAACTTGAGATAGGAAGGATGCTCCAAATCTCTGTAGCACTGAAGGCTACATCTCTCTTTGAAGCTGCCTTGTTTTTCCAGCTTTTTCCAGTTTGCTGTTGATCACTGTGACATCCCTCCACCCCTGCCAAATGCACTTCAGGAATTTCTCTGATCCTTTCCTTAGCCAGAGGGGAAAGCATGACATGCCATCTCTTCTCCTTCCAGAGCTCTAAAATGAAAAGGCTTTTAACCAAGCTGTTGCACCCTTGAAATGACACATCGTGGATGGGTATTG
This sequence comes from Aegotheles bennettii, assembly GCA_013398125.1. Classification (NCBI taxonomy): domain Eukaryota; kingdom Metazoa; phylum Chordata; class Aves; order Caprimulgiformes; family Aegothelidae; genus Aegotheles; species Aegotheles bennettii. The sequence continues at coordinate 149,851 of VZRW01002256.1, forward strand.
AGGTCCCCCTCTTTGCCCACAGTTATCAAGAGCTTCAAAGTCACTGTGGCTACAGACCACATGCTGGGGGCTGCTGAAACACCTCCCAGCTCCTTGAGGGATTTCTCTGAGGAAGAGTGGTTGGGTTTGACCCCATCTTGCTAAAATGGTTGGGATAGAATTATCAAATGGTTTGGGTTAGAAGGAACCTTAAATCTCATCCAGTCCCAACCACCTGTCATGAGCAGGGACCCCTCCCATCACACCAGGTTGCTCCAAGCCCCAGCCAACCTGGCCTTCAACACTGCCAGGGAGGGGCAGCCACAGCTTCTCTGGGCACCCTGGGCCAGGCTCTCACCACCCTCACACCAAACAATTTCTCCCTCCCATCCCATCTCCATCTCCCCTCTGGCACTTGGAACCCGTTCCCCCTCATCCCATCACTGCCTGCCCTTGGCACCAGTCCCTCTCCAGCTTTCCTGGAGCCCCTCCAGGTATGTGAGGGCTGCTCTAAGGCATCCCAAGGAGCTCCAGCTCTAGCCTAGTGCAATGTTGTTAACACATGAAAAAGGAGCTGTTTGAAAATAAGGCCATAAAAGTGGTCTTTTGTCCTGGACTAAAATGTCACCTTGCTCATTGTCTGCCAGTGGGCGACAGTAAAAATATAGGAAGGTTGTAGTTGTATTTTCCCAGATACTCTCCCAGCCTTTAAGAATTTGCTTAGGGTCTGTCTGAACCTTAGGGCTCTTTATGTTTAATATCCTGCAATGAATTTTTCTCCCCTGAATTTCTCCCATCGCATTTCTAACACCAGCAGTACTCGGCTGGAGGCTCAAATCCTGCCTCTGCCCATGGATTTGTGCCTCCAGTGGACACAGTTTGGGATGCTGAGGTCTAACCCACTGTAGTGCTGAGCGGTCAAGAGGATCCAGACTTTTCTGGAAGATGAGGTGGAATTTAATCAGTGCTACCTCCGGTTTCTTAGAATTGTTGAGTGGCTTTGAAACACATTGGGGGTCAAACAGATGGAGCACACCATGGAGCACAAGCTGCATTTCCTAAGGAGGTCTGGGTAAGAATAAATAATGGCAATATTAGCAATGATGAGTAGACAAGTATTTTGTTTTCCTACCATAGGATGCTATGTGTACACCAAATAACAGAGAACATTAAATCTGCTCTGAGAGAGTGGCTGAAAGCATCCTTTTAAGCTAATTAAAGTAATTCCGAGTAGTTTTTTCTTGCTTAAAAGGAGGGTAATTTTACTGATATTTAGGTCACTCTCAGTGCACATACTGTATTTAGCAATGCAGGCTTTTTGACTAATGTGACTGTCTTTGCCTGCATTCATGAATATCTACAGATTTTTCTTTGTAGATAAATTTATCCCTGAAGGAAAGATGAAAGATGAAATCTTGAGGATTGCTGCTGGTTGTTCTAGTCAATAAATATACACCCTCCTTTAAGCTCGAGGAAGGGATGGCCTATATTATTTATGGGAGATCATGAATAGTTCTGCACAGACAAAGATTGTGTTTTCTCTTTTGTTGTTCACCATGCTCTAATTAGTTCAGCATTAATGGGAATTAAGTGTCCTATTTAGCTGGGGTAGGTGCCCATGCTGAAGTTATTAGCGCAGTCAGCTGCATTTGATATGTCTGAGCATGGGATCTTAGGCAGGAGAAGGCACCTTGGAGTGATTCTGTCCTTGTTGAGGAGTCCAGAATTTCGTGTGCAAGTGGACTTCCACGTGGGCACCATAGGGTTTTGTGTGGTTTTGCCTTCTCATTCAAGGAGCAGTGCTGGCTCTGGAAAACTGAAAGACTATAGAAGAGGACAGGGGTTTCCACAAGCTCATGACACTTGACTTCACATCAAAGTTTTGGGGAGAAGTGAAAGGTGTTTGGAGGTGGTTTGGAGGAGGTTGCAACAAGGACAGAAAGCAAACACCCTGACCTGATGTGGAAAAAGCACTTACTACACCTGAGAAGTTCGTGGGTAGCACCAAACAAGGGGTCAGGGAAAAAAGGATGTCAAAACTTGGTGATCCCAAGGTCCATCTAGCACAGTATCCTTTCCTCAGGAGGCAAGGAAGCAATGATTAGATGAACGGTGGAAGAAAGATGACAAGTACAGCAGCCCATCCCCTGCTGCACCCTCCAGTCTTGGAGCAATCGTCAGAGCTCCTGGGCCAGAGATGACAGCTGGAACATCACATTTCATTGCCAGCATTAGACCTAGACTCCAGCAATTTGGGAGTCCACCCAGGAACTTACTGATAATTTTGTCCTCCTCAATATCATTTGACATTGAGTTCCACCAGATCTCGGCACGCTCTCTGTGACAATAGTCCTCACCAGTGCCTGTCTGCTCAGTGCTGCACCTTCAGCATCTTCACATAAAATTAAAGCAGCATCTGCGCACTTTGCCATGAAATTACATCTTGGATGGATGGCTCCTGGTGACAACTTGTCATCTGAGGAGGCTTACTGATCTCCTGTCATACTACTAAGGTGCCCTTATGTTTCTTCTGGAAGGATCTTGGTACTGACTGTTTTATTTTTGTCATTGTGGCCCCAGCACTGGGTACATCTCCATGTGTCTTCCCCTGATGTGATGACACTGGTTGGCAGTTAGGGACTGCAATTTTGTACGGATTCCTACATCTGTTGCAGCTCTGGCAGTGAACCTGCCTGTGTCATTTCTTATCTATGTTGTCACTCCGATGGAAGTGAGAAAATAGATTGATTCCATGAGATGGAGGTTTGTGACAACTGGAATCAATAACTCCAGCTGGCAGCTTTAGTCCATGTCTACATCAATTTACAAAACCAGACAAAACAAGGGCAGTAGTATCTTGTTCCTGGTAGTGGGATGTTTTTTCCCCATTGAAAACTTGTTTTTTTTCCATTAAGAATAAATTAAATATTTTAATTGAAATAATCTGAGATTCTGGTAATATCACTGAAAACTCCCTCCATGGGCCTTCTGCACCATACAACTGCAAAGGCTCACAGCTTCTCCTGCCCCATGCCAGTTCCCCTCAGGGTGCATGATGAATTTCTGTGGCCATGGTACATCAGGGAATCTTTTGTCCAGCTGAAGACCTTTCAATGAGAAGTAAACCACTTTTTCCAGGAAATGGGGGGGTGAAAAAAAAAAAGTTGTTAATTTCTTTTGTCCAGTTTTATTATTCGTATTATTATAAAAACTCAGAAGTAGCAGTTGTGGACCCAGCTAGAGCTGTGCTAAGTGCTGTGTACAGGATGGAAAGACAGTCCCTGTCCCAAATTGCTTACAATTGCTGTGCAAGACGAGACACTAAAATGGTTTTCCAGGAAGGTTCCTGATCGCTGCTGCCCATAATGGGGCTGGCACCTTTCTTGGTGGATGTCACAGGTTCTTTTATCCAATTTATAGGGCTGTTATGACTTGGGAAATGCAAAGATCGTTGCAGTTCCTTATATTTATGACTAAAAGCAACCACTCTTCTGCTGTCAGATTGCTCCCTTGGGTTAAAACCCTCTTGAGTTGTAGTCACCACATCATTTTGTCACCAAGGCAACCTCAGCACTCGCTTTGGGAATATGGGCGCTCGTAGCTTTAGCTTTGCTTTCTGGCTCTGACATGCTTCGTACAACAGCCTCCCATTGCCTTTCCTAGGAGGGACTGTTTTTTCAAGGATAAGCCTTTGGAGAAGGCAATTTTCCGCACCCAGATGGGAAGTCCTAAAATTATAGGAGAACAATTTAACTCTGTCCTGGCTTGCTGAAGTTCTCTGAGCTTTAATTACTCGGTGACACCTAAATGGCCAGAGTGTGCCAGGACCAGTGGCCAGCCTTACTCCAGACCTTGCTTTTGACATTAATCTTTTCCAGCTGTTTCAAAGCAAGATGTAAGAAACGCTACACTTGATAAATTATGCAATTTTCCCACAGGGGAAGTTTCATCCTAATGGACTGTTGGTAGCTTGTTTGTGCTCTGCAGTATGAGAATTGATATCCTTTTTCAGACCGACCTAACGTAGCTGCAGATGCTCCAATAGCCAGATAAAAGCCAATTTCTTTCTATTTCTTTTTTTCCTTCTTTTTTTGCAATTTTTCTAACCCCTCAGCTTGCACAACGGCTCTTGGTGATGAGTTCCACAGCTCAATTAAGCATTGTAATAACACATTTTAAATTGATGAGGTGCTCTGTTTGCCTTTTGACCGAGCTGGGTGGGTTGGGTTGGCTTTTTTCTAGATATGATGAAAAAAGTGAAGTAAGGGATTCCCAGCCTGCTCTCTCGGAACCATCCATCATTTCATGTGTCTCTTTGATGTCACCTCTTCTGCCTCTCTGCTCATTTTGCTGTGAATCCCCTAGGCAAGGAAAAACCTTCCTCTATTTTCTGATCTGAAACCCTTTTGAAAAGTGGGCAGAAAAATTCACCTTTCTCATTAGTATCGTGAAGGTTGGGAAGAACCAGAGAAAATCTCTGATGTGTGCTTCAGCAGAAGGGCTGGTGGCTCCAGGAGGAGTTCTTCAGGAGGGGAGTAGTTTCACAGGGGTGCATTATGCTCAACCTCGTTTGCCACCGAGGAAGGCAAAACCTCTTCTTTCTGCTTTTTCTTTCAAAAGAGGGAAGAGAGAGAGGGAAGCTGCACTCAGACTTCATCATCCCATTTTATTTTGACTTCTGGGCTAAATCGAGTCAAAACAGGATGAAGCAAGATGTTGTGAAGTTAAAATAATTAAAAAAAAATCCAATAGTTGATGAGATTAAAAAAAATAAATCCATGAGAGATTTCAAACTTCCAGCTTCTATTTTGTCTGATAGAGATTTTAAATTTTTTAGAGGAACAAACATCCCTCTTGCCCCAGAAGCCCAAACTAAAACCTCCAAATGTCCCTATCGGCAGATAGGATGAATTATATTGCGGTTAAGAAAACTCACTGGGTTCTCAGGGAATGGGGATTTATTTCTTGGCAGGGTTACAAATCCCCTCTGTAGCTCTGAACAAGCCATTCGGAAATAAATCTTACCATGGACTTAAACATCAGAGTCCTGAGCGCTTCATTACCCCTTTGTGAGGTGTTTAGTGCCTGAAGTCCCCAAAGAGAAGGGAAGGGAGGCCGGGGAAAACGTCCATATGGGAACAGCAGATTTTGAGTGTAACAGGTTTTTTTTCATTCCCTACTCCTCATCTGTTCTAAGCTGGCAACCCTCTCCCGAAAAAACCCTCATCCTTCCAGCCCTCTTACAAAGCACAGGGCAGGGCAAAACAGTGACATGAGTATAATTTGTTTATGCAGGGAGATTTAAGGTGCTGGAAGAGACTGGTTTTTGCCCTGCAGTTATAATGGGGTTTGCTACATAGGAAACCTTGGGAGTCTCTTTGCTTTAGATTAATAGTTTTTTAGTTTTTTGGGACTTTGTTGACTTCCTTCGTGATTCCCGCAGGTATCGCAACTTCCAGTTCAAAAATTCACAGGCTGTTCTTTCCTCTGCAGCTGCAGGATTTTCCCTGCACTAATGTCTCATGAATATTGGTCCTACCTCTCCCCAGAGGGTTTGCAGGCCAAAGGGGAGGTTACACATAGTTGTAAGATGGGATGCACAAGCTCAGCCCTGCAGCTCACGCTACAGAAATAGCAGATGGGCTATAAATACCCCTGCCATTTTTTTATGGTGATGGCTTTTTCATACTGGAAAAATGTCCTTGGGCAGAAAGATGGTCTGCAAAGTTGGATAGCAAAGGAAAATCTAACTGCTCTCCTGCTGTGACATGGCCAGCTTTGTCCTGCAGTCTGTGGAGGGATGCCACAGCTGAGCCTGGGAGCCACGTCCAGGAGAGCATCTCGATCCTTCTCATAGAATAGAATCATAGAATCATAGAATCCTAGGGGTTGGAAGGGACCTCGAAAGATCATCCAGTCCAACCCCCCTGCCAGAGCAGGGTCACCCAGAGTCCATCACACAGGAACACATCCAGGTGGGGTTTGAATGTCTCCAGACAAGGAGACTCCACAACCTCTCTGGGCAGCCTGGTCCAGTGCTCTGGCACTCTCACAGGAAAGAAGTTCTTCCTGAGATTCACATGGAACCTCCTGTGCTCCAGTTTGCATCCATTGCCCCTTGTCCTATCATTGGTCAGCACTGTAAAAAGCTTGGCTCCATCGTCCTGACCCTCACCCTTTCCATATTTGTAACCATGGATGAGGTCCCCCCTCAGTCTCCTTTTCTCCAAGCTAAAGAGCCCCAGCTCCCTCAGCCTCTCCTCATAAGGGAGATGTCTATTATGGTTGTAAGGGACCTCCAGGGTCATCAAGTCCAACCTTTATCCCATCATATTCCTAACCCTTAGACCATTAGACCATGGCCTCAAGTGCCTCATCAACCCGTTTTTTGAACACCCCTCCTGCCTGCCGAGAGCAAGCCAACACACAAACTGGTCTTTGAGGGCTTGAGATGTGAGACCTGACTTTGTGGTCGGTGCAGGACCTTCCCACCAGGGCACATTTCTTCTGAAATATTTAATGCAAACCAGAGCTGCAAGACAGGTCAGCCATGCCTCGGGCTGGGTGATGCATCTTGCGAGCAGACGAGAGCTGCTAGGGGCTGGTCCCTCTTGCTGAAGGGTCGTTTAATTTGAAACTTGCTCCTCTGTCAGGGCCTAGAGCCACTGATCCCCTGGGCATGGTGAGACCCATCTGTTTACTGAGCTCCGTACGTCCAGGGCATGACAAGGAACTTGGCTGGTTTGGGTTGAGGAGGCTGTTTTGAATCTTGTCTCTTTCTTGTGGGATTGCGTCAGGGGAGAAGTGAATCCAGAGATGGTCTTTGATGCTGCCACTTGCTGGCAGCGTGCTGCAAATGTGGACGGGTGGTTCCAGCACTGCGAATGTGCTGAGGGCATGGGCAGAGGGCACAGTGACACTGAAATAAATGAAATATTTCTTAGGAATGGGGTGGGGACATCAACAAAACCTCTGCCTTATGCAATTGTTGCCAGCATTACAACAGATTTAAAGCAGCTGCTGTTGGCTTTCCCTCTTTTTTCCTTCATAAACTGGTTGTTTGTCTGTTTGCTAGAGCCTGGTGGATGAGGAGGAGGGGGAGGGAAGAGAGGACCTATGGGTGAGGACAGAGATGGTCAGGTGAGGGAATGATGCCCAAATTGGCCACCTTTGGCAGAAGACAGGTTGGCAACTTGAAGCTTGGCTGACCAGACATGGAGAGCAGTGCTCTTGTCATCCCAGACAAGGAATGTGAGATTAGGTGGTCCATGGGGGGCCATAAACAGGAAGGTGTAGGGTTGAGCCAAAAGGATGTTCCTGGAAACACCCACTGGAGAGAAACAAGGTTTTGCTATTGAGACCCCTCTTAGCAGCAGAGATACAGGATGAGAAGGGTTGCAACCAGGCCTTTGATCACTTCTTCAAGCAAACAGAAGGAGAAGGCAACCTGGAACAGGTTGTCCAGAGAATTTGTGCTTGCCCCCTCGCTGGAAGTGTTCAAGAGCAGGTTGGATGGGGTTTGGAACAACCTGGTCTGGTGGGAGGTGTCCCTGCCCATGGCATGGGGCTGTGTCTGGATGATCTTTAATGTCCCTTCCAACTCAAACCAGTTTAGAATTCTATGATTTTTTTAAAAAAGAAGTAGAAGTGGTAAGATTTGGACAGAGCCTGGGTGTGTGGTTGAGAGCAGAGGACTGGCTCTAGGGTGACTCTGGACTGGTGACCTCAGGTTGCAGTTGGATGAGTGACCCTGATGAACTTGGGTTTGGCTGTGCCTGGCCTGGTGGTTGGTCTGCTCAGTGAGAAGCAAGGTGGAGGATGGGGTGGTGCAAGACCCATTTGCAGAGGGGAGGAAAGACGTGATGCACTTGTATTTGAAGATCAGAGGAGCAAGAGATGGGGTGAGGGAAGGAAGGAAGATGAAGGGGAACAGGTGGCACAGGGAAGTCTACAACTGAGAACTTGAGTTCAAGCAAGAAAATTTCCCAATTTCAGATGTAGCAAGGTTGTTTCAAGTAGCCTGCTTAAAACTCTTTGTAGGATGAGAGAAACCCCCATGCCCAAACCACAGCCAGTATGCATTGTCCATCTCACCCCAGAAACTTCTCTAACACAGCACTGTAGCAATACCCTGGGCTGTAGCTTCAAAACTCAACCATTGACATGAACGACTTGATACCTCTGATCCAGACCCTTCCCCAAAGCAAATATACTCACCTTCAGCCACATAGTGCTGCCTTTATTGAGCCCAAGTGTTCACCAGCTTCTTTCTATTCAAATAATACTAAAAACATGCTCATACAAGGGTCAGCATGTCTTAATATACAACTAGCATTTCAGCAAAACCCCAGGAGCAACCAAGTCATCGCTCAAACAGCAACACTCCAGCCAGATATCCACAAAGAAGCCTTTTCCATCATTCCAGGAAACAGTCCCTCAGCTGTCTCCAGCAATCCTATTGTGAATAGATGTCTTTTGCCACTTTCCCAGAACATCCACAAACCCAGGGGGTTTCAAATCCAGAGAGGACACTGCAGGAAAACCAAGATTTAGAGTCTCAGTGGAGGTGAAGAAATTGCCCAGCCGTCTATTCCTGTCTCTTCAACTGAGGCCCTACCAATGACCCCCATGGAACGAGACAGAGCAAAAATAGGTCTTCTGAGTTTCTTTTGGCCTCGACCAGGCTTTAAGCACATAATTGATACAGTTTAAGTGTTGCTTGGCTTGACAAGGGGTCTCAGAGTCCAGTCCGTGATAAGGTTTGGAGGCAGGATGGCAGACAAAGACTGCCAAGGATATTGAGCATTCATTTCCTTTCCATTTGTTTCAAGTCCAGCTGTCCCTTTGCAGTGAGTGGGTAAGCGATATATCACGGAGCAATCACCATGGAAAACACCCCCCAGCATACCAGCTCTCCCTTTTCTGAGCCTGGGTTTTATCTGCATGTTTTGATTGCTCTTTGGGCTGGCAGCCACATGTGTGCAAGGTCTCCTGGTTTTGCATATTGCTCCAAGCAACCAGTTCACTGCCGAGCTTTGTGTTTCCAACCTCACTGCCTCTTTCATCTTTTGCAAGTTATAAAAGGAGCAAATACCTGCATGGCTGTGGCTTTGTTTTACTCTTTGAGCTTCTTTGGTGGGAAGGTCAAAAGGAGGAAGAGCTTGCTCTGTACCCTGGGTTTCTTACCATCTTGGTATTTGTTTTCACATTAGAAAAGCTTTGTAAATAGAGCTCGTGCCCGCCAAGTGCCAAATCCTCACCCATTTGTCTGAGACATCCTTCTTGCTCACAATCTCTTGACTACCTCTTTTAGGAGAGGCAGGAAAATAAGCATAGGAGGATACTGATCACCTTCACCACCGTCCTCCTGGACCTGCAAGGCATCCTCACCCTGGGTGAGGGAGTTCACCAGGCAGAGACTGCTCCACAGCCCTCAGCAGACTTGCTGGTTGCACACACCCTTTGAACCCCTGAATCCTTCCTCTTGCCCTTGTCAGGCTTTCCTGTCCTGGTAAAGGTAGGTCCAGGTGAGGGTCTAGTTCAACCAGGAGTGAACCCTACATGGTGAGGGCTGGAGTCACTGGGTCAGTCTGGTCCATCAGGACTGTGTCAGATAGTCTATTTTGAAATCTCCACGGACAAAACAAGATCTGAATTTGTGGAGATGTCTTCTCCATCTCTTCTCCTCCCTGCCACCTAGTTGCTCTGGACACATTCAGCTGACTCCCCACCAAACACCCATCCAGGATTTGCAGAGATAACTGCACCAGTCAGAAGAAATCTTTTCCTTGACTTACCTTCCCCCAGTGAGAAATTTTCCCATCTGTTTGTCGGTTTGTCCCCATCAGCAGGAGGTCCTGGCAGGATGCCCCATCTCCATAACTTGCCCTGTAGCTTTTTCTTGTGTGGGGGGGAAACAACTGGGCAAATTAATAGAAAAAAAAATAATAATCCATTGAAGACTTAAACACAAAGACCTCACTTTTGGCTCAGGAGCTGCAAATTGCAGACTGACCAAGTATTGTGGGGAAGTATTGCTACATCCTGCCCCGTCTGTTGTGCTCATCCTTAGGCATCAGCTGTTATCACCAGTGCCAGAAGATAGGGCATGGGGTTACGTGGACCTTGGTTCTGAGCTGCTGTGGCTGCTCTTATGTGCAGAGCTGGGTCTGTGTTTCTTCAAGCACATTAAAAGTAGTTTGCAAAGACCTAGGGAGAGGTGCACTGAAGCCTTCCCTCCCCTTCCACGTTTTCCCTTCTGCTTATTTAGCGAAAGATTGAAATTCTGCATTTTATATTGTTCAATATTACATTGCATTTGCACTCTGATTGACATTCCCTGTTATTTTTTTGTATCTTGCAGCTCTTCTCCCCTTGTTTGTTGTTTGTTTGCATTAGAAACAGGAGCACTATACATTTCCAGCCACATTCTCTAGGTTTGACGTGAACTGAAAGTTTTCCAGTGCCCAAGGTGAAAGGAGAACTATATGTTATATGTTACCAATAAAACCTTCTTTCTCCTAAAGGAGACTTCTGAGCAAATGAAGACTTACTTGAAACAAAGGTTTATAAATACTCGGAATAGAAATTGCTTCCCATTTCTTCTTATTGCCGTTTTGCTCTTGTTCTGGTTCTGATTTCACAGCTGTCCTAGAAGGACCTAGAAGGTCCCAGGTGTAAGAAGCTGTGGCACAAAACAAGGCTGAGAAGCCCTGTACTGCCTATTAGTGATAGCAAGAGCAGCAAGTGCAACAAAATGTAGAAAATCTTATAAAAACTTAAAATATTTTACATACATCAAAATTAATTAGAAAAAGAATTAAACATTGCCTGTTCTTTATTTTTTTTTTAGGTTCATAGGGTTGTTTTCTCACTCAGATGAAGATCCCTGTGTGCCAGTCAGCTCGAGGGTTGTAGGGAATATTTTGGCAGCTGCTTCAGCCAAGTGACCTCTCCAGAGCTTTTCGTGGCATGCGTGACTTTGTCTTTGGCCATTGTTTCATTCTCCTTTTATTTAGCATCTCTTTATGTTAGTGAAAACCTTGGGATGCTGCGAGGGGAGGATTTAGGCTGCTTTAATGTGAGCCAGAGAGGGGACTGCCAGGCTGAAGGGTTGTGCAGGAGGCGAGGCAGCAGCTCTGCCCTCTTTACCTGAGCATTCAAAGGCTCAGAAAATAAAACCACAAAAATGAAAGAGGTTTTGAAACAGGAGCCTGTAGTGCTTTTTCCTTTACAATTATATCGTGAGAGTTTTAATGAAGAATGGGGCTTTCCACATACTACCTGCAGTACTTCATTATTTTTTTTTAAAGAAAGAGATGGACTAAGACAGCACAGCTATTCTGTTTATTCACAGCAGTTGTTATCTGAGAACAGCACCCACACATAAAAAAGATTTTTTATTTCAAATTTTTCCAAGGCCTTTAAGCCAATTTGGTTGCTGGCTTGATCAAATATTACTTGCACACAAATAAAGCCTTCCTCTTAACGTCCAAAGTCTTACCTTGTTTACACATAACCCACCGACTTCAGGGTTGAACAACGAGTGAGAACGTTCAGGTTTTTCCAGTAGAGCATTTGGATTTCTTTCTGATATATCACTTTTCAAACCGGAGTGTAAAAAAGTAACCACTGGAGAATATTTACTCTGGACAGACTCTGGGTCTAGGATCACACCAGCTCCATGGGATGAGAGCAAGTGTCCAGCAAGGCCAGTGCTCCAGCTGGTAACACAGGTTCATAGAAGACGTTTAGGGAGGTGCATCCCTCAGAGCATGGCCACCATGGTCACCACAGCTTTCCTGCCTCCAATGACTTGCAACTAACTTCTTGATCCAGAGGTGATGTCTTTGTATTTGATAATGGGTAAAGGAGCTTCTACCATTAAGCTGCCCAATTGTTTCTGGAGCTTGGGTAACTTCTTCTGATCTCACAGCAGGGATGTGTCCTTCCTAGACCTGTCTTCTCAAATCTTCAGTGAGGATGATTGTTCTCACCATCTCGTGGGTGGGAGTCTGGGACTGTCTGTAACGGCACTTGTGAGACTGCACCTTGAGTGCTGCATCCAGTTCTGGGCACTGCAGGATGGGAAGGACATTGAGGTGCTGGAGCGAGTCCAGAGAAGGGCAACGAGGCTAGGGAGAGGTCTGGAAAACAAGAACCAGCTGAAGGAACTGGGGTTATTTAGCCTAGAGAAGAGGAGACTGAGAGGAGACCTTATTGCCCTCTACAACTACCTAAAGGGAGGTTGTAGTGAGGCTGGTGTTGGTCTCTTCTCCCCAATTGCTGATGACAGGATGAGAGGAAATGGCCTCAAGTTCCATCAGGGGAAGTTTAGGTTGGAGATTAGGAAGAAGTTCTTTACTGAGAGGGTGGTTGGGCACTGGAATGGGCTGCCCAGGGAGGTGGTGGAGTCCCCGTCCCTGGGGGTGTTCAACAAATGGGTTGATGAGGCACTTGAGGCCATGGTCTGATGGTCTGATGGTCAGGAATATGATGGGATAAAGGTTGGACTTGATGACCCTGGATGTCCCTTCCAACCATAATGCTTCTATGATTTTATGATTCTAAAGCCCCTTGCACCATCAGCACTGTAGGTCCTCATGTGAGCCAGTATATTTGCATTGCTGTTGGTGCAGAGGCTGAAGAACCAAATCCAGCCCCATCAGTGTGCAGAGGTGGAAAGCTCAGTGTGTGTCTGTGTGGGAGCAAATCCACATCCCCTCTGCCATGTACCCCCAGCACAGCCTCACGTGGGACTTGGTACTATTTATGTATTTGCATGATGTTCTTGTGGTTGGTAAATGCAGGGTAAACTGAGGAAGCCCAATGGTCACAGAGAGAAAGGATGTGAGGAGAGCTCTGTGGCCAGGAGGGCTGAGGACAATGGGGAGTCTTAAAATGACATTAAGAGCAACAGAAATTTTCACAATGGAATTGAGCCATTACTGGATTGAAATGGAAAAAAAAATGTTGATGATGATGAAGGCAGAAAAGCTCCTTAAATATTTCTGCTGTGTAGTTGGGACCAGCCAGATAATGTAATCACAGCTTAGATGGTGAAATGCTTTCCATTCCAACACAACCCCCCCAAGGGGGGTTTGGGCAGCAGCTATTAATTCTCGACACGGCTGGCTCTAGATAACTGCACCCAAGAGTTTTAAAAGAGCCGCCTGAGGAGGTCTCTGGAACATTAATGATGTTTTTTTGGGTGGTTCTGAAAGAGGAGAGCCCGGCTAATGTAGTAACTGTGTTATTCAAAAGGTAAATGGGATATCCTAGGAAAGTGTAAGTCTGTTAGTCTGGCATCAGTCCCAGGCAAAATAATGCAGAATCTCACACAGGACACAATAAATTAAGGGAATATAATTAATAGAGGAAGGAAATTAAAGGAGGGTAATGAAACTAAGGCCAAGTTGTAATACTGTCAAGTGAATTTGGTACCTTTTTAAAATAAGATTACCCAGTTTTTACAGAATTGCAATGGGTTTCAGCTCATAGGTTTTGTCAAAAAGTTACAGGAGCTGGTGCTTCAAGTTAGTTTTGGTTTTATTTTGAACTAGAGTTAGAACAGTATGCAACATGTACAGAGGACATTAAACAGCTTTCAAACTAGCTAATTAATAGGATTCAAAGGGTAATTGTATTGTAGTAATAAATGTAGTGGCCATGTTTCCACTGGGGTTGGGCAGAAGGCATTTCCATGCTATTTAACATCTGAATTAACGACCTGAATTAAAGATACATTTGCTGCTGATAAGACCTTTCAGATGACCCAAAGAGTGAGGAAGTCGTAAATGATGACCAGAGGAATTCTGCAATACAAAAAAATTCAGATTCTTTTATTGTCACGCCATGAGGGTGCATTTGAATGTGGCCAAGAATAGAGGTAGACAGCAGTGATCCATGGGCTTTGGGATTTGGGGGTGTGATGGGAATCATGTGAATCTGGGCTCCCCACCAGAGGACCGAGGTGACCATGGTATGGAGAAGTGCTATGGAAACATACAGTAGGAATGGGAGGACTGTGCTTCCCGTGGCTTCAGTCCTCCTGAAACCAGTCCTGGGGTGATTCATGGAAGGGAGACATGCCTTACAGTCAGAGACGGCAGGATTTTTCTGTAAGTCCTCACAAGTCCTCTCTGTGGAGGGCCATAGATACCCTGGGATTCACTTCTCATCATCCTGGTGTACAGCAGCAATGAGAAGAATCATAGAATCATAGAATCATTATGGTTGGAAGGGAC
>VZRW01002256.1:164234-251327 GCA_013398125.1 Aegotheles bennettii
GAAGAGACCAACATCAGCCTCACTACAACCTCCCTTTAGGTAGTTGTAGAGGGCAATAAGGTCTCCTCTCAGTCTCCTCTTCTCCAGGCTAAATAACCACAGTTCCCTCAGCTGGTCTCCATAAGTCTTGTTCTCCAGACCTCTCCCCAGCATCGTTGCCGTTCTCTGGACAAAGAGAGATCAGACAAATCTGACCAAATGTTTGCTATCATCATCTTCTGCTCAAGTCTCAGTAACCTGCTTCACACCCCTCATGCCTGGTCTGACTCTTCCTGCCCTCCAGCCACTGTGTTTTGCAATGTTTATTTTTTTTTATACTCAGGAGACTTCTGGTGTCAGATCCCTCTTTCCTATACCATGGAGGCATTTATAGATTAGGATCCTGTTGCATCTTAGAATCATAGAATATTCTTGGTTGGAAAAGACCTTTAAGATCATCGAGTCCAACTGTTAAACTGCTTGCAGACCCTGACACAGCACCACAGTGTCGTGAAGCTGAACACAGCATTACTGCCTTGGATGGAATTTCATCTTAGCCAACTGGACTGCTCTGAGCTCCAGACTAGTTTCACCATGGACTGTTCTGAGCTCCAGGGTAGTTTCTCCATGGTGAACCTGCATTACACTTTACTGTGTGATTCAGAGAGACCTTTGTGTCCTTTTGTCAGCTATAGCTTGTGTCCACCAATGTCTCCCAGAAACAGATCCTATTCTTTGTACGCTTTTTATCAAGCCTGCAGTGCTGACCTTTTCAGGGCACTCTGTTCATCTGAGGCAGTTGTGGTGGAGGAAATCATCTGCAAATTTATGAAGGACTCCTTTTCAAACTCCCTTATGAGCCTACAGGCAAGCTTTGTCCCAACAATTTTCTCTCGTCTCAAGTCTACCTTGAGAGGAGCTGTAGCTCCAGTATCTTAGAGGGCAAATCCTTCAGGACTGGAAGAGCTCAAGTCCCTTTTGACAGAACTTAGGTGCTTTGTCTTGTTTTCCAGAGCCTCACGTTTACATCCTTGTCCCCGAGCCACATGGTCAACACGAAACCTTCTCCATATCTGTACAAATAAGATCTGAAAGGCAATCAGTGTTATCTCCAGAGCCCTATGGGAGCCTTAACATAAAAGAGTGATCTTTCCTGGGTTTATCCTGTTCCTGATTAGATTTTTTTTAAATAATTTTAGTGCTGTTTAAAGATGATGTTTTTCATGAATGAAAATTAACCTTTTGATTGTTTCATAGGATGGCATCAGGAAATAAGCTGCTTACATGTTCTTTGCTACTTTCCTTAAATCAATAAAATCATAATTGTTAAAGCTGGGCAGGTCTATTAAATTAAGAAGACCTGAGCTCCTGTATAGAACAGACCTTTTCATTTCAGCCTCTTAGCTCTGTAAGGAGATTGATGGCTTGTGTTTGTCCAGGGCATTTCTTGCAGAAAGACATTTAGCTTTGAACTCAAGAACTGAAGCAAGGGAGGACTCCGCTGCCCTTGGAGAATTTCACTTCCACTGTGAAAAACTGAGACTTCATTTCCCGTACCTCTTTGTCTTTAATTTCTGCTAAGAGAATAGCAAAGCGACTCGCATAGCCCTAGAAAATCCCCCTTCCTCTGTTCAACTCCCCTCACAAGTCATGGTGCACTGTGTCGCCCTGTCCTGCTGTGCTGGCTCTCACAATGCTCATTGGAGAACAACTGAAAAATCATGGAATCCCAGAATGGTTTGGGTTGGAAGGGACCTTAAAGCTC
Source organism: Aegotheles bennettii (assembly GCA_013398125.1). Classification (NCBI taxonomy): domain Eukaryota; kingdom Metazoa; phylum Chordata; class Aves; order Caprimulgiformes; family Aegothelidae; genus Aegotheles; species Aegotheles bennettii. The sequence goes on from VZRW01002256.1 coordinate 165,979, forward strand.
ATCCACTCCCAACCCCCCACCATGGGCAGGGACACCTCCCACCACACCAGGGTGCTCCAAGCCCCAGCCAACCTGGCCTTCAACACTGCCAGGCAGGGGCAGCCACAGCTTCTCTGGGCACCCTGGGCCAGGCTCTCACCACCCTCACACCAAACAATTTCTCCCTCCCATCCCATCTCCATCTCCCCTCTGGCACTTGGAACCCGTTCCCCCTCGTCCCATCACTCCCTGCCCTTGGCACCAGTCCCTCTCCAGCTTTCCTGGAGCCCCTTCAGGCACTGGAAGGTGCTCTAAGGTCTCCCTGGAGCCTTCTCTTCTCCAGGCTGAACACCCCAACTCTCTCAGCCTGTCCCCAGAGCAGAGCTGCTCCAGCCCTCGCAGCATCTCCGTGGCCTCCTCTGGACTTGCTCTAGCAGNCTGGGGATGCAGCCCAGGATCCCAGGGGCTTTCCAGTCTACAAGCACACACTGCCAGCTCATGTTGAACTTTTGATCACCCAACACCCCTAATGCTTCTCCTCAGGGCTGCTCTCCATCCATTCTCCCCCCAGTCTGTATTTGTGTGTGTGATTTCCCTGATCCATGTGCAGGACCTTGCACTTGGCCTTGTGATTTGCATGGGTCCACCTTTCATGCCTGTCAAAGTCCCCCTGGATGGCAACCCTGACCCTCAACTTTAAGTTGTGGTCTCTGTGTTAGACCTCTTCTTGGCCAGGAAGCAGGGGGTTTGTGGTGCTCCCTTTTGTGCTGTTGTGAGAGCATATTTTGTTGACATAATCAAGTTTTGCCCTCTTTCACTTGATATCTACTAGATCTGATAGGAAACACTTAGTAGAAAAGAGCTGATTTCCTTGCCTCTCAGTTCACAGGGCTTAAGAAAAATCAGGGCAGCTTAGGTTGAAGGGAAACTTCTTTACTTCACAGCATATAATGTGCCTTCAAATGAGGACTTGCCCATTTTTCGTAGGGCAGTTGCATCTCAAGAAGACACAAGAACAGGTTGTTGTTCAACACCAGCCCACAAAAAACATCCTTTTGTACCTCCCCACCCCTTCACAACCTGATTCATGGCTCTCCTGGGCTTGGCCATCTTTTGTGCAGGGTGAAGCTGTCCTCTCGAGACAGAGGAGAGTCATTTCTGTTTTGACTCACATTGTAGTTGGAGGTCACAGCCTCTGATGCAGTTCCCACCCCACTGCCTCTGAAGCACAGCAGGAATCACACTGTGTCTAGGAAATAATATCTCCACCCCCTAATTCTGGGGCCATCTCAGATGGAAAATCACAAATGTCATAATGAGTAACCACAGGGCTGAGGAAACCTCCCTGTGGAGGCAGGCTCCACTGCTTGTTAATTAGTTCAATCATTAGGGTGAATTTAATGCTGTTTCTGAAATTCCGTTTCATGGTGCTCCCAGCTTTGTTTGGGACCTGAAGAAGACATGCTTCTCCAGATGAAGAAGCTGAGATTCGGCTTCCTTGCAAAGAAGTTGCCTATGGTAAGACATACGTGCTAATGATGATGTTTTGTGCTAATGGCCTTTGCAAGAGCTTTCTTACTCGGGGCAATCCCAAACATGGATACAGGCAGGGCGATGAGTGGATTGAAAGCAGCCCTGTAGAGAAGGACTTGGGGGTATTGGTGGATTAAAGACTGAATACGAGCTGTCAGTGTGTGCTCCCAGCCCAGAAAGCCAATCGCATCCTGGGCTGTCTCAGAAATGCAGTCAACAGGTCGAATCTCAAAATTGTGGTTTTTTGCCCTAAGGAAATATTTGCATTTGTCTGATCCACTGTAGCTGAGTGACCCTGGTATAGCTGAGCAGTTGTACTTCATTCTCTCAAGGGTAAGGCCTAACCCAAAGCTCATCAAAGTCTTTGAAAGGACCTTGTGGAGGCCAGTAGGTGTTAGACCTGGCTGTGCTAACCTGCTAGGAGATCATCAGAGCACATGCTGGAAATGTTCACCGCTTTCTTCCATCCTCACCAGGACAACACTTGTTTTTATTTGCTTATCAGATTGCTATACTTGATTTCACAAATAAACAGAAAAGATAAGAAGATCATATTAAGAGCCTTAATACAGACAGGAAAGCAGTGGGGGAAAATGGAATGTGATTATTGTTTGCAAGAAGATTAATACACCATCAAACAGAAGTACTGTTGGATGCCTAAACCCGATGTGACTTCTTTTGTGGTCACACTTTCTGGGACATCATAAAAGAGCTTTGGTCATCAACACCTGGATGGTTTCTAGCTGCCTCTTGAAGCTTTTTTCAAGTACGGACTGAAATGGCAGATCCAAAGATGCTTGGCAAATTATTCTTTATTCTGCTTCTTTTTTTATTTTCCTAGGGACAAGTGGTTTCTTTTAATAACACTTAATCAACCCAATGAATGATAACATTCATTAGCATGAGAGAGGGATCAGGCATGCAGAGCTTGCAGCTGCAGAGTTCAGGTTGGAAGTTCAGCTTCAGCTGTGTCCCCAGTTCACCCCAGCACAGGACAAGCGTGGTGGGACCAGGTGCATGTCACATTTAGGCAACTTTCTCAGTTTTGCTTGAAGCATCTACCCCGTGAACCCTCTCTGGGATGAGAGCCTGCACCTCTTCAGGCCCTTCTCCAGTACTGACATTTCAAACAACCCCAGTGAACCCAAGGCCAGGGTTAGCACAGGGCTTTTCACACCAGTGCTTATTGACTGTTGTCTCATCAATGGTAGTGTCTTCTCTACAATGTAATTGAATGGCCTTCTTGGCCACCAGGGCACATTGCTGGCTCATGGCCATTCTTCTGTCCACCAGGACCCCCAGGTCCCTTTCCCCTTCTCTGCTCTCCAGCAGGTCAGACCCCAACCTATCCTGATCCATGGGGTTGTTCTTTCCCAGATGCAGACTCCACACTTGCCCTTGTTGTATCTCATGGAGTTTCTCCCACCCAACTCTCCAGCCTGTCCAGGTCTCAGTTGATGGCAGCACAACCCTCTGGTGTGGCAGCCACCCCTCCCAGCTTTGTGCCATCAGCAAACTTGCTGAGGGTGCACTCTGTTCCCTCATCCAGGTCCTTGATGAAAATATTGAATGGTACAGGTCCCAGTACCAACCCCTGAGGGACTCCACTGGTCACAGCCCTCCAACTAGATTCCATCCCATTGACCACAACTCTCTGACTTCTTCCTTTCAACCAGTTCATGATCCACCTCACTGCCTGATCCTCCAGACCACACTTCCTCAGCTTAGCATTTCGCTAAATCTCTTGGCTATTGAGAATATGCAGAGTTTTTGGATGAATTCAGAAAAAAATCCCACACTTTGTGTTGTAACCATGACTGACAATCAACTACCAGTCTTTGGGCACCCTTAATTTGTGTTCTGTTGCAGAGAGAAACTCATCCTTTGCTTCATGAACTTCTGCAGGTGACACTGGTTAAAGGTTACACCCTCCAGTGTAACAGATATCTGCAAATGTTGTCGAGAACATTTTCATTGAGACTTCCTCCCTTTGAATTTTTTTTGCCTATTGTAAGCAGCTTTGGAATTATATGCTTCAACCTAATCAGGAAATCAGGAAAACAGCTAGCCTAATTAAAAGTTGATGATGAATCTACATACGGCCTTATATGACCTCCTTTCATTTTGTCAGTGAAGGCTGGCATGAGAAGATGTCCAGACTGACACGTTCAGTCATCAGCCTTGCTCAGAGAGAACATCTCTTCGGGTTAATATAATAAAAGTAAGTTGGTTTCATTCTTGGGAGAAGGTATGAGTTTCCATAAAGAGCTGAAAGCCGAGTGTCTTCACTCACAGCCTTGACCAGGGTGCTAACGAGAACAAATGCTGTCAAAATGCAGTCTTACTGAAAGGTGATGAAAGGAAGAGTTTGGGAGCCACAGATGTTTCTCTGTCATTCACTGTTTCTCCAAACCACAAGGAGAGTTGATTTCTTTACTCCAAAGTCGGGGCACGTGACTCCTGTGCTCCCTATCAGGCAGCAGCTTTGTAGTTCTTGTGTCCTTCCTGCTGTTTTTTTTTCAAGGATGGATATTCAGCTGCTTAAATCTATCTACTGTGGCAAATTCACCCATGCAATCTCAGCCTTTCAGCACAAGTGTTGTCCTAGTCTCTTGATAGCATTGGTGAAGTTAGGTCTCAACGTTGACCTGGTTGTCCTATCAAGGGACACGGGTTGATCCTGTGCTGGGGGGACATAGTAAGCTTCTCTTCCAGACTTTCTGTTCTGCTTTCCAATTGCTTTTCCTCTTGCTTTCACTCCACTGGGCTCATACTGGTGGAACAACCAACACACTCTATGTCTCCTGGTGCAGTCCAGCTCAAACTGACCATGAATTCAGGTGGTTCTCACTTGGATCAGCACGAGGAAAAAGTTTTCAAGTCTTTTTTAATGTAATTCAATGCCCATTTGTTGTTGTTATAGGTCATCTTGATTTCAGTTTGCATTTCCACAGCAAACTGCCCTGTGAAGTAATTCCCACCAGTGTGGAGACGTTGACAAATGCCAGCACTGTGACAGAGCAGTGGCACTGCAGCTGGAGATTTTCTGTGTGTTTTATGTGGTTCATAGAGAATGAGCACTACAAAACTGAAAATACTTTCTAGGAAAATGTCTCTGCTGACAAAACACAAGAAAGAAATGTTTTACACAGCACAGCATACTCAGCACATCCCAGTTATCCTGGTCCAAAGCAAGTCCAGTTTGTGTGCTTTGTGCTCCTCTGTCACTTCTAACCTTGACCCTATCATGCAACCACATCAGCCCAGGTGAAATGCCAGGTAGGGTATCCTGAGAGCCACACAAGTGGGAGAGACCCAAGTGGGACTGGTTGGGTCCAGGATACAGTGCAGCCATACAGCAGGACATCAATATCAAACTGTGCTATGATGGTACCACTTCCTCTAAAGCAACGACAGCAAGGTGGATGCTAGTGATCTCCAAGCTTTGACCCAATCTGAAATCCCTCCATGGAGTCTGGCTCCAGACTCAAAAGCCAAACTTGCCCAAAATGTCACGTGTAGCCCAGTGTTTCCATGCAAGTCTTGCTGCTGCTCACTAGACAAGGACAATTCAAGAGCTGGAGAACTGCAATATAGGATATAACTTTCAGAGAGGCTGTAGCTTGAAACTCTGTCTTTAAAAACTTATTTTTACAGCTCAACATCCTTGATTTCCAGGAACTCATGAATAGAGAAGACACATTGTTCTTGGTAACGAAATAATATCATTAAAACCATTATGAATCTTGCAAAAATTATTCCTGTCTACCTAATTTGATCATGTAACAATGACTATTATTAACTTGCCTTCTGCTGTTGCCATTTGAGATTATGGCCCTGGATGCATGGGTAGCTATTTTATGATTCATTATTGTAAATGTGTATTGCTCTTAAGTGCTCGAGTACCTATCCCTCAGTTGGCTCCCTGAATTTATCCATTTCAGGGAAGCATGGGGAGACTGAAGAAGCAAATGAGGAGTTTAGGGAACAACAGGAAGATTAACTCTTCTCCTCTTCCTGTAGACTTGTGTCTCATGGCTCAGTTCTCATGCCTAACTACACAAGAGATCCAGTGGAAACTCTTCTTATGATTAACAGTAGCATTGCCTTGTGTGGCTCCTCAGGTGTCTATAAAAGGCTCGAGCTCCTCAACATCTTGGTCACCCCTATTTGTCTGTTAGGAACGTTATATTTCTGAAACCTACAAGTTTCAGCCAACTTTGGCCCCATACCCTCAGGCTGTGTCCTGCAAGTCCTCAGCTGCAGAGGAGAGAAGGTGAGTGCCTGTCCGTTCTCATTCTCAGATCTTGACTGCATGTTCCCAGATCTTGCCTCAAATATGTGGCATATTGAGCAGAAGGCACTCCCTCAGAGAGTGGCTGTCTGACCTCCCCCTCCACACACAGCTTGATGGAATAGGTCTCATTTCCTTAGGAAATTGCCTTCTAGGAAAAAAAAAGTCCTCTCCCTGTTTCTCTCCTTCCTTGGTAATAAAAAACCAGTGTATGGTTTCCCTGATCACAGATTAGAGATGAACCAGCCAAATGTGCCTCCACCTGGCTTTCATTCCTGTGCTGCAATGGTGTTTCTGCACTACAGGGGCAAAGAACAGTGGTTTCAAGGCATCTGTCCCAGAGTGGTGTTTCTAGTGTCAAAAATGGAAAATAGGAAACACTAGGCCACACATAGAATCTTGGGTTCAGTTTTGGGCCCCTCATGACAAGAAGGACACTGAGGAGCTGGAGGGTGCCCAGAGAAGGGCAACAGAGCTGGGGCAGGGTCTGGAGCACAAATGTGACCAGGAGTGGCTGAGGGAACTGGGGGTGTTCAGCCTGGAGAGAAGGAGGTTGAGGGGAGACCTTCTGCTCTCTGCAACTCCCTGACAGGAGGTTGGAGCCAGGGGGGGTCGGGCTCTGCTCCCAAGGAACAAGTGATGGGACAAGAGGAAATGGCCTCAAGTTGTGCCAGGGGAGGTTTAGGTTGGAGCTGAGGAACAATTCCTTCCCCAAAGGGCTGTCAGGGCCTGGCAGAGGCTGCCCAGGGCAGGGGTGGAGTCCCCATCCCTGGAGGGATCTCAAAGCCATGTAGATGTGGTGCTGAGGGCCATGGGTCAGTGGTGGCCTTGGCAGTGCTGGGTTGATGGTTGGACTTGATGATTATAAGGGTCTTTTCCAAACAAAACAATTCTATGATTCTCTGATTATCAGCCTACTTTTCTAATACAATGGGGTACATAAGAGCATCCTGTGTGAACACATGTGTTATTCCTACCCTGCTTCCTCCCTGGTGTAACTTTTTACCCCGTTGGCCAATTCCAATCGAACCTGACAGAGCCACAAAACTACTGTTTTCATTCAGCTTTCATGAAAACAGACAACTGAGCAGAGGTGAGAGACCTCAGTAATCTCCTATCCATCCTCCCTCCCACAGCAATTCTCATGTCCATGTGGACAGAACACCACCCTCACCCCCAAAACCTGCAGGAAAGCAGACATCTCTGTTCAGATACCACCACAACTATTTGTTTATCAGTCTATTTTTAGGTGAGAAAGTGGGATTAAGGATGCCAGACTCTGCTGTGGATATAGCTTCTCACACCAGAGCAGCTCAAGGACTCAGTTACTAAAACGTGTGATGGTATCATCCCACCTCCTTGAGATACATGTCCTCATTAAAGAGTCTCTTGAATGAAAGATGCTCCATCTTTCACACCAAGAACACCTTTGTGAAGTTATTGATGTTACTATCAAAAAATACAATACAGATCCCAATTAGTGCTTGTAAATGAGAGCAGCCAGAGGAAATCCATCTTGATGGGTGACCTGATCTCTGATTGTAGTCCAGTCACACTGCTGCAAAACGCTGGCACCAGTCATGATGTATAGTATAACCTAGCTGTCAGGGGCAACGTGTTTGGGAGCTGAGGTCATTTCCATGCTGGGTGGAAACTGTTTTCACAGCGGAATTCTTGCATTTCATTAATTATGAGTTATTTCGCAAAGCCAATGCGTTGGAGGATATCCCCTGTCCGTTCCTGGGCGGTGTGGTGGAGATGTATGGGCAGGGCACTGTCAAGGCAGGGATCAGTCCCTGCAGCAATGTGCCACAAAGTGGAGTCACCTGAAGAAAACCGAGTATCTCCCACTAATGTCCTAGTGTCACTGCAGCAGCTCTATGAATGGGACAATAATGTTATCCCCTCATTTCAGAGCTTTTTTGCAAGTCCACGTATAATACAATATGAAAAACAACATGGAGTTTGGTCTCCAAGAAAAGCTATGCCATCTTCACAGCAAAATATGGATGATGGATTTCAAGACCAACAGCTTCACACTGAGAATATAAAGAAATAGAAATAATTTGGGTGGAAGAGTGGCTGAAAAGCAGCCTGGCAGAAAAGGACCTGGGGGTGTTGGTTGACAGCCGGCTGAACATGAGCTAGCAGTGTGCCCAGGTGGCCAAGGAGGCCAACGGCGTCCTGGCCTGTATCAGAAATGGTGTGACCAGCAGGAGTGGGGAGGTGATGGTGCCCCTGTACTCGGCACTGGTGAGACCACACCTTGAGTGCTGCGTCCAGTTCTGGGCACCGCAGGATGGGAAGGACATTGAGGTGCTGGAGCGACTCCAGAGAAGGGCAACAAGGCTGGGGAGAGGTCTGGAAAACAAGAACCAGCTGAGGGAACTGGGGTTATTGAGCCTGGAGAAGAGGAGACTGAGAGGAGACCTCATTGCCCTCTACAGCTACCTAAAGGGAGGTTGTAGTGAGGCTGGTGTTGGTCTCTTCTCCTGAATTGCTGAAGACAGGACGAGAGGAAATGGCCTCAAGTTCCATCAGGGGAAGTTTAGGTTGGAGATTAGGAAGAAGTTCTTTCCTGAGAGGGTGGTTGGGCACTGGAATGGGCTGCCCAGGGAGGTGGTGGAGTCCCCGTCCCTGGGGGTGTTCAACAAACGGGTTGATGAGGCACTTGAGGCCATGGTCTGATGGTCTAATGGTTAGGAATATGATGGGATAAAGGTTGGACTTGATGACCCTGGAGGTCCCTTCCAACCGTTATGATTCTATGACTCTATTCTATAATTTTCTTTCTAGTGAAACGCCCTGGTGAGAGGAGGAACCCTCAATATCTGTATTTGAGCAGATCAGATTGAAGAGAGAATGAAATACAGTTGTGGTGAAGCTTATAACTTTGCAACTTTAATGAAGTTGGCTCTTCTTGAGTGCTATTTTTTTAGACATGATACGAGGAGCAAGTGGTGAACATTTGCACCTGGTGACACAGCCCTGGGTCATATAACACAAAAGAATTGGATAGTGTGTCATTTGCTGTCACTTGAGTAGGTGCTTGGGTGTATTTTATTAAAGCCTCTACCTGACATATGGATTTGTACAAATACTGACTGATTTTAATTTTTTTTATATATAGTTCCTTGACATTTCCCATCTTAGTTATCAGGGGCCCAGAATCGTGAGACAAAGGATAAAGAAAAGTGTCCTGACACTAGGACAAGCAGTGATTCTGGAGGAGCATCAGGAGCGTGGGATTGTATCAGAAACTTTAGCTACAACCCACAAAAATATACCTTGGGAATAACACTGAAAGAGCAGGGAAAGGAGTAAGAACCAAAAGCAAACTTAGCTGTATGGTCCAAATTCTCCCTATCAGGTGGTCCCCAAAACATCTCACAGACACAAACTTTTAATGGTTTTGAGCTCTTTCACCTTACTTATCACTCGCCACAGCTTCCATAAGCCCCTCCAGTCCCTAGAGGATGCCACTGGGAGGAATTTTTGGGGAAGAGCCCTTTCCTTCCCGTCACCAAGTGAACCCCATCAGGCTGCCCAGCATCACCTGTGCAACCTCCATCCCACCCCAGTGCCTTGTTCTACCTCAGCACCAGCTGGGTTCTCAAACCCTAGTAAGATTCTGGGAAGCAGCAGTTAAACAGTCACCACCATCAATGACCACCAAGCTGATCATCTCCAGCTGATCCTCATTGACCCATCTCACTGCCTGGAGGAGAAATATTGCCTGGTGCCCTAAACATTTAAGTCCCACAGGCAGGTCAATCCTGGGTTGTTGGGTCAGGAGCTGAGGAGCTTCGCCCACCACAGAGCGTAAATTGGAAATAGCTGAGGATAAGGGCTAGGGTGGGCGGGGAGGTTGTCTTCCCACCCTCATTAGAGGACCTGGTCTGCTTCCTTTGTGCTTATTTCTCTCCTCTAGTGGTAGAGAGGAGCTGCTTCTCCAGGGCTTGTGGTGGGGGTGATGAATGGGGTAACCCCTCCAGGAGCCAGCAGAAAGGGAGGAGAGGGAGGGGGCTGTGCCCTCCATCCCCTGAGCCCTGGGAGGATGAAAAGTGAATCAAAGGAGGTCCTGACTAATGAAGATGGGCTCTCTGTCCAGCAAGGTAGGAGAATTTCTGAGTTTTGCTTTTTATTTGTCTTTTTGTGGCTGTTTGGAGTGAAGGGAGGCAATGTAAGCACTGCAGTGAGTGGCTGGGCTCGGTGTGGGGCTGGTAAAGCAAGCGGAAAGCTGTTGAAGGACTTGGTTTAAAGTCATCTGGTTTCTGATGACTTGACTTTTTTGGGGGTTGTGTGGTTTTGGTTTTGTGTTGGTTCTTTTTTTCTTTTAATGGATTTGTTAGGGTATTTTTGAATCTGTTCTTGAGGAGTCCTGTTTGTCTGTTGTGCCTGTCCTGAGAAAAGCAATGCTCAAGAGTGATGACTGTAGAGACCTCACTGTAGAGGGAGGAGCAAAGCTATGGAATGATGTGGAACAATGAAAGAAACAAGGGGGAGGAAAAAAAACCTCCCCCTTGAATATAAAGGCTGATGTAGGGGTGGGAATCACTGGAAAGGTCTTCCAATGTTACAATGCTATTAAAAAGCACCCTATTCCACATCTCACAACTAACTTGTGCTTTAGCCAGTAAAAAGATACTGGCAGAGAGACTACACCACAGCCTGGGTAGTGGGGACACCAAGGTGGTTAAAGGCTGTGTCTCTTCTTCCTTAAGCAGTGGCATCTCTAATTGGGCTCTTCAGGAGAAAAGGCAGCAACTGCCAATAGCTCATGGGAAGGAATTTCCTTGCTGTTGTTATGAGGAACAGCCAAGAAAGCTCCTTGTGTCTCCTCTGGTAGCATAAGGTTGTGGACAGGGTGATGTATGAGCTATTTGAGCTAATGCAGCCAGATTTTCCTTCCCAGGAGAAGCTAATTGTATGAGCAGGAGACCAGGCAATGAGGGTGGTGGGGGATTTCACCTAATTCCTACTGAGATCCTGGGCTGGACAGTGATGTAGTAAACTGAGCATTAAAGGAGCTGCAAGCCCCAAGTCAGCAGGGTTGAGGCCACAACCTGTGTAATGCTGCATCAAGCAACCTGGCAGAGTTGCCTTTGGGGGGGACAGTGTGGGAGATGGTGAAACTATGGGATGGACCCCGTGCAATGGTTGTTCCTCCATCCGTGGAGGAGCAGCCTTTGGGCTGTGCCTGTTAATTCTGGCTAAAGAGGCACCATTGAATGAATGGTGGTGGTGGGGCTATGGGGAGACTTCTCCTATTGTTACAGGAGTGATTTATCTTCCTTTACGCAGTTCCTTCTGGATAGGTCTTGGACCAGGTTGCTCCTGAAGGGAAAGAGTAAGGGATGTGGGGTTTCAGGTGGAACCTTGTATGTAAGAGCCATGAAGGGATCATAGAATCATTAAGGTTGGAAGAGACCTTGAAGATCACCCAGTCCCACCCCTACCTCCATCCCCACTCACCCACATCACCCAGCACCACATCCAGACGCCTCTTGAACACCTCCAGGAACGGGGACTCCACCACCTCCCTGGGCAACCCATTCCCACACCCAATCACCCTCACAGGGAAGAAAATTTTCTTGATGTCCAATCTGAATCTCCCCTGCTGCACTTTAAGGCCATTAATCAAATATTTGGTCCCTTCTTCTATCAAGGCATTAGGTCTGGGGTACAGGCAGCTGAGACAAGCTCAATGGAAATGTTCCCAGATGTGCAGCTGGATATCTAGGAAGAACAACCCTAATCTCTGAGGTTGCTGCTGTTGTGAGGTGCTCCCTTACCCCAAAGGGTGTGTTGTAGCTGGTGGGCTGCTCTATGGGAGAGGCTCAGGTGTGCTCTATCAAATAGCAGATAATTCAGTTATCTGCTGCACCCACCTGTGTGCTACTCTTGCCCTGGAGTTCAGATATGTTCTGCAAACCAGTCACTTAATACTTGTTTCTGCTGATTAGGACTTGATTCAAGGATAACTGCTGTAAAAAGGGACACTTTGCTCCTTCCTGGGAACCTTGGTCCTTCACTGGGTCCCTTTCTCTTGCTGGAGAGAGGCTACAGAGGAGCAAGCTGTCCTCCCCCTCCTACCAGGAGCTGGAAAACTTTCCTCTGTGTTGTCTTGGGAGAAAACGTGAAGCTGAACTTGCCCACAGTTTAATCTTCAAAGCAATAATCTAATTTGCTGAACAGCTGTGATACATGGAACTGACCCAGAATATTAAATCCTCTCGCTGCCCTGCAGAGAATTGGAGCTACAGCTCAAAAGCTGAAGGCCACTGCTGTCTCCTGTGATGGATGCTCTCTTCTGATGAATGTCTCCTGGGATGCCACATGCTGTCCCTGCAGATCAAGTTAAAGGGGTGGGAGCCACACAGGAGCCCCAAGAAGGTCTCTGGGGAGCAGAGGAGGCATTTCCCTTTCATAAATCAATTGGTGGTGCCAGAGGAGCTCCCTTTGGGGAAGCAGTGCTTGGGAATCTTCTAAGTGTACCCAGCTGGGCTCTCCTTCCTGGATAAGACTTGGTTCAAAGGGTGGTTTTCAACTCTGACCTTCATTGTTGTCTGGTATTTGTGAGTGACCTTAGCTCCAACCCTTGTCTACTGTGAGTTTTCCTGTCTGCAAGTTCCACTCCTGTTTTTGTGGGAGTCATCCACACCCCAAACCCTCTGTTATTCAACCCATTGACCAACTTAACTGTACTTGGTTTCCACTGGGTACAGCGGTGACTCAATCCAAACATTTCTCTATTATTTCTGGTGAAGTGGGAATCTTTAACCCCAAGGCTTGTAAGCAAATGAAGGAACATGGAGCTTGCTTCTCTGCTTCTTTCTGGATTGCAGAGCTGGGAAAGGACTTCCTTTGGTAGAACCAAGGGTGCTGTAACCCCTCTTGTCTACATTGCCATGCAATTGGGCTTTCAACCCTTCAACCCAGTGACCAATCAGAAACACAACTCCTTAATCAGACAGTGACTTAGAGGATCCAGCACTCACCTGCCAAAAGCTTCCACTTCACACACGTATGACTTGACTAAAGCCTTGCTGGGAGAGAGCTGGAGAGACCTGCTTTGCTAAGCCCTTCTTCAGTCCCATAATTTACTGGTATTGATGTGGGACTGACTGTTCAATTTTTGCTTTGCCAGCAGAGCACGGGATCAAAAGTAGGTGAAGTAGGGTATGATGTAGCAATCCCAGCTGCTTGCTCATGGCAGGAGTTGAGGTGAGGGACATGCTGATGCCCTCAACCATACAATATATATGTTAATGTAGGAGACAGAGGGACAGGATGGGATGAGCTCCAGCTTAGCCAAAGGTTTCTCCTGGACTGGGGAGAGGACAGAATTGTGTAATACAGAGGGGAGGAAGGTCTCCCATCAGGTGCAAACAGCGGCCGACACTACTGTGGTTTATTTCCTCGTGTCTGCTTTGAATCTGGTGCTATCCCTTAGACTGATGTCTTGTCACCAACTTTGGGGAAACCGGGACAGGATGTTTTGTTTGATGGGATAAGAGTGAGAAATAATAGCCTCTGATCTGGGACACTGGTGTCCTGTCTAGGTGAAAATGGAGGATGGTGTTCTCATGAAACATCAGATAAATGGTTCTTGGGAAGAACAAGCCATGTCCTACTGTTTATCATTAAGAGAAGTGAATGCACAGATTTATTTTTACTATTTTTTTTAAAGTTGGATATTCCCAAAGAGGGAGCTATTGTTTTGTGGAATGAAGTTTGGTGATTCATAGGTTGTTGCCACCAGCACCTATTGACCCCCACCAAGCTACTGAGTGGGGATGGAGGGACTCTGCACCATGGTTCAGCAGCACCAGTACTGAGTGGGTTGCTCCTTGGTGAGGAAGCTATGTGGGCATTGGAACAAGCCTGGTGTGTAGACAAGATGCTGTAGTGCTTTGGGGAATTAAATCTGCCATGTAAATTCTATGGTAGAGCAGCTTGAAAGGTCTGCTGGATCTTGGAGGGAGTTCTTTGCACATCTCCCCCTAAGCCCTGGCAAGGGGCTGAGTCATTCTCACGTCTGGGGTTTTCTGATCTCTGTGTGGCTCTTGCTAAAAAGCTCTATGCAGTTGGAACTAATGGATGTATGTTCCCAGAACAAAAAAACTACATCAGCCCTTCCCATAATTGGAATTAAGGCCAAAGACTCCAGATGTCACGCATTGGGGTTTTTTATCTCTATTTGACTATAGGAACCCTTCCTTAACAATTCACAGCTAATGAATAGAACAAAATGCAAAAATCTGCACTGGGTTATAAAGAAATGAATGTGTTTTTAAAAACGTAATGCATGTTGACATGGGTGTGTTAGGGCTTGTGGCTGCATCCATCTAGGCAAGGGGTCTATTAATAACACATGGTGGCTCTGAGCGGCGCCCGTATGGCCAATCTCAAATAGCCTATAGGTATTCCATCGTAAACATCCTTTCCCAGCACGTGCAGAACATCTCTGCTGATGGTGATACCAGTGCTAATGTGTTTTTGCTCCTATGACAGCCACGTGATATGTGCCTAAGCCCATTAGCTAAAGGACTCGTCAGGACCCACTCCTCCTGCTGCGAGAACATCTTGATTGCTGGCTTCCTCGTGCTAATCGAATCAAGCTCATTGCTTAATTTAATTGAAATAAAGAGGGATCTGATATGTGGCATCTGTCAGCAACCTCAGGAGGAGGTAGGGATGCGATTTCTGTGGTAGGCAAGAGCATTTGAAGTATTTCCTAGAATGTCACATTTCATGGGAAATGCCTTTAATTAGATTTGGATACTTCCACACTTCCTCACCGGACTGGGAATGGGTTGCTCAGCCTGATGAGAGTAAGAAATATCTCCTTTGTCTAATTAAAAAAAAAAATTAACTTTACCTGGCTCGACCTTCCATGGTATCTTTAAAATAAAATAATAAATTTATAATGGGTAATGAAAAAATCCCTGTGGATTGTAGCACACAGCTACTGCATTTGTATTAGAGACTTTTGGAGGTGGAGAGGCTGAGGGTTGATTTTCCTGCTCAGAGCCAGTAACGTAAGGAGGTTGAAGGCTGTGAAACTTTAACAACTTGATTGGTGAAGTCCTGATGGTGAATGCCAGGTGAGGATCCAGCTTCTGACTGTGGAACATGGTGTTGATCCAATATTGAGCTTCCTGACAGCTGGCTCCAATTTCCTTCCTGGCTTTGTTGTAGAGCAGAAGAAAAACTGAGTTTTTATCTTCCCTCAAAAGCCTTTTTGAGAAGCCTCAAGTGAGTAGGTAGCTCTGTCACAGCAAGAGAAATGCTGCTCGTGAGCCTAAGTAACTTGTTGTTCTTGGATGGATGGATGAGGGATGTGCATTGAGCCACCCATGGCTCTCACAGCTGGTAAATGTGTTGCTGGTTGTGGTGCATCTGTCTCACCAGCCTGAACTTGTGTGAGCTGTGATGTGAGTCATTGAATATGAGCTGAAATTGAACTTGTGTGAACCTGCTTTGAACTAGAAGCTAGTGCAACGACACATGCAAATGCTGAGCTGGATGTCGGTCCTTCCTAAAACTCTTCCAAGCATTGCTTCCCTAATGCCTGTGTGCTTGATGGCTCCTGATGTGGGGCTGGGGGATGCTGGTCCTCTGCTGAGGGTGGTAGAGCAAATACCTGTAATAAATGCTCACACCTCTGCTATGAAGACAAGCTGAGAGATTTGGGGTTGTTCATCCTGGAGAAGTCTCCAGGGAGACCTTGGAGCACCTTCCAATGCCTGAAGGGGCTCCAGCAAAGCTGGAGAGGGACTGGTGCCAAGGGCAGGGAGTGATGGGACGAGGGGGAACGGGTTCCAAGTGCCAGAGGGGAGATGGAGATGGGATGGGAGGGAGAAATTGTTTGGTGTGAGGGTGGTGAGAGCCTGGCCCAGGGTGCCCAGAGAAGCTGTGGCTGCCCCTTGCTGGCAGTGTTGAAGGCCAGGTTGGCTGGGGCTTGGAGCACCCTGGTGTGGTGGGAGGTGTCCCTGCCCATGGCAGGGGGTGGCACTGGATGAGCTTTAAGGTCCCTTCCAACCCATTTGATTGCTCAGCTCAAAGTCTCAAGTTGCAGGGCATTGCTGGCAGCTCAGCTCCCCCAAATGGTGTAGGACCGATTGGTTGGTGTGATCAAAGCTTGGGATGCTGTGATCGGGCCAACCTGCAAGGAGCTGCCTTTCTGCTTCTCAGTTCACCTATACCAGCAGCTCCTTTCTTTTTCCCTTGATGCACTCATTTTGTAACATATACATATCACTTTAATACTGTGATCATGGCACGAGCTTTTTCCATGCTGATTTAAGTTATCAAAAGGATAATGTCACATAAATATGCTTCAGTGGCTCTGTAATAAGAAGCCCCAATGGGGATATCTTTGTTTCTTATTTTTTCCGGGAGCATCTTGCAGTTTTAAATCTCAGGCTGCTCAGTGTTTGCCATCACTTCTGTACTAGAACAATACAGGAACTCATCTTTGTTTTAACTGAAATCCAGGCTGGGTCGTTGGGAGCTCCTGTTTCTCCTCTTATCCACGTAAATGTTTTATGAAGTGAGTATAAAGTCAATAAACACTTCCTGTTTAATGTCTGCCTTATGAAAAATGCTTTATAAAAACATCAGACCTCTCACCCAGCACACTGCTTATCTCTGGTTCCCTGCTAAGCGTGATATCAAAACTCATCTAGTAGGGGAAAAAAAAATCCCAACTTAGAGAAAATAAACTTGTGTCTTCCTCTTAATGATGCTACACGGATTATGCAGTAATGCAGTGTATTGAAATTGCTCTGAAATTGGATTTCAGAGCCAGCCGAGCTTCCAGTCCTAATGGAAGGGCTCATGGGGAAAGCTGATCTGCACCTAACATGGAGAGTGAGCACCCAGCTTGTTTCTTCCTTGATGCTTTTCAGCATGACAAATGAAATTTGAATAACTGCTGTGTCAACTGAGAGCAGTTGTTGAATCTGAGGGGGCTGAAAAATATGTGCTTTTCAGCTCGTTTTGCTCTGTTGCCGATGTTGATTCACATTAATTGTGGCTGGAATCTTAATTCTGTGGAATATGGCAAGTGTTTCCTCTTCTAGAATAGAAGGTAGCAGATTCCTGTTGTGTGTGACTTTGGGAAGTTGCAGTTGGCACAGTCAGATTGGGCACAGGCACGTGGTTGGCAACTGGCATCAGCAAGAGCTTCATGATGCCAACATCTGCCTGCACTTGGTCAAGGCAACCCATGGGCCAAAGGTGGGTGCAAGTGTGAATGGTGTGATGTAGCTCCTAACTTTGTCTTTGCTCTTCTACGTGAGCTGTTGGGAAGTGTGCCCAGCAGGTGCTGAGTTTCTGCTTGCTCTTCTTGACCCCTTAGCTTGGGGGAGGGAAGAAGGAACATTCACCTATACTTATTTTTTCTTGTTCCCATATCTCTACAGTGTTTTTCTTTCTTTAGTCGACAGGAATGGCCCCTGTAGGAGATGTTATTTAGACCCTTGCTCTGCTCCATCAGGTGCAATGTCACCTAAAGAGTACAACTAACACATGACCTATGAAGTAAGGAAGATGGCTTGGTCTAATGGTTAGGAATATGATGGGATAAAGGGTGGTCTTGATGACCCTGGAGGTCCCTTCCAACCATAATGATTCTATGATTCTGCGATTCTATGGAGGCAAACAGTGGTATTCCTTTTTTCTTAATGATTGTGTGTGTGTGTGTGTCATATCTGAAGAAGATGGTGATTATTTTCAAACTGTCTTAACCTCTGGAAGAATTTTCCTGACAGTAGTAATGCAGTAACTGGCTTTCTACAGAGGGCTACCTCCTCAGCCTTCACCAAGCTGAAAAGACCAGCTTACCTGTTGTCCAGTGTATCAGACCAACTTGAGGTTGAGGGAGGTATCAATAAGTTTCTGGAGGCCCTCTAGGGTTTTTTTAGCAGCTTATCCCGAGTTGCAATAGCAGGAGCTGGCATGTGCTTTTGGGTGGAAGTGCTAAAATCTGAATTGGTTTAGTAGAATAAGTGTAAAGAACTTTCTTTCTGTTATCAGGGGACTTGTTGCTGCTCCCCTCAGTTTTAGGAGCCCTTGTGTAGGTGGCACTTTGAGCTGTGCATCCACCAAACACCTAAAGCAAAAGCCACCCATTGTACTACCTGGTGGCCAGTGGAAATGCACTGGGAGATGGACACTCTGCCAACCTGTGCCTGATGAAGCTGCTCTGTTCTGTGCAGCCTCTGCTCTGACTTCCAGGACTGCTGAGCTGTGGGCTGTCTCTGTGCAGCAATTCCAATCTGTTCCACACACTAGCCTGGGTTGCCCAGAAAAGCTGTGGAAGTGGCCTTCAACACTGCCAGAGTTGTTGAACAAGTTGGATGGGGCTTAGAGCAACCTGATCTGGTGGGAGGTGTCCCTGCCCATCGCAGGGAGTTGGACTGGATGATCGTTAAGGTCCCTTCCAACCCAAGCCATTCTGTGAATTTAGCAACTTTAACTTCATTTGCATCTTCACATAAGGTTAGAAAGGAGCCCACCTTTATAGCTGCCTGTAGCCTAGATAGTAGTCATGAATTAGGTGACCTCAAAAGTTGAGTTTATTCTTCCCCCAGATACTCTTTCTTTCTCCACCTAAAGCTTGGAAACTGCAACTGAATCTCTTGTGCTCCTGTTCTAGCCTGCACTGCTGAAGCAGGTCTGCTTGAAAAAGTTTAGTTGGGACAAAACCTAGTTCTCTTTGATTTTTCTGACTGCGCCTCTAGTAGACAACTGCCTTGGATGTGCTTTTTCTCCTGCAGGAGAGTCCCTGCTGTTCAGTCACAATGGTTGCTCTGATGAGACCTTGAAGGTAATGACCTCTGTGTTTTGCCCTTCGTAGGAGAGGCTGAGTCGAGATGAATTTAACAAGTTGCCCATAGCATAGATGCTGTTTTATTGCTCTAAAGCTCCTTTGTGCCATTATAGTTAAAATTAAGGGGCAGACTTAAGGTAATGCCTCCCACTCTGAATGCACTGTATCTTGTAAAAGTGAGCAAGCTGTGAGCAGACAAGGCAGCAAAGCTCTTGGAGACGGAGCTGTTGGGATGCTGCTGCTGCTGTGTGTGTGTGACTGCTTGCCAGCTATGCAAATCTGGGCTTGAATTGGGCTGGGCTCTCTCTGTTCAGAGGGTATCTGCTCAATAGCCTCTCAAATCAGCTGGGGATCACTCCCTGGCTCTGAAGTGCCCATCAGCAAGGCTGGAGATAGGAGGTGCTGACAGCATCCCAACCCTTGCCAGGGTAGCTATGTGCTGCCATGGTAAGCCTGAAAAGATAGGATCTGATCCCCATTTGGATGTGGTGAGGTCACGTTGACAACAGGCAGTGTTTCACAACTCCCATCTCATCAACTGCCAGTCTGAAGGGACTGGGATGTGTGATAGCTGGAGCCTGAAGAGGACTTGCTTTTGAAGGGCTCTGTCTCAGTGCAGATACAATCTGCTGGTGCTTTTTGAAACGGCTTGTGTGACAGTGGAGAAATGTCTTGGTTCCTTTCCCACCTGGAGGAGGGACTAAGCTGATGTATAATGTTTCATCTGGCTGGGGAGCCCATCTCCTCTGACATCTTTAGGTGATAAGATCTGATAGGCAGGCTCCAGAAACCCTAGAGCAAGTCCTGTCTAGATGCTCTTGCTGGCATCCAGTTTGCAAACCACAGCACTGTAATGCCCAAGAGACCAGTTGAGTGTGGCTCCAGGACAGAAGACAAGCCACAGTCTAGCCTTGGTTAACACTTTTCTGTTTCATGTCTGTGTTCAAAGCAGCCTGCGATTGGGCTGCTGTTTGTGATCTTTGATCTGAAGCTGTGACACTCCCAGCGTGACCATGCACAACTTCAGAGGCCAGCTCCACTCTAGCCACAGAGACTTCTTCCTTTGAAAGACCTCTGTTTTTCATTAGTGTCCTAGGGCTCTATTTTGAATCTCTCACTTGTTAAAAGCCTTGAGGTGAGACAGAGGACACTTGGTGGAAAAAGGATGGTTGTGATGGCAGTGGGAAGTAAATGTTTTGCTAGTGTGCCTTGGGTGAGCACACGGTGGCAATGAAAGTTGTTTGAAGGCTTAATCATAGAATCCCAGACTGATTTGGGTTGGAAGAGACCTTAAAGGTCATTCAGTCCCAACCCCCTGCCATGGGCAGGGACACCTCTCACCAGACCAGGTTGCTCCAAGCCCCAGCCAACCTGGCCTTGAGCACTGCCAGGCAGGGGCAGCCACAGCTTCTCTGGGTACCCTGGGCCAGGCTCTCACCAAATGCTTCTCTATCCTTTTTGGGAAGCCACTGCTGTGTGGCCAGTCTGTTTGCATGGTCTGCCTTGGCTTGAGGTACTTGGGTGGGCAAGTGCCACTATTTCAGATCCACGTTTCCTTGCTGAGCAGTGTTATCCTAGCCCCAAAATTTCTTAGCCTAAGCAGAAGCTATGTCCCAGACAGTGGAAGGTGCCAAGACAAAAAGTGCATGGATATCTCTGCTGCTGGTATTGCTTGCTGGAGACTCGTGCCTTGTAATGTATCCTGTAAGCAGAGAATTTGCAACCTGGAGCACAAAACCCCAACACACCACCCCACAGCTTTGTCATGTTTTCTGTAAGTGGGCTGGTTTCTTTCTTCCTCTTGCTCTCTTGGAGGATTGTGTATTGTCTGTCTCCAATCGCTATCTCCTGGCAGGGCAAGTCAGGGTTTCCTTGGATTTACCTGCATTTGGCAACTGCAGTTTTGCAAGGAAAGCTGGTGATCTGCAGCTGCCAGAGATGCTGCTTGCTCCAAGGCCAAGTGCTCAGAGGCAGAGGAGCTGGGAAGGGGTGAGTGCACTGCTGTGGTTGTCTGTAGTCCTCCAAAGACAAAGGTTAGGAGGACAAGAATAAAACCAAACGGATGTTTGACAGGGCTTTGATGGAACCTATATACACACACCTGTGTTCCCTTTCAGCCAAACAGCATTGCTGCTTTCTCTGTAGGACCAGATATTGCCATGAGGTTGGGGGTAAGATGTCAGTGTAACTTGTGGGAGAAGAAATGTGAAGCTCGGGAGGTGCTCCAGGCAGCTCATGCTGACCCAGGCAGATAAAGCTGATGTGGGTCTGTGCTATGGACCTCTTCATAGAATATTCTTGGTTGGAAAAGACCTTCAAGATCACCAAGTCCAACCATTAACCCAGCACTGCCAAGCCCACCACTAACCCATGGCCTTCAGCACCACATCTACACGGCTTTGAGATCCCTCCAGGGATGGGGACTCCTCCATTGCCCTGGGCAGCCTGTGCCAGTGCTTGACAGCCATTTCAGTGATGGAATTTTTCCCACTATCCAATCTGAACCTCTTTATCCTCCTTTCTGTGTGTGCTAACACCAGGTACCTCCTGCAATACCTTACTGGGGCTGTGGGTTGGACAGCAGCAAGTCAGTAGTGGCCCTGGTGGGGTCGAAACCCTCTGAATCATGATGTGCCATGTGAAGTTTGTCCAGAGGACAGCCAGCATGTGCAAGCAATGTGGTGTTTGTGCTCTGTGGGGCAGGAGAGCTGTTATGAAGGTTGACAGGAGGACTTGCGCTCAGGCAACCCTCTGCTCCAGCAATGCTTCACCTGATGACCTCTCTGTTGCTGAGACTCGGCTGAGGTGCCTGTATGGTCTTTAGAGGAGCAAGCATACACAAGGCTTTCTTTTCCCAGTCTCCTCAAGAGCTGCCCAGCTCAGGACAGCTTTCTTGCAGTGCCTGCACCAAGTGTGTGAGATCTTTCCCTTAGAATAGAATCATAGAATCATTATGGTTGAAAGGGACCTCCAGGGTCATCAAGTCCAACCTCTATCCCATCATATTCCTAACCATTAGACCATTCGACCATGGCCTCAAGTGCCTCATCAACCCGTTTTTTGAACATCCCCAGGGACGGTGACTCCACCACCTCCCTGGGCAGCCCATTCCAGTGCCCAACCACCCTCTCAGGAAAGAACTTCTTCCTAATCTCCAACCTAAACTTCCCCTGATGGAACTTGAGGCCATTTCCTCTCGTCCTGTCATCAGCAATTGGGGAGAAGAGACCAACAGCAGCCTCACTACAACCTCCCTTTGGGTAGTTGTAGAGGGCAATAAGGTCTCCTCTCAGTCTCCTCTCCTCCAGGCTCCATAATCCCAGTTCCCTCAGCTGGTTCTTGTTCTCCAGACCTCTCCCCAGCCTCGTTGCCCTTCTCTGGACTCGCTCCAGCTTGGCCACCTCGCAACTGAAAGACACAACCCCAACAGCAGCATCCCTGTGGTCCTGTTCTGCATAAAAAGTGCTTGTCTTGAGGTCACTTCAGGTGAACTTCCAGGCCTGTTTTGAAGTTCCCTTCAAGGAAAGGTAGGGTTGTTTGGTCTCACTCTGTGACATGACTCACCGGTGCTTTCAGTGGGGAGAATGGCAGAAATAGGCAGCACTTCTTACAATGTGATTACTCTTAATTTGTGCAGGATGGAGAAGTCTGGAGTGGAATGTACTTTACTTGTGTGGCTGCTGACCCGAAGAGAAAAGTGCCTTTAATTTCTCGAGGAGGGGAGGGGGAAATTGGCAGCCTTGTATCAGTGAAAATGTTAAATTTGAATTGTAGAATAAATGAGGCTGGAAGGGAGGTCTGAAGATCTCCAGGCCAACCCCTTGCTCAAAGATCAGTGGCTTTTAAAGCTAGGTCAGTTTTTGAAGAGCTCTGTCCAGTTAATCTGTGAATAATTCCAGGGCTGGGAGACTCTCCCACCTCCCCAGGATACCACTCCAGTGCTTAAATATGGTCATTAAGGAAGAAATAAAAGAAAAAAAAACCCTCACAATATTATTGAGTTGGCATTTCCACTTTTACAGCCAGTGTTTCTGCACCTCTGAGGTCTGTCTTCTATATTGCCTTCTGTGAGGCAGCTGCATGCAGCCATGAGAACTCCTCAGACATTGCTCTGAGCTGAATGGACCTATCTGTCCAACTCTTCTCATACCCTGTATGTGCCAGGCCCTGGTGGTTCTGGTATTGCTGGGGACAGGCTGAGAGAGTTGGGGGTGTTCAGCCTGGAGAAGAGAAGGCTCCAGGGAGACCTTGGAGCACCTTCCAGTGCCTGAAGGGGCTCCAGCAAAGCTGGAGAGGGACTGGTGCCAAGGGCAGGCAGTGATGGGATGAGGGGGAACGGGTTCCAAGTGCCAGAGGGGAGATGGAGATGGGATGGGAGGGAGAAATTGTTTGGTGTGAGGGTGGTGAGAGCCTGGCCGAGAGTGTCCAGAGAAGCTGTGGCTGCCCCTGCCTGGCAGTGTTGAAGGCCAGGTTGGCTGGGGCTTGGAGCAACCTGGTGTGGTGAGAGATGTCTCTGCCCGTGGAACTCAATGATCTTTGAGGTCCCTTCCAACCCAAGCCATTCTGTGAATCTATGTTGTTAAACAGATGTTATTTGAGATGTTGTCAAGTAGTAAATCTGAGTTTGGCTCTGACTTCTAACAACTGTTAAGAGCTGCTTGCTTTAAGGTAGCAGTTAAAAGCCTCTCAGCAAGGGCAGTGTATATGTATTTACTGGTTGGTTGTATCTTCAAATGTTCCTCTTGCTCTAGATAAGACAGAACACAAAGTAGCAGAAGATCAGACAAGTAAGAGCTTAAATCTTGCTGTGAATTTACAATGGATTGCTAGTGATGCTACTTTGCCTTGACCTAGGGATAAACACTGTGGACTTTTGGCTGTCTGAAGGGAAAGTGTGACCCTGGCTGGTTCACATGTGTCTGTGACAAAAGGAGATACCCAGTTGAGATATCTCACATCTTTCCCTTAGAATAGAATCATAGAATCATTATGGTTGGAAGGGACTTCCAGGGTCATCAAGTCCAACCTTTATCCCATCATATTCCTGACTATTAGACCATGGCCTCAAGTGCACACCTGCAGCCTTGGCTGTTCCTCTGGATCTTGCCAGGTCAAGGAAATGGATGTTGTCATCCTCCGAGATAACTCAAGAATTACAATAACCAACCCACATCTCTGGTATTGGTACATTCTTTCAATAGCTTTAAACATTGTCATTTACCCAAATAATTCACTTCCTCCCCTGTTCCTCTAGGAGAGATGACACACTCACTCTTGCGGGAGCTGAGCTGATGCTCAGGCTCATTCTTGTCTTGCATTGTGGTGATAAACAAAAGGTTTAAGTCTACAGCAAAGTGGATGGATCTTGGTATCAGCTCTCAGATTAGTCATAACTGAAAGGTGGAAAGCTTTATGCACTGACTACTGGTTTAACATTAAAGCAATCAGCTTCTCCTGGCAATTAACCTGTTGATTTTTCAGTTGAAGGCTTTCACCTGCCCAGACACTGAGACCAGAGGACTCCTTGGGTGATTTCCTGGATTCCTTTGTATGTGGTCAGGCTTATTAATGTGGCAACTCTACTCTGGCCCTGCCTTGTTTCCTAATCTGGTGGTAACTTTGGCATGATGGGAAATTCTTTCAAGTACAAGTGTCTGTATTTGATGTCTCATTAGGGTTTCAACAGTGTTATGCAAATGTTTGTTATTGTCCTAACAAGACGTCTGAACCCATGTCTATTAAAGTTTGCCTGTGCTTATTTTCCTGTTAGGAAGTCAGACTGGTGTCTTGCTCCAGGTCCAGCTCTGCTCTCATGGGAGCAGTTCAGGCATTGACATATTTGCTGATATTCAATGATGCTTCCAAATAGGTCTGTCTGGGATGGTTGGTTTATTGAGTGCTGAGGAACATGCCCTAGATTAGAACATTCCCTAGATCAGAACAGCACGACCAGGCTGTGTGTCTGCTGAAACTGTTCTCAGGACTGTTTTTTTGGGTTTTTTTTACAAGCTATGTCATCTTGCTAAATCAGCAGCTAAAGGTAAAATAAGTGAGTGCTGGGATTTCACTTATAATCCCAAAATTTCTTTTTCCTGTCCCCCACTGGTGGGTTCAGTTACATTTTCCCTCTGCTCCTGGGAATGGGGCAAAGCACTGCAGCTGGTCCCTGGGGCAGAAGTGGTGGGAGATACCAATCCAACCCTACTAGCATGTCTGGGTCTGCTGGTGTTGATGACAATATCTATTTGCAGTAAGGTCTGAGGCTGGAGTCTGATATGGGGAGATGTGCTTGTACATCAATATCTTTGTCTGCTGGTGCAAAATGATCCTTGAACTAATCCTAGAGGCTGTTGGTTTATTAATCTCTGGATTCCCGTGTTCTTGTAGCTATAGCTTCCTTTCAAATTAGCCATTCTTCTCTTGAAAAGTAGGAACGTATCTCCTATGCATAGGAGAGTTGGGCTGTTTGGGCCACATCAGCCCATGGGTACTTCTCCCCCTAAGGGATAAGGGAATTAGAAGTGAGTTTGCAATAACCAAACAGCACAATGATGCCCTGTGCAGTGGAAATGAAATGACTGCTTTGTGTGCTGGAGGCTTGTAGTTGACAGCTTGCTCAGCCTGGGGATGCCTGTTATTTTGAACTGAAATAAAAATAAATGTCAAAGTCTTTGCAAGCTGTTGTTGTGACTGGATGAGGTACTTCATGCTCAGAAATGTTCCCCTGCACGGTCCTTGAAGAATCAAACTTGATTGAGCCCCCAGCACCCTCTACATCCAGATCTTGTCACTTCAAGATCTATTGTAGGTTCTGCACTGGCTATTTGAAGCAGGATAATAATTATGTAGGAGGTGCTCTCAGCTGCTTTTCCCCCTGGAGGAAGCCAGGCTTTATGTAATGGTACCACGTGTGCCCTTCGTCTAACAACCAACTACAGCCAAACTTGACAGGTGATCTCAAAGCCTTTTACAAGACTAAAAGGAAAGAAGTAGATGGAGGGAAATAACTATCATCCCTGCTACAGGAGCTTCCTTCCACTTCTGTGGATGCTGAAGAAACTACCTGTGACTTGTTTTTGAATCCAGGGATAGAATCATAAATCATTATGGTTGGAAGGGACCTCCAGGGTCATCAAGTCCAACCTTTATCCCATCATATTCCTAACCATTAGACCACCAGACCGTGGCCTTAATGAATGAATCTACAAGTCACTTATTCTTGGTCTGCTTCTCAAAGGAACACTTGTTTATCTGTTGCTATCAAATAGAGAGTCCTGTCCAACTGGGATTACATAGCCACTTCTAACTAGCCCTCCTTTCCCAGTTCCTTGAGGCAGGGGATGGTTGGAGGCCACCCTTTGCAGCACTCTGGAGACTCAGGCTCATTAGTGCTTGCTGGAGGGAGCATGACTGTATTAAACTCTTACTCTGACAAACTGTTTAATTCTGCACAGTTGAACCTTTTCACCTTGCTTGGTGTATTTCATGATGAGTGATGGTATGTGACAGGACAGCAAAACTGGCTCGCAGCGTAGCATAGTTGAGATGAGATAGGCATGGGATGCTCAGATGATGCTGGGAGTGTGATCCCCCCTGGAAACTTGTGCACGTGCTCCAAGATCACAGTGAATGAATCATAGAATCATTATGGTTGGAAGGGACCTCTAGGGTCATCAAGTCCAACCTTTATCCTATCATACTCCTAACCATTAGACCATGGCCTCAAGTGCCTCAGCAACCCGTTTTTTGAACACCCGCAGGGATGGTGACTCCAGCAGTGACTCCTCCACCTCCCTGGGCAGCCCATTCCAGTGCCAAAGCAGTTGTGTAATTGGGTTTGAGGGTACTGACTTGCAGGAAAACAAAGCTATCTGGGGGAAGGATATTTTGGTGGACACACAGCCATGTTCCTGTTGCTTCATGAAAGCAGGATACATCCAGGTTATTTAAGACCTGAAGGCAGATGGGATGAGCCCAAGAGACCCATGAGGTTTTAAAGGGCTGTCTGAAGTCTCTTGAAGGAAAGCCTTGCGCACGAGTACATATAAAACCAGAACAAGCACGTGGCTGAGCTGAGAGTTGAACCTTCCCTAATATTGGTGTTGAGTAGTTTCAGCTTGTTAGGGTGATATCAGTTTGTGTAAGAAAAAGTGGAAGTGGTTGAGGTTATTCTTAAGACTGAGAATTTCCTGTGATTAGGATGTTAAGATGGGTAGCAGTGCACTTCTAAGAAACAAGGAAGCCAAGGAAGAGCTCTGCAGATGTCTATGCCACAGGACAATGTGCCTGTAGGAGTTTGCTGCACAAGCACAGAGGAAGTGACAGTGTTGTTTAGCACATCTATTCATAAACCTTTTGTGGTTCAAACTTGGTTAATGGGACTATGATAAAACAAAACACAGCTGATAAAAGGCTTCAGCATCTCCTGAGGAAACACCCTGTGGAAAAAGCCTGTGGAGTGAGAGCTGTGTCCCAGCTACTCCCAGTGGCTGGAAAGCTAAGAGATCATCAGGTTCAGAGGGGGTTCTTTTTACCTCTTTGCTAGTGTTATTACCTCTAAAGCAAGACAGGTTTTTAAAAGGGGTTTGCTGTGCCCAGCAGTTGTAAGGGTCACCTTGCAGCACAGGTCAAAGTTGTTGGGCATATTTGTGTCCAAGCTGAGACCACTCAAAAGTGCTTGGCTTGGCAGAGGTTGGGAGAATGACTGTGTCCAACCTATCTTATTCTAACAGCACAACTTCTTAAAACACAATAGGATTATAGCAATGGTAATGAGGACTCTACCTAGGCTGAGGATCAAAAAACCCCTTCATTTTTGAAAGCAATCCCATTGTAAACAAGGGTTTTATTCTCAGTAAATAGACACTAAGTGCTGTGAACTTGCAAATGATGAAACTGAACTGCAAGGGGTAACATTTTAGGGGTAGACTTCTGTTCTGGGCAGGCTTCATTATGGGATAAAGTTTGGACTTGATGACCCTGGAGGTCCCTTCCAACCATAATGATTCTATGATTACCTTTCTGCAAGCCATTAATTCAATAAAGCAGTGTAATAGATCCATTTCTGCCTCATTTTGAGATGCTATCATATGTTTTTATTGTACCCTGAATAAGGTATGAAAAACTTTTTGTGGATGGAAAGCTGGCAAGAGCTAGAAAAACAAGATAAAAGCATATAAAATTGACCTTTGAGTGTGGGCTGACAGAAGGGGAAGAAAGAGCTGCTGGGGTCAGAACTGAGGTTAAGTTTGCATAATGTGTACCTCTAGTTGCTTAGACTTCTAACATGAACCTCTAAACACTTGACAAAATTCTTCCCCTTCAGCTCAAAAGTGAGACTGAATAAACTGAGGAAATGCAGTCTCTACAGACAGGTTGTACATTACTCTTGGTCATGGGTAGATTTTCTGCCTTAAAGATCTGGTATGCCATTGATTTGGAAGCAGGTAAATCTCTCTTTCCCCAACAAATGGTGAAACTCTCAAATAAAAGGTGCTTCAAAAAGATGGACCCAATTTGAAATTGAAAATACAATGAAATTGGGTCCATCTCTTTGAAACACGCTGTACTGTAACTGAGCTTTTGCAGTTGCATTTTCATTTTAAGGGTGAAATGCCCTAGTTGGGTATTACCAGGCTTTGTTTGAAGTTGCTTTGAATGAAGAAGAGATCAGAATTTTGACTTTTCAGTCTCTACCACGCAAGTAATAGTAAACTGCTTGAAACTGGTGCAAAAGTCATTGATGTTGATATAAGGTTAGGACTGGAGACACATCCTTCATCCAAATGCTCTAGGCATCAGATGGCCAGGAACTTAGTTAAGTAGTTGTGTTTGTAACATTTGCATGCTACAAGGTTAGTGTACAACTGGTTTATGTCTTTTGGTACTGTGCAAACCTCCCTGCTAGAGCTGGAAATCTCTGGAGTAACCTCTCTCTGGTGGTAGGATTGTCTGGTCTTGACTTTGTGATGGAGGGTGCAACCCTAGCTTGTGCTTTTCCATCTCTGTTCCAAAACATGAAGGCAAACTGAATAATGATCAGATATAAGGTTATGCAAATGTTGAATAAGGCTTAGCAAACACTACTGTTATGGATCCGTTTCCCTCGGGGGTAATGCCCAACACTCAACTTCACGCCAAGTTGTTAGAAATGCTCAGGCCACAAAAGCAGCTCTCTAAAACACAGAATAATGGAACTAACACTGTATGTTTTATGGTTGAATAATTAAAGACTGGTTTACACTGTTTCACTCACAAAATAAGAAAAACTTGCAGAAGCTAATCCCTGCCTGCTACTGTGAAAGTGTTTCTCAGTGTGCTTCTGGTGTCAGTGTTGTCCATCAGCAGGTTTGTGTTTCCAGAGTTGCTGGGCAAGTTCTGCTCCTTAAAACAGAAGCCTGCAACAGCAAAGGGCTTTTCCAGTTGAGCAGCACTAGACCTACAAAATATGCTTTGGCCAACTGAGCTCTCCTGACCAAGGAGATGGGGTGAAATTGGTATCCCCCCATGATATAGGAAGGCATGTTTTGTGGTAGAGCTAGATGGGGCAAGAAGTCCTCTACTTATTATAACTCTTTGGTCTTCCCAAGCTGCTACTCTGGCCTACAGGCATCAAACCTGGGTTTTGAACCTCCTTTAATCCCCAGTTCTCCTACTATACTTCCTGTTGCTGCATTTCTTCTCTTCTTTTTCACTGGCTCCTATTCCTCATTACCTCTTACTTGCCCCATACCTGCTTCCAATTTTACTCGGCAAAGCCGAAACCCTCAAGTCTTAAATTCTAAAGTCTAAGGGTTGTTGAGCATATGCAATTTAGTTTTTTCTCCTCCCCTCAAAAGGCTTATAATTTGCCTAGACTTTTGGCGATGGCTTTTTGTGTCAAATTTAATTTTTGTCATCCCCTGCTCGTTAAAGTCCCAGTTCTAAATCATGGGTCCAAGGCTTTTTTAAAAAAAAAGTCGCCAGAAATTGAACAAAACAATGTGTTTATTCCCATGCTGCTTTCTGAGAAGCAGTTGAATTCACATGTTCCAAAACAACTTTGCCCGAGGCAGACCCGGCTAGCATGCAAACTCCTATCTTGAACAGCCAGGACTTGGTGAATTTATAAGCAACTGAAAACAGCACTTG
This sequence comes from Aegotheles bennettii, assembly GCA_013398125.1. Classification (NCBI taxonomy): domain Eukaryota; kingdom Metazoa; phylum Chordata; class Aves; order Caprimulgiformes; family Aegothelidae; genus Aegotheles; species Aegotheles bennettii. Next base: position 195,756 of record VZRW01002256.1, read on the forward strand.
GGAAGGGTTAGGCAGCTTTAATAAAACTGTCTGAAGATGCAGTCTTGGAAGATTCTCTCTTTAAAAAGCCTTCTAAAAAAAAATATATAAATTAAATCAAGTCCTGCTGGATCCTCTCAAGAACATGAAGGACTCAATTCAGACTTGCCACACTCTTGCGCAGACCTCTGCAGACCCCACATCATTCCTGTTCAAATAGCCCACTATTCTTGAATCTACCACAATAGCACAAAAGACAAATGGAAGCGATTGTGTGCTTGCGAGCCTATTTTCTTTTAGTGGATGCATTTCAGGGGTCATGGGCCATGTGGCCCTCCCTTAGATATACAATCAGACCCTGAAAGAACATTGTCTGCTGGAGAACTTCCTCTGACACACCACCCTGCTGAAACAGCATGACAACAGCCGCGGTTCATTTTTCAAAGAGCTGCGTTCAGACAACTTTGTAATTAGGACAATGAGGGATACGTATCTCTAAAGCAGTGTGTCTTTTAATAGTTGATTTATTTTTAAGAATGGGTGTGATTCAACAACTCTTTAAAAACTTCATCTCCTACTGTCTGTATCTTAAGGAGTAAGCCTGGTGTTCACAGAATCACAGAATCCTGGGGGTTGGAAGGGACCTCGAAGGATCATCCAGTCCAACCCCCCTGCCAGAGCAGGGTCACCTAGAGCCCATCACACAGGAACGCATCCAGGTGGGATTGGAATGTCTTCAGTGAAGGAGACTCCACAACCTCCCTGTTCCAGTGCTCTGTCACTCATGTCACTCTGTCACTGTGTTGATCTAGTGAGTCTTTAAATGGAAGGCTGGAGTTGGCTGGCTTTGTTTTGAGTGTATTTTTATCAATGTTATACCAGTGTCTGGGCTCTCCAGACACACTCCGTGACCGCTCTGTTATCAGCCATCTCACAGTATGTTCTTCTGATCTGTTCTGTGAGCACCTTGCAATGGAGATCTCTCCTGTGAGAGGTTAGTGGTGTTTGCCATCAGCGTGTGAGCACCATGATAGTCAGCATGGACATGTGTGTACATTACCTCTGCTGCAATGGGCTGGTATTCCCCCAAATCTGGTGGCTGAGGAGGATGAGAGATGAAGAGTGCTCTGGGGTTTTTTGCTGCCTGGCTGCCCACATAGGGAGTTGTGGTGTATTGCTTGGTGCTTCACCCTGGGCTTGGAGAGAATGCTTTTGAAGTCAACTTTTTTCCCCTTGAATTGGCCATCATTTGTGTAAGGGTTGCAGCATGTTGGTAACTTCTGCAGTATGAACTCCCCACAGGCACTGGAGAATCCCTGCTATCCCCCAGCCTGAATGGGAAAGGGGGGAAGAGTGAAGAAATAGTAGTTATGATGCTCAACTAACGGGTCCTCTTCTGCTCTTGTTGCTTTTTTGATGTCATATCTATAGTTCTGGAGTATGAGGGACCTTTGTCCAGATCCTTTCCTATGCTAGGGCTTTCTGCACTCCTGTTTCCTTACACAGAGGTGCTGACATGAGTAATGCATACAACACCTCCAAGCTCCTTTTCTCAGGCCTGAATTGTGCTGGCTGATGCTGAAAATCATGGTGATGCCAAGAGGACTGGACATTGGGTTTAGAACAGATGATGAACTGCAGTGGATGATCCGTGTCCATTAAAAATGGTCTTGTTTTCTGTCAATTCAGTTGCTTCCATGCCCATCACAAGAACTGTCCCTCAATGCTCCCTGAAGCTTTGGCTGCTTGGGTATGGTAGTCAGGCTGGTGCTGTGTACAGCTGCTATCTTTAAAACTGAAGCCCTACATCTCCTCCTAGGTGTACCTTTTACTTTCTGTTGTGGTTTAACTCCAGTCAGCAACTCAACCCCACACAGCCACTTGCTTCCCCCACAGTGGGATGGGGGAGAGAATTGGAAGGGTAAGTTAGAAAACTCATGGGTGGAGTTCAAAACTGTGTAACAGGTAAAGCAAAACAAGGAACTAATTCAATACTTTCCATCTCCAGGAGAACAGGGCTCCATCACATGTAACAGCTACTTGGGAAGACAAACACCATCACTCAAAGTCCCCCCCATTTTTACTTCCCCCAGCTTTATATGCTGAGCATGAGACCATATGGCATGGAAGATCCCTCTGGCCAGTTGGGGTCACCTGTCCCAGCTGTGTCCCCTCCTGACTTCTTGTGCACCTCCAGCCTACTCACTGATGGGTTGGTGTGGGGAGTAGAAAAAGCCTTGACTCTGTGTAAGCCACTGTTCAGCAGTAACAAACACCTCTCTAATTATCAAGACCTTTTTCAGCACAAAACATAGCCTCATACTGGCTAATACAAGGAAAATTAACTCTATCCCAGTCAAAACCAGCATGCCTTCCACAGGATTCTCCAAGCTTCTCATGCTGAGTCTTAAAACCAGTTGAATGTTTAATATGCAGCCTGGGATGAGCATGGGTGCCAAACTTTGAGATGAACGAAGCTGACCCCAGTTTACCCTCTCCACCCCACTAAGTGGTCACTTCAAATTCAAGCTACACTTCTTGATGGAAACTAAAAGTGCTCTTGGCATCTTGGGTGGGCTGAGTAGCTCCCTGACAAGCCCTTGAAGGGTCTTGCTTGTAATAATGTTTCTTGGTGCTTGGCGTGGGCGAACAGCACTGAACTCATAAGAGCTCCATGGTAACAAGCAATGGGCTTAACAAGAAAAATAGCCAGTTCTCCTGCTCACTAGCTCTTACAAAATAGCCTTGCAGATGGATGAGCACATGCTTGGATCAGGTGTGACCTCGGGTCGAACTGAAGTAGCCACTACCACTGCTTTGTGGAACTACAACTGTTCTTCTAACGTACTCTCAAGCTTGGGATGATGGGTCTGGAGGGCTTCTCTGGAGCTGCAGTAAGTTCAGGAAGGGACCAAGAAAGAACAGAATAGAGTGGTAGGCTTCAACTTCTGTGTTTGAATTGAAGGTTTCCTTTATGTACAATCAGAGCTCTACCTGAAGGTGAACACCTACAGGTTGGAAGAGGTCACTTCTTGCCTACTGAAGATGCTGTTCAATACCTAGAACCTGGCCAGGGCTTCAGTTGACCAGACAGTGCAAGAGCCATCTCTAGGTCACAGACTTCAGAGGCTTTCTGCTGACAGTGCATTTTACAAGGCAATTTCACTATAGGAAGAGGGGGAACGGGTTCCAACTGCCAGAGGGGAGATAGAGATGGAGATGGGATGTGAGGAAATTCTTTGGTGTGAGGGTGGTGAGAGCCTGGCCCAGGGTGCCCAGAGAAGCTGTGGCTGCCCCTTGCTGGCAGTGTTGAAGGCCAGGTTGGCTGGGGCTTGGAGCAACTTGGTCTAGTGGGAGGTGTCCCTGCTCATGGCAGGGGTTGGAACTGGACTTTAAGGTCCCTTCCAACCCATTCTAGGATTCAAAGTATTGGGTTGCTTCAGCCTTTAAGCCTCCCAAAGGAAAGGAGTCCTCATGCTCAATTCCTGCCTATAAGAGTTGAATTAATACAATCTAATGGGGGGTAGAAGGCAGGGGGGAAGTAGGACCACAAGGCACAGCAACCAATGAGTTTAGGTATTTAAATCTGTCAGATGTTAGACTTGGGAATCTGCACCCCTGTAAGTACACAGTCACTGAGCGATGTTCTAGCTTGTATTTTGGACCATAAGTGTCTGGATGCTGGTGGCAAGGGAAACTGTTGAAAGTCATCCATCCTCTTGGTGGGACTGACATGTAGGGAGTCGGTGTTGACCATCTGGCCACATCTCTCTGCTGTGTCGTAGTATGGGGAGAAGGAGGTCAAGAATAAGTATGGGCAAGGAAAAGACTGTTTAAGTGTCCTCTACACAGAAGTGGGGGAATCATTTTGCAAGTTGAATTTCTACCAGCAGCAACAGGGTTCAGTTGCTGATTTCTTTTTTATTATATAATTTTATTCCTGCAGAGTAGAGAGACAATTAAACTTGAGTGATGGTAACTCTTCTGTCAAAGCATTAAATACTTGTTTCTGACGAGTTTCTTTGTTTCTGGTAATAAAGGTCTCCTAGGCTGGCTGCAGAGCTATGACAAGCCATGGTACTGCTCCCCACTGGTTTTAGTTTAAATGTATGTATGATTCCCATCTTGGTAATTAGGGGACGAAATTCATGCAGATAAAGTATCTCTGTTGGAAAGGCACTTGGAAGAGAGATCCTTTCTTTATGAGAAACTTAAATTATTTTCCCTGTAAATTATCTTTGCTTTTGTTAAAATGGCTTTTTTTTTGAGTACTTCATGATGACACTTAAACAACGCTTTGTCTCAAAAGTACTGAGTGTGCACTAAATTCTGCTGTGACCATTAGGAATTACAACTTCTGGCTGTTGGCAGAAAACGGATGTGATGCTTCTGTATTTGGATCACTTACTACTTAAAATGGTAAAATACAGGGGGTCTGGCAGACGGTTATGTAGCCCAAACGTGGTACAGAAAATCTAGTAAGGAGACCACTACAGACTGGCACTGGAAGATGGAGATGACGAGTGCTAATTCTCTGAGGCAGGTTTCTATTAACATGACTCTTTCTTGAGTAATTTGCAGCTGTAGCTCTTGTCTCAGGCTCTTCTATGTGGATATATTAAATGGTACACGGTGTACCAGAGACTGAGAAATGTACTACAGGGAAGGGATGTACTCACACTGCCATGAGGATTCTTCCCCCAGCAGATAAGGGTTTATAACCAGAATTGCCACCATGTGAAGATGGAGACTGGCCATGTGAGGATGTTGTCTGTTTTGCTCAGGTCTCTTTTTTTAAATAAGCAAAAAAACTCTGCCAAAGGTTTGCTTAAGGAAGAGGGGGAGAATAGATTTAAATACCAAGGATTTTAGCTTCACTGGCATCCTCATTAGACCACCAGTGCTGTGTATTTATGGGTGACAGCTCCTTTCTCCTGAAGGAAGGATAGCATGAGTAGTGATTACACATCTTGTTTTTGTTTTTCTCTTCATCCCCATGACTTTAACCTCTTCAACACCTGGTACTGACATCTTGTTAGCTTGGTTTATCTTTTTCCCTTTTTGGAAGAGCTCCATTTTTCAGCTCCTAGCAAGCTGATAAATATTCATCATTCATTCTTGTTGTATTTTTGTCTTGATACTTGCACACCTCGAGTGCTCCCACTGCTGAGTTCTGTGGAGGTACTAGAGCACCATAAATCCCTCTCTGCTTTTTCTCCAGCCGTTGTTAGTTCAAAGCAGGAATTTGGCTCTTTGTCAGTAAGATGTCACTTCCCTGTGGAACTAAAAACCTGCCCCTGTGTGAAGCTAACTACCAACCTGAGCTTGGTGTAGCTTAATCCTCATCTGTGGCACACTCCTCATCACCAAATGTCCCAGCATTCTTGTTCACCTCTCCTAGGATCTCTTGTGCACCATGGGTCTCCCATATCTTGCTCACAGTCTGAGACACAGCTTTTTTTCTACTCCATTTTTCCACCTCCTAGGAGATGGATTGCTTACTGGTCTAGATGTGTATTTTATAAGCAGGGATCTGTTTATGGTGTTTCTCCTGCTGTACATGTACCTCACCTGGGAGGCTGCTTAATTATGATGTCCTTGATGTAAGCCCATTCTTTAAGAGCTGGGATAGTGTTCCTCAGGAATGATACTTGACTCTGAAAACAAAGCAGCTGGAAGCTGAGCCTCTTAGGAAAGCCTAATTGCTTAGAAATTGGAGTAGCTTTGCTTTCACCTTCAGAAGGCAACAGGTGACAGCTCTGTTGCAAATTAATCCGTTTGTGCATAGAATGTCAAGAAACCCAATGCCTTGATCCTGCAATTACTTGGCTCTTAACTCTATGTGCTTGGTACCACCTATGTCATGGATGCTGTGTATTTAAGTTCAGCAGAATCTCTTTAGAGGACTTGGGGTCTGTGCAACAGAAGTATTTCCCCTTGAGGCAGAGGAACTGGGGTCCCTTAGCAAAACCTGTTTGCAGAGCTTCTGCTGGAGATCCTGAGGCTTGGTCTGGGAGATGCATGACTTTGTCCCTGGTAAAAGTTCAGCTGTGGCAAGCTGCAGGGGCTCTGGTAGAATAAGGTTGTCATCCTATTCCATATGAACAGTTAGGTGGATCTTGATGTGTTGATGCTGGACTGTTGCCTTCTGCCAAAAATGGTAGAAGTTGTGATGTAGGTGTTGTGTGCATCATTGCAAGGACTCTTGGAGAAGGTCTGTGCGTGTAACTCTGACCCTGACTCATAGTTCACATGCAGATAAAAATTAACTGGAGAGTATTCAAATGTCGCGAATGTGCCATGGTCACTCTGTCTCTCCAGCTGTGCAGATGAGAGAATGTGAGAGTGACATGTTTTTGGAGGAGTCTGAAAGGATAGGCTGCTTTGATATTTGAATATTCAACCGGGGAGGCGGGTAGTTGTGTGTCTTGGAGAAGAATGCAAGTTTATTTGCTTGCTTGGATGATTACTTGACCACCACTTGTAGCGTGAAATATGAATTTGGAGAGCAACTAATAGAATGGCTCCAGTGACTGCAGGCAGATGTGGGGTGGGGCAAGCTGTCTCCAATGTCTATTTAATGAGCTCTGGTTTAAAGGTTGGATATAGAAACATAACTATGCAACACATCCTCTGTAACCCTTACAAGAAAAACACGGAGGGGCTGAATTGTGTCCAGAGAAGGGCAATGGAGATGGGGGGAGGGTCTGGAGCACAAGTGTGATGAGGAGTGGCTGAGGGAACTGGGGGTGTTCATCCTGGAGAGAAGGAGGCTGAGGGGAGACCTTCTGCTCTCTGCAACTCCCTGACATGAGGTTGGAGCCGGGGGGGGGGCCGGCCTCTGCTCCCAGGAACAAGTGACAGGACAAGAGGAAATGGCCTCAAGTTGTGCCAGGGGAGGTTTAGGTTGGATCTGAGGAACAATTCCTTCCCCAAAGGGCTGTCAGGGCCTGGCCCAGGCTGCCCAGGGCAGGGGTGGTGTCCCCATCCCTGGAGGGATCTCAAAGCCGTGGAGATGTGGTGCTGAGGGCCATGGGTCAGTGGTGGCCTTGGCAGTGTTGGGTTAATGGTTGGACTTGATGATCTTTAAGGTCTTTTCCAACCAAAATGATTTTATGATTCTAAGGCCTTTCATAGATTCTTATTTAATTAATACCTATACTGAGCAGGTTTATGAAATAATAGAGGCAAACCTTAAACAGTGTCCTGGGGAGGAGCGTTTCACTTCTGGCCAGCTTTGGAGGCTTTTGAAGCCTTAGCTGGTGCTTGAGTGTATGAAAGCAGAGAGTATTGCTTTTCCCTCCATGGGATGAGAAGGAGTAACCTTTTCTCCAAGGTGACAAACCATCCAGCACCTCTCCAGGCAGTTGCTTCTCAGATGGGATGATGGGCTGTGTTGTACGTGACACAGGGCTAGATGACCACGTGGAAGTACAGCATAAAATGCATCTGAGGTACAACAGCAGATAAAATACACTGTAAATGTGCAGTTTTAGCTGCATCTACAGTCCAACTAAGAGCCAACCTGGCACTGACAGCTTCAAAATGAGTCAATGGTATGTTGTCTTGCTATGAATAAATACAATTGGTCTTCTCTATTCAAAAGCTAGCAAAAACAGAGCAAAAAGGAGATGCAAGAGGTTTTCAGGCAAAATAGGGTGGGTGTCAACCTTTTACAAAATAAGTAGTGCTGCATGACAGGCTGAACTACTTAAAAGTTTGCTTTCACTGCAGGTAAGAGTGGATGGGAAGGAAAAATATCAAACACTATGTTCTTGGCTTCTCCACAATCCAGAGCACTCAGCTACATGTCTGTGGATGCCCTTGACATGAAAAGGCCAATCGTGTCCACCAGCTAGTCTGTCTACAAGGAGCTCTGTGATGGCCTGTAGGTCCCTCTGTAAGGGTGGGTTTAGAAGTCTGAAGGTAAAACCATTCCAGTTGCTCTGGTCACTTGTCTCTGAGGTAACAATACTTCCAAAATTAGGAAGCAAGTCTGCTCATGAGGTTACTATTGGGGTGCTGTGATGTGGGGGGTTGTGTTAAACAACCACTGGTGATGGTCTTGATGAGTGTTTGAAATTGCCAGTGGAAAAGTATGAGGTTGGTGTTTAAGACAACATTCTAATACATAGTTATATTACCAGGAATTATCTTAATATAGAAATGCTGGTATCATCTGAGCACTTAAAATTAAATTTTACTTCAGGGTTCCCCCCCCGGGTATGGCCATATATCCATTACATAGCAGTCAAAATAATGTCTCTGGTATCTGACCTTCCCTGTGGGGTAGCTGAGCCTTTGGCTCATCCTGTGGGTCATGGCAGCAGGAATCTGCTAACCAAATCCAGCCTGATCTGCTTAAATCAGCTCTTCCCTCCACCATCTGGGGCTCTCCTTCTCTTGGATAATACACAAGGCTTTCTGGTCCCTCATCTTCTAGGGGATCAGCACTGTGGCTTGTGCATTGTGATGCTGCAGACCAGAGGTATTCCCTGTTTTTTCTCTCCTCTAGCAGTGCTGGCGCAGCTTTGAGATGCTCTGCCCTGCCTGTGAGCCCCCCTCACCTGCAAAATGAGGGAAAACAACTGCATTAAGGAACATTGTGGGTTTTTTCCTCTATAATAGTCCATCCTCTCTGCAGAGGATGGGAGGGATGAGCTGCCTGTGGTTGCACATCTCACATGAGCCTTCAGTTAACGAATGCACCCAGATGTGGTAGCCTAAAGCACTCCTTCCATCTTCTCTCACGGTGGAGTTTCTTTCAATTCAAATTATATTTTGAGATGAAATGCAAAACAACTCTGAAATTAAAACTCTTAAGCTTGAAGCATTGCAAAAGTCATGCTGGCTTGCAAGATAGGTCTGTGTCTGCAACCCCCTGCCCCCCCAAGTGTTCTCCCACGTGCGTAATTTCTGCCTATTAAAAATCCAGAGTTAACCCCTGGGATAAACACCCCATGTCACAACTGGAGAACAAATTTACCTTTTTTCAGAGGCACTGAGTATTTAATCCCTCTGGACCCTCTCACTTGAGACTCAGCGTGGCAATTTATAGCAGATCTGAGTGCCTTTTGAACAGGGGATCCACCAACTCTTTCTTTTGGCTCAAAGTCCAGTTTCACATCTGACAAACTTTTAACTTGGAGGATGTGAAAACAAATTCAAAACTTCTCCATCCACAATCCAAAAGGGCAGGAGTTCAGGCCCACTTCAGAGGAGGTTTTTTTGTGTCGAGCAATCCTGATTATGGGTTTGATGGCCAAATCACACCGCAAGCCTGTGGGCTAAGGTGGTGTTGTAGAGGCGGCATGAGAAGTGGCTGTGATAATGATGTGTGAGGTTGGCAAGGTTGCAAGGGCTAAATCATGTGTGTAATCTCACAGGAGACTCTTTGCTATGGAACAACAGATGTCGTAGCAAGGCCAAGAGGAAAGCCTGCCAGAACTGAGCAGAGCAGCCCATCCGTACCTATCCCAGACTTGGTTTTGTTGGCTTATGAAAGCATGGCTGTTGCATAGTGGTTGAGGTTCCTCCTCACATCATCCTTGGCTCTTCTGGTGGTACAAACACGACGCCCCCCAGAAAAGCCTCTGACACTCAAAGGCGCTCGTGCTGGGAGATGTCAGCTCTCTAAAAATGTTCTTTTAGGAGAAAAAGCAGAACTCTGCAATTAAACTCAGTCAAGTTCAAGATGTGCAGAACAGGGATCCTATGGTGCAGGACAAAGCAGGGCATGCTGTGCTCTGTGTTCTGCTGGGGTTTCCTTTCTTATTAAATGACTTAACAGAAGGAAGTCATAACCCACTCAGTGTTCCCTCTTTTGTCTGGAAGAGTTAACTTTCTGCTGTGCTGGGTTGTTTTTGTGCTGCAATGACTGAATTGAGTGCAATGTAGAAATCCATTTGCTAAGTAGTGGCTTTCTTGGTGGGTTTTCTCTCTAAAGAGAAACTCTTATGCTTCTGCGGGGGCCTTTTAGACGTAACAAAGTCTATTTTGACAAATTCAAGGTGTTTATGGTGTGTGACCTCGCTACAGAGTGCATCAAAGTGCAGCTACCTCTACTGAAATGGCCTCGGTCACCAGCCTGGCTTTGGCCACCTCAGGAGCAAGGTGTGGGTGCCAGCATGGCATGGGCAGGGGAAGCTGGATGTGAAATACTCATCTCTAACAAAGTGAAGGAACAAAACAGACTGCACATTGGCTCCTACCTCTAGAAAAAAACCTATTGGGTTTCCTCATAGCCTTCTGGTTTCCTTTGGAGACCTTACTAAGAGGAAAATAACCAGACAACTGCTGCTCCAGTTAGAGAAGAAGTGAACACCAGTAGAGGCAGATAATGCCCAACCAGGAGTCAAGGTGTTGTAAGGTGTTGTAAGCCCTGGTTCTTGATCTGGAAGAGATGAAGAGAACCTCACATAATTTCTCCAAGGTCAGCTAGTGCTGTGATGCTGCAGACTACATAAATTGGGGGGGGAACTGGAGCGCAAATCTAAATTACAATGAACTAGAGGTAGATCTGCTTTCTGCAGAACACTTGCTTCTGTCCACACCTGGTTAGACCTCTTTGGATGTAGGAAACTTCTGGACATTGTCCAGACTGCTTGTTTTTTGGGCACCCTAAAGTCTGTTATGGATGCAGCTGCTGATTTTGAGCATGTATATTTGCTTTGTGTGCTTCTGGCTTCCTCTGGGTAGCTGATAACCTAGAGAGCAGGTTCTGAGAGCCTGCTGCCTGTTCTCCATGCCCACTACTTTAATATTTCTAAGAACTGAATGCTGTGAGCAGGGAGCCCGTGCTGGGAATATTGTGGCACTCAGAAGTGACACCCTTAATTGGGATCTGCCTTATAGACAAACTTGTTCAGTAATAAAACACAGCTCTTCCTGCACACAATTATGAGCTACTTAAATTTTTTATTATTGTTGTTTTTCCTCCCATCCCCCTGAGCCAGAAGGCTTAAAGCAAAGGTGCTGTTCTCAGCTGTAGCTTTCTTCTCTGCTGTTCCTGGTAGGGATAGCCTCTGGCTGTGCAACAGTCCCTCTGCGGGCAATGGAGGAATAGGGATGGGGGTGTTGGGCTTCTCCAAGCCAGGAAGGAGCCACAGGGCATTGAGAACAGGAGGAAGGATCACCCAGGTGCATAGTTGGGGTTGAAAAGACCTAGATTTTGCTCCCGTTGCTCTATTTCCCTCTTGAACTTAGGCAAGAAGCTTTTATCTCTGCCTTAATCTCCTCCAGCCTTCTTTCCTTTGAGGATTATGGGTTGGGGGAAGTTTGTGCAGGAGCTGCTGAAAGGATGAGCCATTTTTGGGTATTAGAGGGTGTTTCAAAAAGATGGACCCAATTTCAATTGAAGGTCCCCTTCAAATGAGTCCATCTTTTTGAAACACTCTGTATCATCTGTTCTGGTGGCTTTGTTCCCGATGCTGGAGCACAGCCCTCGGGGCTGTCCCTGGACATGAGGAGTAATTGTTACAAGCTGAGAAGAAAAGAGATGGTGTTCCCCGGCCGGGGCTGCCAGCAAAAACATCTTCCCTGGCTGACCGAGTCAGGAAGCTGCTGAGTGACTGCTTCCCTTTGGAGCTCCTTCCGGAGGCAGGGGGTCTTCCTGCATGGGGACACCAGCTCTTTCCCAGCTATATTTGGAGGATCTGTACAGCACAGCACTGTGTAACTCTTGCAGCATCGGTCCAGCCTTGGGCTGCTGTGCTGGAGGGGGGAAAAACCACTCCTGGGTTAGGATGAAGCAGCAGATCTCCAGGAGGTGAGGTGCTTGCATGGTGGTGGAGTGGCCCATGGCCGTGGGCTGCCCCCCTGGCAGAGATGGTGATGGCAGGGCTGATAATGAGCACTGATTTTAGATGGTGAGGCTGGAGGTAAGGCTAGCCCTAGGAAATCTCCTCTGCTCGTGTCTTTCTGCCTCCTCCTTGGGATTAGAGGTCCTCAGGGGGTTGTGAAGTAGATGGGAAGAGCTTGTCCTAGTGTGAGTTGGTTCTTGCTTTGAAACTAACTATTCAAGGTCAGGTTGGATGGGGCTTGGAGCAACCTGGTGTGGTGGGAGGTGTCTCTGCCCATGGCAGGGGGTTGGGACTGGATGAGCTTTAATGTCCTTTCCAACCCAAAGCATCCCATGATTCTATTAACCTGACAGAAAATAGAAAGCAAGGTGTATCTGANTGGAAAAGACATGCTTTCACACTTTCCTGTGCCAACAACCCATGTTCCAAGACTGTAATGGTGTTAAGAGAGGAGCTTTTGGTAGCCTTGGGATCTCCTGGTTATTGGGAGCTATCTGGTCATCTTCAATGTGGTGTCCTCAGACATTTCCCAGGACTCCAGCAGCACGATGCTCTGGCAATAGGAACACTACACTGAGGGTACTGTCTTTGCTCAGAGCATTTGAAAGTTCCTGATGTAAAATGTAGGAATTGTACAGTGTGGGAAGAGTTGTTGCTTCTCCTGTCCTGATCCACCCCCTACTCAGGCTGTTCTCAGGGATGGTTGATGGTGAGGCTGGCGTTGGTCTCTTCTCCTGGATTGCTGATGACAGGACGAGAGGAAATGGCCTCAAGTTCCATCAGGGGAAGTTTAGGTTGGAGATTAGGAAGAAGTTCTTTCCTGAGAGGGTGGTTGGGCACTGGAATGGGCTGCCCAGGGAGGTGGTGGAGTCACCGCCCCTGGGGGTGTGTAAAAAATGGATTGATGAGGCACTTGAGGCCATGGTCTGATGGTCTGATGGTTAGGGATATGATGGGATAAAGGTTGGACTTGATGACCCTGGAGGTCCCTTCCAACCATAACAATTCTATGACTCTATGAAAGTATCTCCCCCTCTAATATGAAAGCCTTTAGCTGCAGGACACCTGCTTCAAAGCAACTCAGCTGCTTCCTCCAGGGTTCCCTGTTCTGTTCTTCTGAGCTGCCATGCTTTGTGCCTTCCAAAAAACCCTCTTCCAGATGTCTGAAATCACTGTGCAAGTCACCTCTGTTCAAAGCAAAGCTTGCTACTACTTCCAAAAGGTTGGTGCTTGATGAAGTCTTTTGTTATCAGCAAGTATTCTGTTAGGGTAATAAGTGGACAATTATTTAACTCCACTCTTGGGTGCTGTGGTGCTCTTTTGCACTGTTAATCGACTCTATCTTCTGTGTGTGGATGTTGTAAGGAAGTGAACTCTGTCTTTAGTTGTCTACATCCTACTCTTTTCCCCAGTTCTTACTAAGCTGTTCCTGATGTCTTTCATGGGACTTGCTAAACTCTTTCCCCATAGTTTCTATCACTTGTTGATGACCACAACCCCTCTTACAGAGGAAATGTACCAGGTGAACCTCTTGATCTTTCATAAAGTCAGATGATAACCTTGAATCTGGCTAGGACGGTGCCTTGGTGGGATTGGGACACTGCTAGTTAGTGATTTCAACCTTTTTCATGAGTGAGGTTGAAAGCAGTCTGGTGACTCAGTCCACACCAGATCTAGGCAGCGATAAGTTTGATATAGACTGAAATAATCTGGAAATTGTGCTAAACTGTTCTGAGCTGGAGCATGAGCCTTGGGCAATAAGGGATGAGGCTTTGAACTTCTCCGGGGCTGTCAGATCTCGTTTACACTGCATGGAGTAGAGCTTGAGACCTGAATTGCTTTTGGTATTGAGATAGAACCAGCCTGTGAGGACACAAATAGGTTCTCCAGTCTGCTGCTGAGGGACTGAAACCAGAGATGTGATGTCTAGGCAGGCTGACTGGTGGAAAGTCACTCATGGTGAAGATACACCAAGCTGGGCAGCAAGCTCATCCCGAATTGCTAGTGAATGTTTCTTGCTAAAACTATCAAGAGCACTTAATTTATCAATGTGGTCCAAGATGGATGTCTTCATCCCAATCTGTTGGGCACCAAATGGTTATATCCTGAGGAGGTGACAAATGATCCAAGGAGTGGGTGAAGCTGGTGTTGGTCTCTTCTCCCGAATTGCTGATGACAGGATGAGAGGAAATGGCCTCAAGTTCCATCAGGGGAAGTTTAGGTTGGAGATTAGGAAGAAGTTCTTTCCTGAGAGGGTGGTTGGGCACTGGAATGGGCTGCCCAGGGAGGTGGTGGAGTCACTGTCCCTGGGGGTGTCCAAAAAACGGGTTGATGAGGCACTTGAGGCCATGGTCTAATGGTCTGATGGTTAGGAATATGATGGGATAAAGGTTGGACTTGATGACCCTGGAGGTCCCTCCCAACCATAATGATTCTATGATCATATTACTTAACCAAGGTGACCACAACTGGCCTTCACTCCTTAGCAGTCCATGTAGCATTCCTTCAGAGTACAGTAAAGTGTTTTGACTGTGACAGTTCAGGTAGGAAACATCAAACTGGCTTGACTAAGCTAGAGTGGAGTCCTGGAGCACATGTTGACAGAGGATTGCTGGAAGGTAACTGCTCTGGTGTTCTCAGTATATAGTCAATACAATACTTGTAATGGCACGCAAGCCCTCTATTCCACTGCACTGTGGGCATCTGCCTTCTATCTCCAGGCTGAAAACAGAACTGTGACAGAAGCCGTCTGCCCCAGTCGCTCCCTTCAAAAGTTGCCTTGATTTGCTCCTATCTGTCTTTGCCAACTGGCAGCAGTGCAGAGCCTGTTGGTAGCTTGGTCTGAAAGTGAGAGAGAGACTTCATGGAGTAACAGACTGGTTTGGGTTGGAAGGGACTTCAAAGCTCATCCGGTCCCAACCCTCTGCCATGGGCAGGGACACCTCCCACCATACCAGGTTGCTCCAAGCCCCAGCCAACCTGGCCTTCAACACTGCCAGCAAGGGGCAGCCACAGCTTCTCTGGGCACCCTGGGCCAGGCTCTCACCACCCTCACACCAAACAATTTCTCCCTCCCATCCCATCTCCATCTCCCCTCTGGCACTTGGAACCCGTTCCCCCTCGTCCCATCACTCCCTGCCCTTGGCACCAGTCCCTCTCCAGCTTTCCTGGAGCCCCTTCAGGCACTGGAAGGTGCTCTAAGTTCTCCTTGGAGCCTTCTCTTCCCCAGGCTGAACACCCCCAACTCTCTCAGCCTGTCCCCAGAGCAGAGCTGCTCCAGCCCTTGCAGCATCTTCATGGCTTCCTCTGGACTCTCTCCAACAGCTCTGTGTCCTCCTTGTGTTGGGGACCCCAGAACTGGATGTAGTACTCCAGATTTGAAGGAATGAAGCTGATGTCAACTGTGACATTGGTGGAAAGATATGAACAACTGTCTTGAAGAATAGCTGCATGGCCGAGGAGGTGAAATACATGCAATGCAGCTTCTGACTGAAATGTTTTTACATTATTTCAGGCAAGTGGGGTGCCAGCTCCTTAACGTACAGCATGAGTGCTTGGTGTGGCTGTGTATAAAGGCAAATACACATGCGTATTGGGTACCTGGAAGGAGATGGAAGGTGAATCTCTTGCTGCTCTGCAGGAGGGTTGGTCTGGAAACAGCATCATCGGACCTCCTTCCACAAATCTTAGAACAGTATGGAGTTATGGTAAACTTGATCACTTTAGGGCATCCTGTACTCAGCAGCATCGTGCAATAATTGGTTTAATAATGTCAACCCTGTGACCCCAATTCTAGCTACTTATCTGGTTCCCAGCAGGTCTTGAGTTCAAGATCTCAACGTTCAGAGACAAAATGATCTGAGGCTGGCACTGCCTTGGGAAATAAAATGCTGTGAATAGAGGAGTTGTTTCTAGCTCTGAACTAAAATATTCCCCAAATCAAACTGCTGTCTAGCTTACTAGGGTGTAAAAATATTCTCTTGTGGGAATAGCAATTGCAGACCAGCCTGGGCTGAATTTAGCTGCCTTTTTCCACATCGGTCTGTTGGACTTTTTCGAACACTAGAGGTTTTTCTAAAGATTTAAGATGAGTGATCTTTCTTAGAAGTTGTCTTTTTCATCTGAGCAGTGAGCAAAACCTTTAAAGTACCAAGAATATTTGACTTCATTCAGAGGCCAAAGGGTCGTTCTGTAGTAGACATTAAGCCAGTGCAAGGGAAAATTCCCCTTCACTAGAAGCCCTAGTTTTGGCTGTTCTGATGCTGAGAGACCAGAAATGGTATTGAGAATCCTCTTACAAACCCATTCTTGTGGATACTTTGAACTGGTTGAACTATTATGGACTTGGACCACCCAAAAAAAGGGACATAGTGTTGTAATGAAGGAGTTGTCCTCCTGACATGCTTTAATCAGTCTTGGGTGTAATCACTTGCCACATCCTTGGATTACCTGCTCACTGGAAGGCTGGTGAAAGGGCAGGGCATGGCTGGTGAAAGGGCAGGGCATGTGGGAGCTCCCCAGAGAAGGAAATGACTGTCAAGTTACACTCTCTGCTTTAATTTCAGTCTTTTCTACCTACTTCCTCAGGATTCCCAGCCAGGAGCCAGTCTGTCTGCAAGAGGAAACCATCTGAATGGATGATAGCGTGCCAGAACTTCTGTAGGTGGCTTTTTGAAGTCTACTTGTTATCTTCAGCTAGGGCACCCAAAACATCTAGATGTGAAGGGCAGGGGGTAGGTGTTGTAATGCAGCTGTCTGCAGAACAGGATCTGCAGCTTGGCATGTGCAAGTCTGTCATGGTGAACAATGCTGAATGCAGTGCTCAAAGTGGCAAATAAGAGCTGGTTTCTGCCAGTATGGTGTGTGAAACTTGTTTCTGCCCGTTGGTGGGGTAAGAGCCCTCCTAACTGCAGTGCTTGAAGACATTCCATACAGTTCTGCAGCCTCAGAGAAGAGGGAAGGGAAGAGTCCATCAAGTATGGTTGGGTTATCTCAAATATAAATAAAAATTTAGTGGAGTCCCAGCCACATTAGGTTGAAGTTTTCAAGCTTGGCTGGACATCTTGTGGGTTCAGTCTTGTGCACTGAGGCTGAATGTCCCCATTCACATCTGCATGAGTTGATGCTATCTGGATGGGTTATGAACTCTCTTCT
Source organism: Aegotheles bennettii (assembly GCA_013398125.1). Lineage (NCBI taxonomy): Eukaryota > Metazoa > Chordata > Aves > Caprimulgiformes > Aegothelidae > Aegotheles > Aegotheles bennettii. Next base: position 212,690 of record VZRW01002256.1, read on the forward strand.
GGGTGAGAAGAGCTTGCACAGGTGCCTTGAGGTGTCTGTGTGGTTATGTAGCTGTGTGCAGCTGCAGAGTTTCAGAAATGAATCCTACACTGAATATCTTGCATCCCTTTATGTGTAGGGATCTTTCCTGTGATGAGGAAGTAATTTTGTATTCTTCTGGCACAGAACTGATGGTAAGACACTGAATTTGGAGATAAGAACAATTTAGTTTTTCTTCTAACTCCCTGCTATTAAACAAAAACCCAGCACAAAAAGCCCTTGTTTGCTATACAGCAACATTTGGGTTTTTCCAGTTTGTGCAGGAATAATGCTTTCCTGGGAGAGGATGACCAGGCTGCAGTCTAACTGGCTTAATGGTTGCAAACTTTCCTGCTTGTCAGCCAGAATTACCTTGCTTGGGTTTGTTCTGTTCCTTTCCAGTTCCTCTGTCACAAAGTCTATCCATGATTGCTTTCCTCACAGGTCAAAAAAAACTGTAATAGTTTTATTGTTTGCTCTCGGGATGCTGCTTAGCTCTGCCAACATCATCCAAGCAAGGAATTCCAATTGCAGGCTTCAAATCACCGGATCACAGAATGGTTTGGGTTGGAAGGGACCTCTAAGGTCATTCAGTCTCATCCCCCTGCCATGGGCAGGGACACCTCCCACCACCCCAGGGTGCTCCAAGCCCCAGCCACCCTGGCCTTCAACACTGCCAGCAAGGGGCAGCCACAGCTTCTCTGGGCACCCTGGGCCAGGCTCTCACCACCCTCACACCAAACAATTTCTCCCTCCCATCCCATCTCCATCTCCCCTCTGGCACTTGGAACCCGTTCCCCCTCGTCCCATCACTCCCTGCCCTTGGCACCAGTCCCTCTCCAGCTTTCCTGGAGCCCCTTCAGGCACTGGAAGGTGCTCTAAGGTCTCCCTGGAGCCTTCTCTTCTCCAGGCTGAACACCCCCAACTCTCTCAGCCTGTCTCCAGAGCAGAGCTGCTCCAGCTCTTGGAGCATCTTCATGGTCTCTTCTGGACTTGGAAGATAAATGGAGGTGTGTGGCTGGTGTTAAAGGGGAAAAACCAACCAGTGAGGAGGTGGTGGTTGGTGGGGAAGGTGCAGGTGGGTATGGTCCAGCCTCAGCTAGGTAGATCTGCTTGTCTGAAAACCCTCTGAGGTCCTGCACAGAAGGTCTCTTCTGAATGTGAGCTTGGCCTTGCTTGGAAGAAGCCTATTGCTTAACATCTAGGAAAGCCCTGGCTTGGATGAAAACTGGTTGGTTCAACACAGGCCAGAGGTAGCTCACAGTGGGATGGTGGACTGAAATGCAAGGTCAAGAATGAAGGTCCTGAACTTTGGGTTAACTCTGCCTAAGGTACACCTTCACAGCATGACTAGTTGCATTAACTAACAGAAGAGAAATGAGAGTGTGTGCTTGAACAAGACAGACTGCTGTTTGTAATGCCTTCACACCCTCTCCTGCTTGGCCTTGTACTTTGTCACTGTTCAGAGTGAGTAGGTAAATCCCTGATGGCATTGATAGTCTATGCCATTTAATGGAAAAATATAATCATATGGGTACTGAGCTGCTTCATAATGGCATCAAGGGCTTTATTTATCCAGTTCTCCAGGCAGTGGGAATGCTACTGGTTCAGGCTAGCTTTAAAGAACAAGTGCCATCTAATAGCTTGCATATTTGAGTCAGCTGGGCTTTTAACAGCAAAAGAGCTTGGTTTTGTTTAATCTGGCAGTAGGGAGAGTAGCTCTTTCTCCTCACATGGAAGGTGGATTACAAGAACTTTGAATGTGCTGGTCCTGGTGGACAGGAGGATGACCATGAGCCAGCAATGTGCCNGGCACGGGACTGCTGGAAAGAGTCCAGTGCAGAGCCACAGAGATGATGAAGGGAGTGGAACATCTCCCTTATGAGGAAAGGCTGAGGGAGCTGGGGCTCTTTAGCTTGGAGAAAAGGAGACTGAGGGGGGACCTCATCCATGGTTACAAATATGTAAAGGGTGAGGCTCAGGACGATGGAGCCAAGCTTTTTACAGTGCTGACCAATGATAGGACAAGGGGCAATGGATGCAAAGTGGAGCACAGGAGGTTCCATGTGAATCTCAGGAAGAACTTCTTTCCTGTGAGAGTGCCAGAGCACTGGACCAGGCTGCCCAGAGAGGTTGTGGAGTCTCCTTGGCTGGAGACATTCAAACCCCGCCTGGATGCGTTCCTGTGTGATGGACTCTAGGTGACCCTGCTCTGGCAGGGGGGTTGGACTGGATGAGCTTTCGAGGTCCCTTCCAACCCCTAGGATTCTGTGATTCTGCTGTTGAGGTGCTACCAGTGTCTATGCTGGAATGGTGGGGAGGGCCATGTACCAGTATCCTAAACCACATGAGGTGATGGTCCTTCTGCAATCACATTGCCTAAAAGTGCATGGAAATAAGGCAAAACTGTGGCTCTGTCTTCAGGCAGAGGCTTCTGCAGTCTATTATGCCCCTGATCCTCAAGCAGCAGATCAAGTTTTTGATTAATGAGAATGCTATTTTAATGGTCTGTGCTTGAGTACGTGCATACCCACCTCTGCTGTCATGCTCTACTTAGCCCAGAAAGGTTCACTTGTAAATGGGAGAATTTCTATCCCACATCTGTAGGGGTGGAATGGGATGGAAATACTTTATAACTTGAGTGACTTTTGGTTTTTAAAGGAGGTAAATGCTTGCTGGCTGCTCTGTGCTAGTGTTTCTTGCCAAGGAAGGTGGTGAAGGTGGCTAATACATCCTGACAGCTCTACACTTGTCCCTTAGTGCCCCCAACCACACTGAAACAGCTTTTATAAGCGTTTTGCCCTATTTGTGCTATTGAGGTGTGTTGATAACTACTATGGGCTTTTACTGAACAGTGGGCAAAATAGATTCCCTTTTTTCTTCCTTATTGCAGACTGAAAGCTGTGTCTGTGCTCATGGTGGGGAGATAAAGCCATGAACTGGTCTGTCCAGGGTTGAGACTAAACTCAACTAGCTCAGCTTAATCTGAACACCTATTTCCAACATATCTTTGTTGCCAGTGGGGCCTTCAGCTCACCATAAATTTCTGCATCTGGCTGGCCAAGAAACCCTACAGTCCCTTTAGGACCAGATATGGGCACCCATGTTACCTTCCTAATAGATGAGCTGAGCCATGAAGTGTTGTTCCACTGCTGGGTTGTGGTCCTGCACTGGCTTTTACTGTCATCTTACTGGCTTCAGAGGGCAAGTATCTCCTTAAAATTGATGGCCCTTTGAAGTGGTGGTCTCCAAAGCTGAGATGATGGGATAACCCATGGGTATGTGAACCTCTGTGGAGGGACCAAGAGCAGATCTTGGCAATGCCATTACCCTACAAGGACCTGCACAGGGATACTGCATTTCTTGCACTCAAGTCAAACTCTTCATTGGTTACTCAGACTTGAGATGTGTCTTAAAATGCCCCTTCTCCTGCATCCTTTTACCAAAAATCCAGTTCTGATCCCAGTTTGTGCAGCATCAAAGCTAGAGGTGTCAAGTCTTAAACATTTGGTCTAATGGTTAGGAATATGATGGGATAAAGGTTGGACTTGATGACCCTGGAGGTCCCTTCCAACTATAATGATTCTATGATTTAACTTGGAAAACTGCTGTATCTCTGCTCCTTGTACCCTGCTGTCCAGCTGCTGGGAGAGGGCATCTCTTCAAGGAGAGAAAAGTGAGAGGCTTTTCATGCAACTTTAAGTTAAACAAGCGTAGCAAACCATGACTCTGTTTTAGCAGCGAGTAAAACACTGTTGGGCTTTGAAGCTTGTGGTGGAACTTGAGGAGTATTTTTATTTCTGTTCTTGTGGATTTGCTGCCAGCAATTGTATCTGCTCAGTGAGATGAAAGTAGTCATCCCAAAGTGTGAAGAATCTTCGCAACCACATCCCAACATATGACCCCTTTTTTTTGTGATAAAAGTGGGGTTTTTAGCTCGTCTGGAAACTGTTAGAGTTGCTTTCTCTGTGCTGCAAGTCCTTGTGAACCTGCTGCTGAGTTTGATTGAAAATTACTCTTTGCCTGTAAAATGTTGGTCTTCGTTGGGCTTGTTTTCATCTCCACTGCTTCCCATGGGCTTTTGTTTGGTGTGAAACTGCACTGATGCCTGGTTCCCTCCTCTTCTTGGTCATGAAGGTTTCAGGTAAATATTTACATCGTGGATGTCGTGGGATCTAAGTGCATGTGTTAGGCAAGGGACTTTGCAAGTGTATGTAGCTAAGATTTAAGGTTATTCCTTATTACATTGTTAGATGTTGCTGAGTGTTTCTGTTTTTTATCTATTGCCCCAGTTGTGTAATTCCTTATTGCTCTATTACATGACATCATCTGGATCTGCTGCTCTGCTCTGTTCTCTGAGCTTCATAACATGTTCAGCTGAGTCTTGGGTAAGGACCATCATTTATTTCTAAATCCATTAGTGTTCTGAAAATAACTAAATAAGCACTGTGCTGAACTCCTTATCACCAGCACGTTGCCTCCAGCAGCAGTGAAAAAATTCACATTGTTTGAGTCGCTGCTAACTGCAGAAGAGGGGCTGAGGTTTTTCTCTTTAAATTGTAGTCTTGCACAAAAAAAATGGGCTGGCAAGTGTGTTCTTCAGTGGAATCAACAATCTCTTAATGCTTGGATGCCAAACTAGGCTGAAGTCAGCTATTCAGCTGTGGCTCTGCAAATCTACTGTGTTTATCTCTGCCTGAGACCTACTCATTAGGAGAGCAGGACTCTGTGTAGCTGTAACATCACTTCATGGTAGGCTTTTCCCATGATCTTGCCCATAGAATCATCATGGTTGGAAGGGACCTCCAGGGTCATCAAGTCCAACCTTTATCCCATCATATTCCTGACCATTAGACCATGGCCTCAAGTGCCTCATCAACCTGTTTTTTGAACACGCCCATGTAGAAACCAAAGCAATGGAAAACCATCTTCCTGCTGAATGTAACCTCTTGATGACTTCAGTGGCGTGGCTGGGTCTCTGATCCTGCTGTGCCAGTATATGCTGTGTTGGTTCCAGTATATGAGATGTGTTGGTTCTCAGGCATGTGTTGGCAGGAGGGGGATGGAGCCTGAGCTCTCTGCTCCTTGGTCGACTGCTGCTGCAGGGTCTAGGGAGCAATGATACAGGCAGAGACACTGTGTCCTAATGTTAATGAGCCATGAAATGGAGATGTGCTTTGATGAGCTCCATGGAGACCTCCTCTATTTAATTGCTAGAGAAAGGTAAACTGACACTTGGGTGTTAAAGTGGCAGGCTAGAGCTTAAGCTACAGGTTGGGAGATGACTTTCAATCCCACATTCCCTTAGAAGCAACTTCTTCCTTTATTTCAAAATAACCATGAGTAATGTTCCTTCAAACTCTGGTTCAAATCCTGCCCTCAGGAGCCTGGGGACAGACTGTAGCTGTAAGAGCAACCAAGCCCATGTGCTATTGTTCCTCTTGAGCTGCTGTCCCTACATCATCTCCCTTAGCAATCTTCAGCTCTTTTACCCTATCGAGATGTGATGCACCCAAGGTGTGATGTCTTTTCCACACGAGATGGAAAGAGCTGAGGTGGTGTGTGTCTTGTAGGTCTCAAAGATCTGGATTAGATTTAGATAAGGCTGGGGAAATGTCTTCTGGTGTGTCTTCACCACACCAGAGTGCTCCAAGCCCCATCCAACCTGGCCTTCAACACTGCCAGCAAGGGGCAGCCACAGCTTCTCTGGGCACCCTGGCTCTCACCACCTTCACACCAAACAATTTCTCCCTCCCATCCCATCTCCATCTCCCCTCTGGCACTTGGAACCTGTTCTCTCTTGTCCTATCTCTACGTGCCCTATCATTATCCCCTTCCCCAAATGTGTGCTCCTTAGGAGGGCTGGAGGAGGGACTTTGCAGTCAGATCCTTTCCAAGAGGACAATGGTCAGGTGAGAATTGCTCCTCTTGCATGCTTGCAAGGGACCCTTAAACCACTCCTAGAGGTGAGAGCATCTTTGTCCTAGGAAAAATGAATCCAGGTTTGGGGCATGGGGAGGGGGCTGTGTTCAGGGTAAGGCAAACAGCAGCACACACAGTTATGAGGTTTGAACCCTCAGTCCTGCTTGCATCTCCTTGTTCAAGTTGGTGGTAACACAAGTTGGTTGTGCACTCCTGGCCTCATAAAACTTGCATGCTGGTGTGACTTTTGCCAGGGGGTTTCTGCTTCCAGCTCTGTCAGAGCTCACTGGAGGGACTGGCTGTCTTCTCCGACTCCTCCAGGAGGAAATCATCTGGGTGCAATCTGCATCTTAAGGAGCTTGACCTTCCCAGCAGCCCTGGGTTTGAACACCAGCTCTGCTCCTTGGTGACCCTGCATGGCTCCAAGCATCTGTAGGAGGGAGCCAGCAGTGCCTGAGGAGCTGTAGGAAGCTGTAGGGGAAAAGTATCTACAGGAGGGAGACAAAGGAATGAGTATTTATGTACATCTTAACCAAGTATAACTAATTTCTCCTGTTAGACATGACTGGCTCTTACTGTAGTTGTGAACATCAGCAAGGAGAAGAAGCATTGTCTTTTTTGCTTCAAAGCATCAGGTTCAGCTCCTCATGCTTCTGCCTCTTACAATCCCCTGATCCCTCTGCACTAAAGGGACTGTTGTGCCTTTTCTTGGGGTGGTTTTGTGGCTGTTCCCATGGTCTTCTCGCTCCTACTTGGATGAGTTTCTGGGGGGAGGGAACTCTTAAATGGTAACTTGATGTGGTCCCTTCTGTCTGGAGGTACTGACGCATTTCTGCCCAATGTTTGTTTGCTGTGGGCTGGAGGACAGGCACTGAAAACCTGATAGCTGCTAAATTCACCCCAAGGTCTCAATCTGCAGGTGCAACTGCTCAGACTGCAAGGTGAGTAGCTATGCTGGCCTCTAATACTGAGTTTTCTTAACAAATCTGGTGCCCCAAACCAGCATGGGTCTCTGCAGACCATTGTACAACTCCAAACGTGTGTCCTGAACCGGGATCCTTGGTGTTGTGGTGGAGACCTGTGGGCTTCAGCAGTGAGACCCGAGAGCACAGAGGCAACTGACAGTGGGATAAACACCTTAAATCCTCATCCCAATGGCAAGAACTTCAAAAGGAGCTGTTATCTGGTGGTTCACCACTTGGAGGAGGGGTTCTCAGCAGGACACTGCTCCCTCTGCTGTGCTGCAGCGTTCAGAGCATGTTTGAAACAGAACAAAACTACTCTGACTGCAGGTATGGTGGTACCTAATGTTTTTAAATTATTATTCCATGAGCGATGACTTTGCTTTTGTTTAAAGTCCTGGCTGTGTCACAGGCATGGGAATCCCAGCATGAGTGTTGGAGAAGTTTTTCTCTGCAATGCTTGGGTCCACCTAGTGTTTCTGGGCTCTAAACTCTTGCAGTCTCCAAAGCTTGGCCACCAGAAAACTCCCTCTCTTGGCCAAAGCATCCTCCTAAAAAGCAAATATACAAACATACCTGGCATCTGTCCCTGGCTTGGAGGAAACCCAAGTGTCTTCTGCTCTGATACATGGCTGATCCCAGTGGGCAAGGCAATCAGGTCCTCTATGATCCGGTTGGGAAGGCAAGCAAAAATCCCACTTCCCATTGGATTCAAGCCCCAAACCAGCCTAGGTACAAAGAGCTACTTAATGCCTATCAGGCAGTCAAGAAGAAATAGCTTGCCAAGGGAAGGATGATGAACATCTGCCTCAAAGGGACGTTGTCTTTGTGCATAAAGGTGTAGTACCTGCTGGAGGGGAATACTCAGATGAGGCTCCTCAGAAGCTGGAAGGCTTGGGGTAGGGTGTAACTCCTGCTCATTGGATCCAGCTCCCTCTGGGTGACTCTGCTTAGCTGGGCCAGTGGAGACTGCTTGCAAAAATCAGGTCTGGAGACACAGAGATGAGACCAGATAGCGCCAGACAGGAGGTATCTGTTTATCTTCTCTGGTGCCTGGCATCGTGTCAAATAAGCTGCTACCTTCCAGAAAGCTACACTGGTGGTGGGGCTTGTATTTCCAGCAAGGGACACCAACTCCTGTAATAGTTCTTCATTGTAGAGAAATATTATTTGGTTTGGGGTATAAAAGGAAATTAATATGGGGCCCAGTGGGAGGTAGGTCTTGAAGGACTCCTACAAACCTCTGCAGGAGACTTGTGTGAAATAGAGCCCTGCAAATCTGTCCTTGCCTGCTCTCACGTGTATTCCTATAGTCATCCTTGTGCAAGAAGTTAAATGTTGTATTAAATCTATACAGATCAAAACCTTAACATCTGCACCATAAGCAGAACTTCAGTGAAACCACAAATTATGTTAAAATACATCCATCTTCCAAATTAGCATAATTGGGTTAAAACTCTATCTTCTCGCTCTTCTTCCATGATATTTTGGTGAGAGTGAGTCGCTCTTGTGAGCTGAAGGAGATGGCAATCTCCTCACCATTTGAAACTAGGAAATTGGTTGATTCTTTCAAATTAATCCAGGTACTAAATAAGCAAGAGACTTTATTTTTCCTTCAGTATCTGCTTGGATCTCTATCATAGCTTAAGCCTTCAGATTCTGGCAGGGGGGTTTCCCACTTCCAGCTGAAGTGGTGTCAAATGGTCTAATGGTTAGGAATATGATGGGATAAAGGTTGGACTTGATGACCCTGGAGGTCCCTTCCAACCATAATGATTCTATGAAATGGTTTTCTAGGTGTTTTTCTGGATGTGGTTTGATTTTTAGAGCATGGGGAAGGTTCACTATAGATACGCTGCCTTGAAACCAAGATGTGTAGCAATCAAAAGCCAAGATATCTTCAAGATTTCTTTAAACCCTTTTCACCACTAATTTCCATGTTACTTGCTGCAGCTAGATCAGCTCAGAGACCCTTCTGGAGGAAGGAAAGACTGGAAAATGAAGAAACAAAAGTCTGAATCCAGACTTTATGGCAGTATATCCATTTATCCTAATAAATATTTAGCTATTTATTATTTTTAGCTACTTATTTTAGGATATAGTTATTTATCCTAATAAACACACTGGAGGTGATGCAAGTGTCCTCTTGCCAGTCTCTAATTGCTACCTCGATTTTTATTTCAGCAGAGGAGTGTTAACCTTCATTCATCTCCCACTTTCCCAGCTGCTTCTTGTTCAGTGGTCCTGGTGTCGTCTTCTGGAGAATGTGATTTGAGCAGGGAGGTAAAAAACCACCAACGCTTGCTCAGGTTGTGAGCAAACAAGTTAACAGTGGCTGGGGAAAACTCACCAAAAAAAAAAAGGCAGTGAAGTGTGTAAAGATTTAAGAAATGTCCCTATTTTTACTTCAAGTGAGGGATGCAGGTGGAGAGCATCACTGCACCTGCTTTTAAAAACTTGTTGCTGCTTGGCTTTGTAAAGAAACTCGAGGTATAACGCTGTGCCCCACGGATTCATTTTGAACCCCAACTGGCTGCTTTGCACCCAAATGTGCCCGCACCAGGTTATTTATTGAAGGAGCAGAGAAAACCAGTTTGGATGATGGGATCCTGTGGTGTGCATCAGCATGCTTTATTCGGGGAGGCAAGATGTGTCAGCTCGATGCTCTGAAGTTATTCAGAGTGGTGTGGTGGGAGGTGTCCCTGTCGATGGCGGGGGGGTCGGACTGGATGAGCTTTAAGGTTGCTTCCAACCCAACTCAGTCTGGGATTGTGCTGGCAGCATCTCACCTGCTGACCCCCGCATCTGTAGAAAAGTGGAAGCTGATTTAAAGAAAACAACAAAAAACTAAAGCTGAAGTGGTGAACTTTTAATATATAGAGAGAGGGGGGGGAAAGTGACTTTAAATGTTGCCTTTCGATGCCGGGCAGGGCGCTAGGACCCGGGCGGGGTGTGACACCGCTCCCTCCCTCCCTCTGAGCTCCGCCGCTTTCGCTATTATATTTATTTTTTTTAGGCTGAACAGTCTCTTTTACCTTTTTTTTTTGGGTGGGGGAAATAAATAAATAACACCCACCCCACCCCCCCCGCCGCCCTCCGTGGACACCGCAAGCGAGCCCGAAAAAGTGCGGCGATGTGAGAAGCAGCGGCCATGGCAGCCAGACGGGTGTTCCACNGGAGGCAGCAGCGGGGAGGGGTCGGGGCTGGGATGCGCTGGGATGGGATGGAATTGGGGGGGGAGGGAGGGATGGATGTATCCCGCTTTTCCCCTCTTGGGAAAGTGCCGGGGGAGGGGTTGGAAATCTGAGAAATCTTCAGTTTGCATCATGGCTTGAGGCTGCTTGTCCAGGAGCTGGGTGTTCTCTGCGGGGAGGTGGTGACACCCCCCAAAACCTTGGGCTCCGCGATGTTCCCGCGGATGCGGAGTGGAAAAAGTCCTGCGGGATAAAGGAGCGATGTCAAACTCGGTGGCTTCTTGTTCTAGGGGTGTCCCCCCCCCGCCCCTTTGTGGTACTTGTTTGTACCTAAGCAGGGGAGGAAGGCACAGAGCTCTGCTCCAGCGCTTCGCTTGCGGATGCGGTTGCTTGAGTTCATCTCGGTAGTGGTGTAAAAGCCACGATAAAAAGGGGAAAAAAAAAATAAAACGAAGCTCTATGGCTTAAGCTGAACTGGTATAAAGGGCTCGGGCAGTCGTGTGCGTTGGCAAACACCCCAGAGATGTGTTTTTTTGGAAAGGAGGGGGTGGGTTTCAATGTGCCTTGAAAAGCACTTGGTGGCTTACGCTAAACTTAGTTTAAAAAGTTATTTTTCTTGCCAAAGGAAGCACTTCCTTAATCAGCATGGCTGCGATAGCGCTGGGTTTGACACGAAATTAAATGACAGGGGCTCGGGTTCGTGTAGAAAAGTTTTGTTCTGGAGTAAAAGCAACTGTAGGTGGCACAACAGCTTTGCTGCGAGCAGAGCCTGGTCCTCAAACTTCTCCTGAGGATCTTTTCTCCAGGATTGTGCCTTTGTTTTTCCCCCCTCCTAGTTTAATGATAAAGTATCTTCAGATCTGATGTTCTTCCTTAAAGCTTTCTTCTGCATTGTTGTTCTTCATGCCCAGGAGTGTTGCTCTCCCTCTGGAGAGCTGATGGTGTGGATGGGCTGTCCCTCGGCAATATGAGTGTGAAAAATCTCGTTTGGGGACGTACAGCTTTTTCCCCAAGTCTGTGGAACTTCTCATGTGGGTTTTCTCCAGGTGTGAATGTAGCCTTGTCCCTCCTGTGTGGAGTTACTGTCCCCCAGCAGCTGTAGCTGAAGTGTGGGATGAGCTGCTTGACTGAGGGCTGGATAAATCCATTGGTGTGTCAGCCTTCTCACCTGGGTTGTTGTTGGAGGTGGGTTTGTGGCTGTTTTTTAAGAGGCTGGAAGGGAACAGTGATGCAACACTTTAGTCCTGTCTACACTGCGACCTCAGTCATTGCTACCCCCCCGTGAGCTGCTGTTTCCCTGCTAGAACCGAGACGTGTTTGCTAATCCATCTCAGCCAGAGTCCTCTTGTTTTGAAATATCTGTGGCTTTTACACAGTTGCCTCTCTGTAAGAGCTGTGCACCGCAGAGGAAGTCCCTCTCCAGCTCTCGTGTGGTTCCTTGATGATTTGAACCCTTTAGCTTGCTTAAATGAAGACTGCTAGAAATAAGAGTTAAGATTTTATGCCGAGCACTTGTTGGACTCCCCAGGTGGCATAAGATAACTATGTAAACTTATACTGCTTTGACTTCTAGTAAAGCTGTAGTAAGTCATTTTAAGGCTGTAAACAGTTGTTAAACAAGCTTTGTGTTGAGTCAATGTGAAAACAAAGATGTCTCGAATTTTAAAAGCAAAAGGGTCCGAAATGGAAGCTTTCTATATTGTCCTAAAAGTGTCAGTGGAAAGCTTGTTTCTTGCAGAAGGCAGCTTGAGCTTAGCTGCAAAGTTGGATTTTACTCCAGAGTTACTGGACTTAACGTGGTGATGCTTTATTTACCTATGTAAGACTAAAACAGCAAACCTTGTCCTTGCAGAACTGCTGTGATGCTCCACGTGTGTACTTTATGCCTAAAAACAGGTGCTAAATCCCATTACCTAGGGGAAAGCTGTTCATTTATTTCTTTTTAGTGAGTAATTGTCACACTGTGCTGTGATTTTTAGGTGTCTCTGGGAAGCCACAGCGATTAGCTGAAAGCTTGGGTGGCACTCGAGTCACCTCTTCTTAATGTAAAACCACTAAGTTGCATCTCCCTAATGCAAAGCCACTTCCAGAAAAGCCCTGGTTTCCTTCTGTAGGATTTCTCTGGGAGTAAACAACTCTCTGGGACACTTTAATGACTCATCATCATCAAACTGTCATCTACCCTCTAAACATGCAAATCACTGCCAAGCACACAGCGGATACCCAGTGTGTGTTAACTCCAAGGTACCTTTGCTGCTGGCAGCAGCTGGGGCATGGTGTGGTGCTGTCGCTGCTGCTGTGAAGGATGTAAGCTAAAAAACTGGGAATGATGAGCTGATTCCTTGAAGTTCTTGAATCTGAGCAGTGTTTTGTGATCCTGAAGCCTGCAGAGCTTCTGCAGGAGCTTGTGCTGGGATCTGGTGAAACCCTTCCCTTTTATTTTTATTTTTTTAATAATAATATGACATAACTTTCTAAATATGATCTTGGATAAGTTCCCCATGAAGCTTTTCTGCAGAGCATGGTGATGTGCTGGCTCGGAGCAGAGCACTCTCAGCTTCTGCATCTGTCAGTGCTGGCTTTGATATCAAAGCACTTTTGCTGTCACTCATAACTTCATGGGTTTTTCTGGTCCCTCTTTCTAAATTCATCCCTGGCTCTGACTTGCAATTAAAAAAAAAAAAAGGCAGTGCTAAGAACTCTGTTATTGAAGGGTCTGCAAGCTCTGATGGACCAGTGGGAGCTGGGATTTGGGTAGGGCATGGAGGGAATAGAGTCCGTTGGTTTCATTCCCTGCTGAGAAACTCTGAGGATGGGGAGAAATGTGTGAAAACTTGATACAAGCCACTGGAGTGGGTAACACTGACTTTGTACTTGGGTTGGACAGGAACTTTCTTTCCCCATGGGTGGTTTTTAGCTCTCTAGGTTTGAAGGGCTTAATGCACATGGCAGCAGAAAGGCTCGTGGGGCTGTGGCTGCCCCGGGGACATCCCTACAGCCATCCCGTGGTGGGATGGATGGAGGCTAGAGATAAGGTGGGCTTTGCTGGGGGAGAACTTGTATCTGAAGCTGGTGAAGATCTCAGCTGGTTGGTGCAACCTTTGCTGGAGATGCTGCGGGTGGGTTTTGAATAGTGAAGGTGATGGAGTGAGTTACTGCTGGGTGCTGCCCACTCATGGAGGCAGATAAGGAGTGGAAAATTAGGAGGGGAACAATCTGGGGGCTTAGGATGAGGTGACCTCCCTCTACTTCTGGTGTTGGGGCAGCTGCTGGTACCCTGCAGCGGTGAGCTCACCCCCTTGGGGGGGGGAAAAACCACCCCGTGGAGTACAGTTGGGACCAGGCTTATTCTCCTTTTCCTTTCTCCTGCTGCCATCTCCTTCTTCCAGGAGTTAAACACCTCTTCCCCCTGCTCCGAGCCTAATTGCATCCCCAGGGTTTACCACGCGTGTGTTTGTTTTACTCAGCGTGTTGGCTGTTCCCACCGGAACAGGCTGATTTATTATTTTTTTTAAGGATTGGGCTTTTTTTTTTTGCTTATTGTACACAACAAGCTACTGCACAAGACGCTCGTTGGGGGTGGGAGGGAGGGGGGCGGAGGAACTGTAGTAATGCCAATACTTCTTGAATATTATAAACCTGGCTTATCAGCCCGACGCAGAGCTGGAATTCGTCTCTTCCTGTGCTGCATCTCTGCTTTCGGAGAGGGGCGTTTAAATACAGGCTGGAGCCTCAGCCTTTCCAGTGTGCTCTGCTGGGCTGTGACAGCAGCAGAGGGGCTGCTTCAGCAGCTCTTTTTTTTTATCATTTTATTTTTTTGCACTAATTCCTCTCCAAAAAGGAACTTCTTGGGGAGAAAGCTCCGAGACTGCATGTCCCAACAGTACGCGCTGAAGGAGGTGAAGGGAGACGCGGTTTGCTTCGTACCTGGCTCTCCCCTCTTCTCCGTCCTGATGGAGCCAGCTTCTTTTTGCTACCCCCGTCTCACCTTCCTCCGCTCACCCTATGGCCAGTTCGGGGCCAGCGCTGGCTCCTCGCAGGATTTGGCCCCGTGGCCACAACGTTTGGTGACGCAGAGATGGACCGGGCCAGTGGATGGTGCGTGACTGGGGATGAAAGGGTTTGGGACCAGAGGGATGGGGTGTTGGGGTAGCAGAGAAGCCCACCAAGGCTTGGGGGGGCTTTGGAGATGGTGGGTGAGGAGGGAGGCAAGGCAGGTAGGTCTTGGTGGATGCATTGGAATGGTTGTGTTGACTCACTCTTCTCTCGGACCGTTCCTGGTGGAGCTCGCTTGGCTGCTGTCATCTCCACCAAGGAGCAGCTTTGGTCCCTGCTATGCCCGGGAGAGCTGATAAACAACCTCAATGCGGAAAAAAAATAAAAATAGAAACTGATCTTAGCCAGTCTTTTGTTTCATAAGCTTGTTCACTTGCTGAAATGAATCCGGCAGTGTTTGAAACCTGAAATACCTGCTGGAGGTGAGGCAGGCTCGTTTCACCCTAGGGTTGCTGTCAGCTCTGTCCTTTGCACTTATTAAAGGTATCGGGTGCGGGTATAGGGGGAGGTATTAAGATCATCTAGTGTGGATTTGTCTTGCTACAAGGAAATACCTTAAAACTGCCAGCTTGGGTCAAAATTTTATATGTTGTTTTAGTTCAAAGAACCTATATAGGGAAACTTGGTGATGTTTTAGGAGCTGAGCCCCTCTAAGTGCTGATCCCAAGGACAGGAGTCTTGGCAGTAAAACTTTTGGGAAAGGTATCGACCTTGATGAGCTCCTAAGTAGCTTTTGAAGGTTGTCCTGCCTGGAGCAAGGAGTGGGACTAGAGACCCCCGAGGGTCTTTTCCACCCTCAAATACTTTATGAACCGTGGTTGACTGTCTTTACATCTTATTTCTACTTCCTTTGCATCTTATTAACAGCCTGAATATGATGCGCCTTACCTGGAAGAGCTCGTCAGGTGGCATGTAGGAAAAAAAAAATAATGGAGGAGACTGGATGAGCAGTCTCAGCAGAGAGAAAATGCGTGGGAGGTGTTTAAAAACATGCATTGCCTGTGGTTTCGTGCAGCGGAAACAAGTCTGTGAGCAGGGACTGCAAGTGGGGGTATGGGCTCTGCCTGAATCCCTCTGCTGAAAGCGATGCCTCTTGCCCAGCCCTCGCTTGGCTTTGCCCTGGGGAACGTTTGCTGCCTCCTGGTAAATACGATCAGTGGGAAATCTTTGCTAGTCAGAGTTACTGTAGGAGACTCGGAGATGGAAGTGACCCAGTCTTGCCAGCATTTGGATAACTTGCTGTTTATTTTTGCCTTATTTCGGGTTTTTTTTAGGGTTCTGACTTGTTGCTGAGGGTTCCCCCTTCCCCCTTTATTTTTTGGCCACGGTGGACCATTCCTCCGGGCTTTAAATATCCAGCTGGGGGAGACCTTGCTTATTGTTATGAAAATCTTGAATTGTAAGGAAAGTGAAGCAGTAGAATAGGCTGAAGGGAGAGGGGTGAGGTGGTGGCATCTTCCCTCCAAAGGTTTTTAGGCACTGCACAGCCGAGTGCTGAGCAGACAGGCTCGGATATGCCTCCACGGATGAGATGAGGTGTCTTCAGCTCTATCTTCTTCAACTTGCTGTTAGAGCACAGTCGTGCTGCCCTGTTTCTCATTCCCTTGGGCAGGCTCCTCATTGAATGCCTCTGTTAACCCTTGCACTGCTGATGAACTGTCATGCTGGATAGCATGGGAAAAAAAAATCAGCGCCCAGCCCTGTGGTCGGGCAGGCACCGTGCTGGCAGAATACAGCAATATATCTTTAAGAAATTTGCTATATCTACCTCTCGGCAGCATTTTTCCCCCCCCCCCTCTTCTTCCTGCATCTTCACATCCTCTTGTTTTCCCTGTACTTCTCTAAGGTACAGTATCTTCTCACTTCACTTGAGCCCGGCTGCCACAAAGCTTCTTTTTTTTCTTCTTAAGGAGGCACACGAGCTTTCTCCGTTACAGCATCCAGCAAAACCACAGTCTCCGAAGTGCAGGGTCGCTTTAATTATTCTATTTTTTTCCCCTCCTTGCTACTAGAGGCAAATAGCTTTGAGAAGACAACCCGGAGCCCAGCCTTGGCCAGGGCTGCGGTGGCACGCAGGGAGCGGTGTGAAGTTAGCGGCTCGCCGGCATCGCTGCTGGCGTTGGGAGAGCTGGGTTGGAGGTGCCCAGCTGGGAGCTAATGGGTCACGCTCTCACTCCACCCATTCGCTGCTCGCCAATTGGAAGTGAGGGAGAAAGATGCTCTGGATGGATTAATATTGGAGCCACTGAAAAAGCACAAGCCATTGCCGCCTCGGCCACCTGAGCAAGTGGCACTGGGAGACCGAGTGTGGTGGCTCGGGGGGAGCAGCCAGGAGGGGAGCAGAGGCTGTTTGAGCAGCATCTCTATTAAAGAAGTAGTGCAGGTAAGTTGTGGTTTTGCAAAAAAAACCAACCCAAACTGAAGCACTACTGTTGCTGGGCAATGCATTTGGACAGGGAATCTAGAAAAACCAGCTCTTTATTTAATTCACTAAAGTAAGGTGGTACTTGATGTATTTTCAATGGGCTTTGCTGCTTGATGATGATATCTATTGCCTGTGCTGGATGTCTCTGTGCTGTTGTGTTTAAGGATGGAGAATACCTCTTGAATTCAATTTACATTAACCAGAGTGCTGCCTTCCAGGGTTTGAATTTAGTTTCAAGATATGCGTGGGGAGATGAGCACTTACCTCTTCTGGTTTTTCTCTAATTAATGCTAAAACATCCTAACAGCCTGTCTGTGAGGCTTTACATGGTGTTTCACGTGGGGAAAGTGCAGTGCTGAGTGAAAACAAAATTGCATGTATGTAATCTGTCTAAAATGCTAGTGAGCATCATCCCTGTTGCCGTAGCCATGGAAGCTATGTAGGTGAGCCATAAACAATGTCCTAATGAATGACACTCTATTGTATATTGTCAGTCTGCAATTACTTCATCACCAGACCAGGGCATTTTTATTTTGGGTTGATGATGGACAGCAAAATGGGATCTGGTGCTGCTGGTTCTCCCCTCACCCGTGGTGGTGTCATTGATGCTCTTTGGTGGCTTCTAAACTGTATGGGGTGATCTGTTACCCTGCCAAGCTTGTTGTGATGTGGAATCCCTGTTTCTGGGGGGAGGGTTGAAGCTGCTGCTTGGGCATCCCTTGGGCTGTTTTCACTTTTAATGGCAGGAGGAGGTTTTTTCTTTTTGGGGGAAACCTGGAACCAAAACTGAAAATGTTTGGTGATCAGGTGCCTGGGTTCACTGCTCCACTTCTGTGTCTCTCAATCTTTCCAGTATAGACTTTGTTTTTGATCAAACTTCTGCTTCTGAGTGAGTTGGAGCTGGTCTCCCGGTTCATCCAGATGCCTTCTGGGGGGTGGTGATGGGAAGGGGTGCAGGAATAACTTGCTGCAAAGCTTGGCCCTGCCACTGCTGCTTCCTTAGCAGCTGTTTTCATTTCTGGTGACAATGAGATAGGGGATAAAAACTCTTATAGCAATGCACTTTGTGTTCCAAAACATGATCCTGGTACCCTGGAGTGTGAAACTGGTGGTGCTGAAGCATCTCTTCCACTTAACCCCAAACAAGAGGTCTGTAGTAGATAGTTTACATCTTGCAGCTGCTTAATTTTTACAGTATTTATCAGAACTGAACCACTGCAGGGAACAGCTCCTGCCTCTGGATAGCCCCAAGCAAGTGAAGTGTTGATAGATTGTCTCTTACCCATTTTTGCAGGTTTTTATACAGTACAGGTGGTGGCTTCTGGAAGACCAGCCTGTACAAGGAAAGCATTTCAGCAAAGAAAAATCTCATAGGCCCCTTATTGAATCCACATTGAACCCTGACCAAGATTTGGAGCCATCGCAGCATCTTTTTTATTCTTTGATTAAGAGTTATGAGGTCTCTGATAAGGCCCTGCAAGCGAGAGAGCTGTCTGAAAAGCTGTCAGTAAGAGTTAATGCTTCCTAAATTATTTAAATGTCTCAGGAAAAGTCTACTGGAAAGACTCAGCTGGTCTGCTCTTGGGCCTTTGCCAGCTTGTGGGATCTCTGGAGGTATTTGCTTTCTTTCCTCTCCATGTAACACTTATGCAAGAAATCCTTGCAAGTCTTAAATCACTTTATTTTTAGAGGGCCCAACAAAATGAAAGCTCCCCCCTTCGACCTGAAAAGAAAGGCAAATAGCCCAAATCCTGTCTGCCAGCCAAGTCCCAAAGTGTTGTAGTTCCCCCACTTTGACTTGTCCTGCTCACCTATGAAAGGGTGGCCAAGGAACCTGGTGGAGGAGGAGAAGAGGTCCCCTGGGCAAAGCAGCTTCATGGCTCTTGATACCAGGGTCGCTTCCTCTTGCAGCTCACCTCTGGGAGGCACCCTTGGATATTAATTGCTCGGGTGGGCTAAATTGTGATGAGTCAACCTCAACAAGGCTGCTGCTGGCAAATCCAAGCAATGTTGACACCAACTTTTCGTGTGCATGGGGGTTTTTTTTGGGGGGGGGGAGGTCTCCGGTAGCTGTCACTGCTGGAGTCAGTGATCTTTTATTAGGTGGTTTTATTGTGATGGGTGCTCTGAAGGATGCTGGGGAGGGAATGAAGAAGGGGAATTGTTCAATGCAGTGAGGAAAATGCTTTGAAAGCAGACATGTCTGATCCCTGAGCTCGTGTGTGGGTGTGTGTTTGCCTGGGAGTGAGCAGGCAGGAGGATGCTTCCTGCTTTATCCTTTCAATATGATGCTTTCTATTTTCCTAGCCAGTGACTGTGAAAATCAGTTCTGGGGTTTCGTTTACCAGAGTGACCATGGCATGATTTAAGACCTCTTCACACCATTTCCCTTCATCAGAAGAATATCCTGCTCCTGACATATCATCCCTGGTTTGATACTTTTAGTGTCTGCTGAGCCATGAAGCTATGAAGTTGTTTTCCACCTGGATGGGGACTGGCATCCCAGGGTGGTCACACTGTGGTGGAGAACACTGCTTAGATGATCCATGGAGCAAAGCTTCATGTCCAGTTGGCTGGTGCACCATGGGGTAGTTGAGGAAATGTCTGAGCGTTGGTGTTGTGTCCTTCAAAAACCAGATAAATGGGACACTTCCCGGTGATGTTAGAGATGCTTTGGGTAATTCAGACCTCTTAGTCCCCAAAATGGGAATTTTGGGAAAACAAAACCCTTGATGGAAGCAAAGAAGTTGTGAAAATCCTGTAGGGAGACTTCTAGTGGGGAGGCAGAGGAGACAAGCGACACATCTTGCAATTCTGTGGCAAGAAGAGTATGTTAAACATATAGAACTTTTAAAAAGTGCCCTTTACTAACAAACATCCTCTCCTCTAAGGATTGCTGGAGAACTTGACCACCTCTACACACAAGGAGGGCAAAACTTGTGTCCCTGCAGGTCTGAGTCTCTTGGCTAAAGCAGCAATTTGCCATTGGATTGGGCTACTTAAAAGCACCTTCCTTCTCAGTGTCTTCTCTGGCCAACACTTTATCTCCTGGTAGCTTACCAAGGCAAGGGGTTTGGAGTACATTTCAACTTTCCTGGATGATGACTGTCTTTCTAGACTGCTTTCAAGACATCAAAAGTTGATATCTTGTAGGTGTTTGCACGCAGACGATGTGTTAAACCACCCATTTAGGTAAAGGTCTCCAACAAAAATCCTTGCTTTATCACGAAGTGGTGACAATGCCTGCTGGTGTCTGGTACTGCTGCCTGCTTGGAACCTCTAGGCATGCCAGGTGGGATGCTGGTGATGAGCCCCTCATCCATCCTTCAGTGTCTGGCTGTGTTTTTCAAGGCTTGACAGCCTTTGTGAGGAGAAAGGTGAGCTGAGAAGAAGAGTGGGGGACAACAGTGTGGAAGGGGAACGTTGACAGAGGGGAGTCAGCCCTTGCTATGAGGTCTGGCTGGAGTGTGCCCTTTGGCTTTCACCATGGTGACTCTTTACTCTTCAAATAGTGTTGTAGAAAGTGTTGGGAAGATACTTAGATGTGTGCAATGGGCATGTGAATATAACTGGGGGGATGAGGAACACAGCTGGTGGAGCTGGGTAGCTTGTCCTGCGGCTCAGCTTAGCCTTTTGCTGCAGCTGTGACACTGAGATGAATGAAGAAGTTGAGGAGAGAGATGACTCTGCCTCATGAAAGAAGGGTTTATCCCCTTCAGCTTCTGCTGGGGATGAAATGTGGATGGATATGTGTCTGCACTGAACACGTATGGTGTGAGGCTGTAAAGCTGCAGTGGAGAAGAGCCCTTTTGTTGATCTTGACTGTTATCCCTTCCCGATAAAACTCTCCAGAAGGTGGTAGAGTGCTGATATTTCCCATTTAATCACTTACGAAAGGTCTTTTTAAGCCTCTTGAGTTTTTTCAGTTATGTTTTTCTTTGCTTTTATTGATGCAAACTGGTGCTTTCTGGGGGAAAGTCTATGTTCTGGCTTGCCACAGGCAGCAGTGCTCATACCCTGTAATACTTGAGCAGGAAAGTGCCCCATAAATAACAAGCATGCCTTACTCATCTTGCACTTGAATTACAGCGATTGGTTTTGAATCCCTGACTTGTGTGGGGCTTTTTTTTCCTCCTTTTGTTGTCACACCTCTCTAGATGTAGAGGAAAATGGGTAAAATCTCAAGCTCTTCTCCTGTGTGTCAATTGTTTATTGCCCAGAACAGCAGCAGAAGGGCACACTTCTCATCCCTGTGCCAGCATGAGCATGACCAGTGTTTTCCAGCTGAAGTATGAAGGGCTGTGGGAAGGGATCAGCTGCTTAAGGTGTAGAGAGAAATGAGAAGTGATAACTTAAAGCAAAATAGCTTTTCCGTGCTGCTGTCCATTCATTCTTGTTGAGTTGCATGGTTTTAAATGATTTGCATCAAATTTCTCCACCAGGAGACCTCGCTGCTTGGTTCCTCCCTGAAAACTGCCAAAATCTCACATTTTCTGAGCACAAGCAGTGCTACATGGGAGAATCTTACAATATTGATATATTTGGACCCAATCAGCTCGTCAGTGTGATCAGATTTGCTGCCTGTCAAGCTCTTTTTTCATTTTTTCTGTGGCGATACAGTTCTGTGCTATGTAAAGAGTTCAAGGCATCCTCATCCTCTTGTTGCTGAGCCCTTGCTGCAGACAGATTTTTGGACTCTCAGTTGCAAGCTCTTTTTAGTCAATGCTCCACATAATTTAAAAAAAAAAATAAATTCTCCTGCAAGTTTCCCTTGGGGGATTATTCTTTGTATGTGTGGCTTTTCTCTTAAGTGTGTCTGGTTTTCTGCTGGCTTTGTGAGGAGGAGAGGAACAGCATCACTTGATTATTAAGGATGTGAAGCACATAAATTGTGGCTCTCCCCCCTGTCCCGAACTGCATGAACATGGGTGCAGCTCCCTGCAGACTGCCTTGTCCTGTGGTGTTCATTCATGGTGGGGTGGAGAGAACAAAGAATAAGAAGTGAGCTCAGCTTAATGTTAAATACCAGGTCTGGTGGAGCCTTGGATAAGGGTTAGCTTTGGCATTTTCCCCTAGATCTAAGCCTTAGATGAGACAATGCTTGTTCAAGCTTGGCCCCAGATCTGTTTGAGATAGTGCAACCAACCACAGTGTTCCCCATCGTGTGGGGAAGCTGGTGCCCAGCTATTTAATGGTAGTGATGGATGCTTCTAGCATTGACTGAAAAACTCCTGGAAGTCACCTTGTAGTGGCCAAAACCTTGCTTCAAAGGTAAAGCTCTGCATGTCTTCTGGAGAGAAGCTTCCTTTCCAGATAACTGGGCAGTTCAGTTGGTCATGCTGAGAATTGGTAGCTCCTCTTGGGAGGCAATTGGGAAAGTCTAAAGGCTTTTTCAGCTGAACTAGTACTTTCCTTGTTTGTACCTTACTGCTCAGAAACTCAAGTCTCTATCGACTTAATGCAAGATGATGCATTTGCTGATGAGTTTCAGAAATGTCCTCGCTGCTTCAGCCAAGCAACGTTGAAGAAGGTGGTGGAAATTGGGATATTGGAGCACACCCTGAGTAAAAGATGAAGGTACCTAGTGTTCTCCTATCAGTACTTAGGGGATAGCTAAATGCTCCAGATGTACAGGCTGCTTATGTTCAGAGACAACCTTAGAGCAGCTAATATTGAAGGACCTGTAAGTGAAAAAGCACCTTTCCAATAACTCTTTCAAAGTGGTGTTATCTCAAAGTAACTCCAATTAAATATCAAGACACTAGAACTTGGAGATTTACTGCAGGGAAGTCATAAAAGCCGAAGTCTGTAGTGCCACTTGTAGAAAGCTTGTTGGAGAGTTTTGTTTTGCTTCAATATAAGGCTTGTGCTGCAGAGGGCTGTTTATGTGGAAGACGCCAGCAGCACAGCATTGTAATCAAGTTACTGAAGTATCCAGAGAATGTGTTTTTATTTGTAATCCGCTAATATTGCAAGGCTCAAGGGAACTTATTACTAATCTTAAAACAAGAGAGTTAAAATAGTTATTAGGTCTGAGACACAGTTCCCACAGGAATTTAATAATGGAAGATGGCATGGGAGGGTTTTGTCTGTTTTTTGTTGTTAAATGCAAATGCAAAAATGGTAAGAATGTAAGAAATCAGGAAGTGTACCCATTTCTGGTCTGGTGCTTTCCACTGCAGATCGTCTCTGTCCTGATTCTAAGACCTTAAATGACAGCAAACTTGACTGTCCTACCAGTTAAGAAGCTGACTTGATATACCTCCCCCTTGGTGGCTCTTGAAGTCACTGCAGGAGCTTCAAGTCAAAGGGCAGTGACTTCTGAAATCTATCCCTGAGCCTAGAGAAATAGGCTTTGTTTTCCACTTTGCAGCAATACCATGCTTCAGCTCTTCACTTTTTCCCTTTGAATTCAGTGCTCATAAAGGGATGAGCAACTAGTCAGAAGGCTTTCTGTGAAAAAGCAACTAAGTGGTGACATTTTTAATGCCTGTCCAATTTAGTCTCATCTAATAGACATCCCTGTAGGGGATGAGTTGGGGTGGCAGTAGGAACTTATTTGCTGGAGTAAATTAACTCTCAGAAATGAAGAGCACTTGGTAAATTGTCAAAAGAGCTATACCACATGCTTGGCAGATAATGGAAGATGGCATCTTGTTCTGCCTTTGGACAGGGAGAGCAGTTGGAGAGCCTGGTTGTCCCTTGTGTTGGATGAGAGGTTCTGGAGAGTTGAGGGCATGGACCTCTCAGTGAGAGATAGTAAAGGCATGAGAGCAAATTTGTTGTGTTGTGTATCTTAGCTCCTTGGGGTAACGCCTTCCAGCTTTGTCTCTAGAAGCCTGACCTTATGTCTTGCTGAAATTGCTTTGCTTGGATTTTTTTTTTTTAAATTGCTGAAATTTGAAAGAAAACCCAGTGGAAAGAAACTAGTGATACGGGTTTGGTGGAACCGAGGGAAGTGGTGAGTTGGTGTGGAGAGGTGGAACTCTCACCCCGTGGTACTGGTGTGTTCCCCAGTCTGTTAGGTCTCTTCTAGCCCACAAAGGCTAACGCAAGGGCTGATTTATACTTCATGGAAACACTTCTGTAACTTCAGGTAAACCCTGGAGTGCTGCAGTGTTGCTCTCTAATGTATTTGGAGGCTGTTATTCCTACTGAGGCTTTCCTAAGCTAAACAATTGCACTGATTACTGCAGAATTTTATAACTGCCTTGTGGCTGAGCTCTTTTTTGCAAGAGTGGAGGTGAAATGGGGAGAAGAAATGCAGGTTGGCGTGTCTGTAGCTTGTGTATATATACACTTTATACTTTATATTTCCTCTTGGAAGAGGAAAGAGGACTCTGCCTTGCGAGTTCTGCACAACTTGAACCCATTGCTCCTGTCTTCAGCAGAACATGACTAAGGAGCTGAGACCTTGGATATTGAAATCCCATCAGCCTTGTGAAAGGAGAGGCACATGGAGCCTGCTGATAACGTTTGCCTTGCTTGACTGCCAGTGAGTGTGCACTTAAACACACTCTTAGCCGGCCTTGTCCTTAGCTGATGTTTATGGGATGCCAGCTAGGCTTGCTTGTGCTAAACCAATGGGGTGAATATGGGGAGAAGGGGACTGATGTGTAAGGAGGAAATATATTAATTGCCCTCTCCCCCAGATCCGTCTCCCTTCTTTTGCTCAGTCAAGAAGTCAGGTGGGTGCCACTGTCTCTAGATATTTCAGAGATGGAGATGATGCAGCCCCCAATTTACCCTTCCTACCTCCACTTCTGTTAATGTGTTGACCTTTAAGCTAGTCCCATAGTGTGTGTTTGGAGTTGTGTAAACACCCCATCACCTCTTACCTCCTGGGCATGTTACATGCCATTCCTGATGTTAACGTGCATAGCCACTTCCGTGCGGGTCCTAACAACTCTTCAAAAGGCCTCCAACAAGACTGTTTTTGAAGTCTGAATCCTGTTGGTGCTATGGGACAGCATTATGTAGGGAGAAGACAAATCACCAGAGCTGGACTTTAGCCAGGACATAGTAGGGTGAATGCCTGACTTTTTTTTTTTCCCAAAAGTGCCATTGCATCTTTAATTACAAGGTTAAGACCTCTGTTTTATGACTCATCTGAAAAAACAGCACCTCCAACTTAATTGCCTGAGCATGTTGCCTAGGGGATTGTAGCTCATTAGTGACTCAGAGGAACGAGTGCCACCTAATGAAATGGCACTGCCTGCTGTAATACTCCAGCCTTGCCCTTTTCATGCCTGGTCCAAGCAATGACCAAAGCAGGGTCTCCTGTGAAGGTGTGATGTTGACCCAAGCAATGCTGTAGTTAGAAGGTACTTCAAATGAAGGAAGCAACCAACTCTGAGTTCCTGTTTGTTGGGCGTTATCAGCCCAGAGAAATAGGTGTGATCAGTTAAAAAAAAGCAAGCTGTCTCTTTCTGCGTGGTGAGGGATGAACGTGTTGCTTCAGGCTCACTCAGAAGCCATAATAGAAATGAGAAATTGATATACCATCCTGGTGGGAATGTCAGCTCCTTGGGTAATTTGCCTGTTTGTTTCTCTGAAATACGTAAATGCAATCATCACACAATAAGAGCCTCTTTAAAAAACTTTCCTTTGATCGTTAGCATGCTAATCAGTCGGGATGAATCTTCTCCTTCCCTTCCAGGTGGAGGGAAACAATTGACTTGTGTAATGGGTGCCCCTTGGTCATGGTGCGTTTGTTCCTCCACCCCATTGTTCTGGGATGAACTTGGAACACTGTGTTTCTCTCTTGGACCAGACACTTGAATTGCCCTCGGGTTTTTGTGATTTCCTTTTTTTTCTTATTTAAATGGTCATCAGGGTGTTCCTCCAGGAACCTGTGCCGCCAAATGCTGTCTGCACTGAAAGGGCTGAGTTGCACTGGGCTGTGACAAGCGTTGGGGCTGGAAGGTGCTGCCGTCACCGGTGTGACTTGGACCTGTCTGGTGCACAAAGGCTCCCGGTGGACCAGGATGAATTACGATGCTTGAGAACGTGGCACACTATAAAAACACATAACCTGTAGGCCAAAAGTTATGGGGTAGAGAAAGGGTCTTTGAGAAACAATCTCGTACCTCAAACGAAAAGCAGGAAGCCTAATCTGTAGAACAATAAAGCAGGCAAAACCTCTTTCCTTGTTGGCCCAAATTCATCCCAGGCTTGCGTAGGTAATGTTTAATTAGCCTAATGAAGTGGGGAAAGATAGAGCAAATCCATTCCTCTTTCTGATTGCATTTTGGCTAGGAAGAAGCATATGAAAAGACGGCATCTAGTTGCAGCTTTCAAAGGGGACTGCTTGGGTGACTCTTGCTCGAGGCTTGAAGAGTTCACTGTTAGCTCACTGTAAAATGGGGCATGCACCTATACAGGAATATTATATATTCCAGCCCACGCAGTCTGAACTGCCAAATAATGTCAGGATTGAAATCAACCCAGCCAGGTTTGGGTACCAGACTTTGATTGCACCTGAAAGCAGGTGCTCCTATGCTGTTTGAACATCTCTTTGCATGGCAAATACTCGATTTGCCAGCAGTTAATTGCAGAACTGACTCACTAACCAATAAAGTATGTTCCATAATGAATCGTGGGGGTTTGGTCCTGCTGCTGCTGCGTTTGTGGGTTCGCTCTTGGTCAACGTCCTTTCCCATTTGTGGCTTCCTCATGAGACCCCATTGGTGCAGATGGAGTTTGCTGCAGGACCCCAGCTCAGGAAGTGGGCCAAGGAAGGCTACAGTGTTCTGGTGCTTATCTTAAGTGCCAAGCACTGTTTTGGGATATTCTAATGATTAAGAGCAGCAGAATGGGATGTAAAGTCCTGTTCTCATCTAAATTGAGTTGTTTTTTCTAAATTAAACTGGTTGTTTGCATTGTTTCTTTTTTTATCTGAGCATAAGCTACAAAAGGCTTCATTATGGCTTGGATTTTTTATAAAAGCCTTGTAGATGCTTAGCTTATTATTTTTGGATGCAGGCTTGACAAGTCAGAGTTGATCAGGCTTGTCCTGATCTTTATTCTTGCTGCTTTGTGGTCCCAGCCCAGGACATCTGAGACTGCTTAACTTTTTTCAAGCAGTGATTGTGACTGTATGGGATATTCTGGTAAATGCTAAATCATTAAAGGTAAGGTGAAGTTGTCACATTCAGGAAGAACCGATGCCTGCAGTATTTTGAGCTGGCTTTCTGCAGTAACTCGGGTTTACAGTGAGTTTAGCAGTAATGTGAAGACATTCAGCATCTTAATTCTTACGGTTTTTATTCTGTCTTTTTAGAGTCTCCACCAGCAGCGATGTCAAGAAATGGATACTTCTTTGAAGAGAGTGGCAAGTAGTATTTGACTTCTTTGTGCATAGTATTGCTTTGTTGGAGGGAGAGCTGAGCTGAAGGGTTAGCTGAGAACTTGAAGCAGGAGATACAAAATCCCTTTAGCTTAAGCAGCATGCAAAGACAGTCTTGCATGGTGGTTGTGTAATCTTGTACCAAAGCAGACTCTGCATTTTTTAAATCCTGTAGATGGTCTAGATATTCAAAGCAGTAAATAATCATCTTCATGTTGTCATCAGTGACTATTCTGGGTGGCTCCTTGTTTTTCAAGTTCTTTCATGATGTTTTCCTATAATACAGGCTGGCAGGTGTATTTTCTTGTCTTTTTCTGGAGTGGAGATCATGTGTAGGTGTCAGATCCCTTTGGAAACATCCTGTCAAGAGCATCGGGTGAATATTGGATGGCTCTGATAAATGCACCTTTTAGTGCAAAGTGCTCTCTAAGATTTTACTTTGAAGCAAGATTAGGTTGTGGCATTTGGAAACTTGCATCATCTGCCTCAAAGGTGGCTCAGTTCTTGGGGATTTTGTACTGATGAAAGGCCAAAGTGTTGTACTGCCAAAGTCGAAGGGCAGTGGAGTGTAATGGTTAGGAATATGATGAGATAAAGGTTGGACTTGATGACCCTGGAGGTCCCTTCCAACCATAATGATTCTATGAAGTCCCAACTTCTCTACTGGTTTTGGGGAAATAGCATGTGTGGGGGTGGTTAGGGAGAGATCATCTTGAGAGTTCAAGACCAGCCTCTTGGGATGTAGTCTCTAAGGGCCTGGGGCTTCTTGCCATTGAGAAGGTGCAGTGCTTGGAGTATTCAGGACTTCCAAATGGTGAGAGCAGAAGCCTTAAATGTCCCAGTTATGTAGGCCTGTAGAGCTTGTAGCTGACATGAGGCTCACCTTCCGTGTTCCAGGGGGTCAAGCCTTAAGTTAACATCTGGGAAGGGGAATCTGAATGTCTGCCAGATGTCAGCTGCAGCAGATGCAGCGTTGCTATTGACAGTACTTCCTTTGGCACTAGCTTGCTGCCTTCTATGAAAACATTATATGGAGCTAATTTCTGGGAGTAAAAGGATAAATCTGGAAGCAAGTATTCATCTCCAGTAAGGGGCCTTTTCTGAAGGCTGGATTGAGCTGCAGAATGGCAGAAGTTAATGCCTGACCTCGGGGAGGTTTTATTTATTTGGTATTCACAGGTTTTCTGAGGCCATGCAGGGCATGATGTCTTGGTAGCCTTGTTCCTTACCTTACCTGGCTTGCTTGTGGCCTTGGGATGTGGTTGGTGCTTTCTTGAGGACTGGGGGTGTAAGAGGGTGGTCCAGGTTGGGATCTGGCGAGATGACTAAGCCTCTGGCTGACAGCAGTGTAAGGGCTTGGGGAGAAATGCTGCTCTTTTTGGAGGAAAGACAAAGGTGGCTGTCTTCTGGAGCCACCTATTTCATCCCAAGCCCTTCTGCCACAGGGTACACAAGTGCAGCTGTCTGTCCCAGCATCGCGCATGGTAAGGCTTTACATGACCCCTTCTGGGACTCGGTGTCTTCCTTGAACTGCCCAAACAAAAAGGGCAGATTTCTGGATGGTTTTAGAGCACGTTTGTAGTTGTGACATTCCTTGTGCCAAGCTCTCCTTTGAGATATGTAACTCGGTGCCGTGACAGTGAGCATTTATTTCTGCCCTATTTGCATTATTACTCTGCTTCCTCCTTTGTCTTAAGGAGATGGCACCGTAGAGCTACCATTAAGGACTTCATGACATCATGTGTGCTGCTTTCCTCTTCTGCATTGGGGAAGGATGTAAGGTTGGCTGCAATTTCCTCTTCAGCCTACATGCAGTACTGAATGCTCTATTATTTGTGATTGGAAATACAGTGAATTTCTCGGTTGTTTCACGCTCAAATCTGCTGTCATTCTTGTTCCTCATTACAAACTGACCTTTTTCAAAAGTTCAGTTGCTGTTGAGTGATGAGTCACCTTCTACTGCCTGATTTAACTGAGGGCTTGTGTTTCTGCACAGAATATACAGACAGCACATCTCGGGGGTTGCCAGTGTGAATATTCACATCCCTCCGTGAGCCAGTGCTTTGGCTCTCTCCGTACAGAAGCTTTGTGCACTCAGATTCTTGAAGACTTACCCAAAAAACTTAATCAGGGCTAGAGGAAACCGCAGAGAAAGAAGTTACCTTTTCACATAGTTTCAAAACTGCTTGTTTTGAAATGGAGCTATGTAATCATTAGGCTGTTTCTTGGCACTGCTGGTTTGAATCTGCCAGGTCATTATGGAGACCAAGAGATGCTCTTGCCCCACCTTTAAAATAAAAAAAATATGATTCCCTAAGCTGTGTCTGGGGGAGCAAAGAAAAAAATACACAAAAGGAACCCTCTTCTCTTGATTCCCTTAACACTTAATTTTTTCCCCTTTCTCATAAACATCTTCTGATGCTATTGCTCTCTGCAGTTGAGCTTTTTCCTTATCTCCTCCAGAGATCTTGCATATACATATGGTTTTCTGTCTCCTTAGTAATTAGGATGTTTTTGTTTCTGACAGTATCCGAGGCCATGTTCACAGACGGTGTCTGTCTCTGCCAGCTAAGTTTTTCTTACCCTTGTTGTGTTCTCAATAGCAGCTGCAGCAATGTTAAAACTGAAAAGATGACTTTGGTTTTTGTTTAAACTGTTGTAGTGAGGCTCATCTTGGCTGCAGCACCAAAGCAGTGCTTTGTAAGAATCTCCTGGATGTTTACTGTTCATAAAAACTTACTGAAGTATTTAATAGTTTGTAGCTCTGTTAATTGCTGAGGAGCTGAAACAAGCCCAGGAAAGATTTTTCTAGTGAATGGTTGTTAAGATGACTCTTCTGGAAGCTCAGAGGGTTGTTATGGTCTCAATCAAGTACTGACCTATTGAATAACTTCTTAACTGGCTAAAAATTTGGTAAGTTAATCAAAGGAGCACATGTCGCCATCCCTGGAGGGATTTAAAAAAATGTGTAGATGTGGTGCTGAGGGCCATGGTTTAGTGGTGGCCTTGGCAGTGCTGGGTTGATGGTTGGACTTGATGTTCTTAAAGGTCTTTTTCCAACCAAAATGATTCTGTGATTCTTCTATGCCTTTAGCTATAAGTTCCAGTTTCCAGCACACTGTTTTTTCCCAATTGCTGGAAGAACTTGACTGAAATGAAAGCCACTTTTGTGGCCTTGAGTGCTTTGCAGAAGGTAAATACCTGCTTAGTAGCTTGCTCTGTAGAGGCAACACTAAGAGGAACAATAAGGAAATCAGTTTGTGCTTGCCCAGTTAGAAGTTTCTGATGGAGAGTGTGGTGGCAGCAGGTATGATGACAGCTGTTGGCAATGTTCTGTTTTCAACCCAGTCCTCTGACACATCTTGCTGATGAAAATCCATGGTTTTGCTCATTCCTTAGAATCTATGGAACAAGCCTCTTGCACAAGCAAATGAAGAAAATCTGGCACGACTCAGTAGTATTGGCATCCCCTCTCTGCCCCCTGAGCAGACTGTGTTTAAGTCACTTGAATCTTCAGCAAAGTTGCTTTGTCAAATGAGTTTTCTTCCTGGATAATTGAAGTGACTAATGAGATGATTGTCTAGACCCAATCCAAACCTTAAGATAATTGGAGTCCTGATGAAATGCAACTCAGCAATCAATGTTCAGAGTAACTGCTCATCAAGCCCCACATTGCCTCTTTGCTCTCAGGCTCCTGCACTCTCCTTGGTGGTGGTGGGAGAGCATCCTGTGCCTGCTGCAAGTGGATTAGCTCTTAAAGGCATTGGTATTAAATTCTACCAATGTATGATAAGCTTTTTAATTGACCCAAGAACTTTCCTGATAAGACACAAAACCGGAGGCTTTCTAGTTCCTCTTGCACAACCCAAAGGAAGGAGTCCCACTACGGTGCTGGGGATATGTGAATTGTTGCATTGTTTTAAAGCTGGCTCAACAGATATTACAGCATAAATTTTTGTCTTCCAGAGCAAATCCCTTGTTGCTTAGTCTCCTCTGACTTATTAATTGGTTTTGCTGGCATAAGAAATTGCAGTTGTGTTGAAGGGCCACAAGGCCCTGGTCTGGCTTGGGATGTTTGGATATATTTTATCTGCTTGTTTTTGTTTTCCAGTTTGCAGTTCAGTTTGGTATGTGCACTGTGAGGTTTTTTCCTTTTTTTTAAAAAAAATTTGTCTGTATCTGTGTTGGAATTGTTTGCCTAACTAGGAGATCAATCTAAATGTCTTTCTGAAACAAATCCTTTTGCAATGGGTTTCCCCTGATGAGATGCTCAGTTTACCAGCAGGAGATTCACTGCTGCTGCGTATGGAGAGCCCAAGGGGAGGGCTTGCATGTCTCTTGCAGCTTTTTATTTGAGAACTGCCTATCCAGAGGCCTATAATAAAATGAACACTCCTGATTCCTGCGGGTTCCGAAATTCCACGTGCTGCTGTGTTTTGTAAAAACACAACAAAAATAAAAACAAAGCCCCACTGAATTACTTGGATTATTCACAATATTTCCTAGAAATCTGGCTGCAAAATACAATACTGGAATTAATTCAAAAGTGCCTCTGTGTGTTTGTTTTTTTTGTAGCGCATCAGATCTTTCGGTTCTGTTATGAATTATTACTGAAGTGACAGGGGAAACTTTGTGTTTCCATCTGACACTTCATGACAAAAGACTGACTTGATATGTAGGGTTGGAAATGTGCAACTGAAGGTTATGGCTGGCCAGTAGCAAAGGGATCTGTCACCTCAAGGATGCAGGTCTGGCCTTGGTGACTCACTTGCTAGACAGTTTCTACCTCTTCTTTTACAAGAGGAGCTTGTGGTTTGGTCTGTGGTCTTGAAGCAGTCCGAAAGCTTAGGTAATAAGTTGACATCTCTGTAGCACGTGCCCATTACTCCAAAAGGCTGCAAACCTGTATCTGATGGGCTCCCAGTGACTGCTCAAGAGCCAAGAAGCATCACCCAACACTATCTCTTCTGCTCCTTAAGCTGCCTGTGGAGGGGCTGGGATTGAAGGACACTTCTCTAAATCACATCTAGATGACCCAGAAGTCATTAGTCTACTTGTGCCAACCTGTAATATTTGGTTTAATAAAGGAGGTCTTCTAACAAAGGCATGGGAGGTAAACTCTGGGCCCCTCTTGCCATTCAGTTGTTAGTGGCAAACCCTCAGTGGTCCAGTGACAGTCTGTGGACAACCCCTAGCCTTCCCCAGTTGTCTTCTCCTGGGCTGGCATAAGCCATGTCCATGTGGTTGATGGGTAAATCTCCTTAGGACAAAAATAGTGAGCCCTGCCAGGGGATCTCTTGACTGTGAAACAAAGGAAAAGCTTAAAATTCTAGCAAGCATCCAGCTGTATGCAGAACTGCTTTATTTAATCAGCATGGCTTAAATTTTTAATTTTGTGGGAGACAGCTTTACAAAATGTGACTTGATAGCAGCCTTTGGAGGGTATTGCTCTGTGGCTACTGCGCTGCAATTGTTCTTGTCTGTGAAATGGAGTAATTTGTTAGGAAGGAAGGAATTTTTCATGACTGCTTTTCAGGCTCTTGAGATTCAAAACAATAAGTAACCCCCTTAACTTTGAAGTTTAACCTCAGCAGGAACATGTGAAAAATTCAGGCAAATGTTGACCTAAAAGATGCTGTTCTATCAATACAATTGCTTGTTTTTTGTCTGAAAAAGGAGGGTTGTTTTGTTAAGTAAGTGATGATGCTGAAATCAGTATGAGATGTGACCAAAAGCTTGCTTTGGTTGGGGTGTGAGTAGGATGCTGTTCAAACCCCTTTTCTTCTAGAGTACTGTGCACATTGAAGAACTGATAACACTTGTACAAAGCTCTTCCTAGTCTCTCCTGAATCCTTTGTTACTTTATCCCTGCCAATATTAACCAACTATAAGGTTACCCAACCTTTGGAGGCAACATGAGCGCATTTCTGTGCGGAGTGTAAAGGTCAAAAGGGAAGAGGAGACTTCAATATTAACTGAGTTTCCTTTTGCACCCAATATTGGGGTTTTGGGTGTTTTCTGAGTGGTGCAGTGAATCTGTGAGGCTGCAGTGTTTCGGCAGCAACGGAAGCCCTCTGATAGCTTAAAGCTCAGGTCAATTAACACTTCACACCTTTCCTGAAAATTAGTGCCTATTGTTGGTTAGAGCGTGTTGAAAATCCATGAGTGGAAAAATCAGATGAAGCTGACTTTTTCAACTTAATGCTAGTATTATTATGACTTATTTTTAGGTAGCTACAGGGCTTAATTCTCTCTCTTGAGTTCCTTAACACTATATTACTGCTGAGCTTTGGGATCCTCAAAGAACCAGACCTGATTTTAGGGTAATGCCTATGTCCCAGTTGATGTCCCCTTTACCTTTAAAAGCTATATATAATTATTATTGCTTCTGTTGTCATTCTGACTTGTAGTTCTTATGAGAAAGTGGATGCAAATAACTCTTGGGCTCATCCAAAACAAGGACTTTCAAAATCCTGCACTTGACTGTCTGGCTGTGTGAGGTTTGTGGCGTGAAATGCTAGGAGTGGGGCCAGCTGCTGGATTTCAATTCTGAACAAATCAGGATCGGTGACAAAAATACCTAAAGCAGTGATGTTAGATGGAAAACCTTTGCTTTTCCCAGAGTAAAATGCCTGAGGTGGCTGAATCCAGCAGGAGCACAGTGCATGCCGTTGCTCCTATGTTCTGCTGAGGTTGACCACAAGTGCTGTTTTGCAAAACCAGTAAAAAGGACAGTCCTGCAATTTACTGCCTTCTGTGCCCAAGAACTCACTTGAGAAATTCGAGATGGCTTTTAACATGGCTAGCTGATGGTGTTGGATTGCCAATCTCATGAGATCCAAAGAACTCTTTTAATGTAACTTCAGCTTGCTGGCTTTTTTTAAAGAGACTTCATTGGCGGGAGAAACCACCATTTCTGAAGAGCAGATGCCACCCCATGATTTCTGGATGCTGGGGCTTGGATTTGGCTGAGGGAATAGGTGTTGCCATGCAGACAGGTGCTATTGACAAGAACACTTTTCCAGTCTTCAGTATCGACTACCTTGGAAGCTGAGGGTGAAATCAGTGGTTTGCAGAAACCTGCTTTGAGTGTTCAGAGTGTTAACGTAGCATATGTGGTCCTTCAGAAATAAAGCTAGCAATTCTTGCATAGACTTGGGAGAGGTGGATGACTTTTGACAAGCTTTGATCTTGGCTTTTGTATTTTGCCCTGCTTATCTAGCTACATAGATACCTTCTCATCCATGTAATTTTGCTACAGCTGTAGAGCAGTATATGTCTAAACAATGTGTGTAGCATGCACATGCCCAGAACCTCCTGCAGTGAGCAGGGACATCTTCAACTATGTCAGGTTGCTCAGAGCCCCATCCAACCTGATCTTGAAGGGTTTCCAGGGGTTGGGGCATCTCCCACCTCTCTGGGCAACCTGGGCCAGGATTTCACCACCCTCATTGTAAAACATTTTTTCACAGAATCACAGAATCCTAGGGTTGGAAGGGACCTCGAAGGATCATCTAGTCCAACCCCCCTGCCAGAGCAGGGTCACCTAGAGTACATCACACAGGAACGCATCCAGGCGGGGTTTGAATGTCTCCAGTGAAGGAGACTCCACAACCTCTCTGGGCAGCCTGGTCCAGTGCTCCGTCACTCGCACAGTGAAAAAGTTTTTCCTGATATTCACATGGAACCTCCTATGCTCCAGTTTGCATCCATTTTTCCTTCTATCTAGTCTAAATCTCCCCTCTTTTAGTTTAGAACCACCACCCCCTGTCCTGTCTCTGCAGGCTCTGCTAAAAAGTTAGTCATCTTCTTTGTTAGAAGTCCCATCTAAGTACTGAAAGGCTGCTCTAAGGTCTCCCCAGAGCCTTCTCTTCTCCAGGCTGAACACCCCCAACTCTCTCAGCCTGTCTCCAGAGCAGAGCTGCTCCAGCCCTTGGAGCATCATCGTGGCCACCTCTGGACTTGTTCTAACAGGTCCATGTCTTTCCTCTGCTGAGGACCCCAGAGCTGGACACAGTACTTCTTGTCCTTTGAGGCACATCAAGAGGTTATGTGGGGGCTGTCTGGGCTAAGTTTCATAACCTGGGATGCGAGATGATGAGGATGTTAGTGATATAGCTGCTTTTCTCCCAGGAAACTGAGTTTGATTAAGACTTCAGCTTTCTTGGAGAAGTCTTCAGCCCCTGGGCTGTGAGTTCTGCTCCCAAGGAGCAATTAAGCTTTTTTGGGGAACATATATGATGTGGCTGAAGTTGTGCTTCCTGCTAACTACTACGCTGATTTTATTACCCCAGCTGCAGCTGCCAGGTGCCTCTAAGGCAGTGGAGGGAGAGGGTAATGCCACCTCTGATTGCTGCAGCTCAGTTCACTGCCTCTCCTGACAGAGCCCTGGGCTCTTAAAACTCATCTTGGAAGCAGAATAGCTCCAGGGAAGGCACCTTGTCAGTGTTGTGAGAGGGTTGATAGCATCAGGGCTGGGAAGTGAAGTGGATCTGAGCAGGGAATTGAGAGTAAGGAGAGAAGGCTGGGGATGGATATTGAGATATTAGAGCAAGGTAGACCTGGGCCAGACAGGAGTTGCAGGGGTGATGGTTTAGAGGGAAATGGCATATTTTGTTCTTCTCAGCACCCAAATAAAGTGGGGGGATGGCTTGTTTTCCTGTTGCATGGGATGGGCTGAGGTATGGGAAGACTTAAGGTCAAGGCATCTGCTGCTTATGGCTGCACAGGGTGAGGAGCTTGTTCCTGCAGCACTGAGGGATGGTGCCTGCTGTCCTTGACCCTGTGCACTTCTCATGCTTTTCCATTTCTCTTTGAGGTGAGTCCTGCTGGGTAGACTCAGGGGGATCATCCTGACCACAAGGTGTTTCCAAGTTGCAGCAGGAGGGCTGCACTGATCTTCTCAGGCAGCCTTAACTCAGTTCCTGACTCTGGCCTCCTACTCAGCAAAGTCTCTTTCTCTAGTGCTTTTAGACCATATTTCAGGCTGACATTATGCTTCCTGTGCTCAGAGGTCTGACACACCCCCAGTGTCATGTAGCTTATGGCACTTCAGCAAATGCTGCCTTCAGAAGAATTGATAGAGTTTGGAGGGGGGGTGGGCATTGCTTTGGAGATCTTAAACTTCCCCAGCCAATTTGAGGCAGTTTACAAAGGTGTCTAACGCCTTCCACCACTCTGAAGCAACTGCTCGTAGCACAGGCTAAAAAGTGTTACTGACACTGCTTCCATATGGAAACTGGGTTGGTATTTACACAAATTATTATATCAGATCCTGCTCGGAACTTCTGCAAAACACCAATCAAACTTTCAGAGGAGCTGAACAGCTTCTGCTGTTGCTTGTGGCATCTGCTGCCCTTCAAGCAGCAAGTGTGGCACTCGGGGATGATCAGGTGATGGGTGGGAAACAGCTGCCAGGGATATTGAGCCGTGCTCAGAGGGAAGGGAGGGTACATCTGCCATGCACACAGCTCATCTCCTCACCTTGAGCTGACCCTGCATTTGACAGGCGTGAGTTGCTTGTATTTTAAAATGCCTGGCAGACTAATAGGCTGAAGGATTCAAAACAGGAGTTGTTTGAAGCCTTGAGGTGGTTTAGTGACAAAGCAGACACCTGCCCGGGAGTGCAGTTCCTGTACGGCCCAGGTTTGGGATTATTTGCAAGCTGAGTGTTTTGTCCGTCCCTTGCCCAAGGGACATGAGGCTCGGCTGCCTTTTGTTCTGCTCTTTCCTCCCCTAAAGAGGGAGGAACAGAGGATGCTTCCCTTGCCAGAGGCCTTGCTGACCTCTGCCCAACCCTATGATCTTACTCCACCCTTGCCCTTCTTCCAGCTCCTGTGCTGCTCCTCTCCTGTCTCCAGCCCTCTCTGCTCTTGGGACACACAGCTGCTGCCATCTTATCAAGCCAGTTTCAGTGGGCTTGGGAAGTAAATAAATAGTCTTCCTTGTTTTTACCCATCTGTGTCTTAATTGCAGTGGGGAAGAACTCAGCCATGTTCTGAGCTGTGTCCTCAAACCACCTTGCCCCCATTTACCTCCTCTCTGACCCATTGAGTAGGAAGGATGGAGAAGCACAGACATATGTTGTAACAACTTCCCTGGGGTTGCCATCCTGGACGTGGCTGAGATGGAAAACCAGGATCATGGTTTTGAGCCTACTCCAGGCTGATTTTTTGCTTTGCAGGGCTGCTCAAGCTCTCCTGGCACCAGGAGGGCTGTCAGCACTAGTGGGTGCTCTGCTTTGCTTAGGAGAGGTGGTGATGTCCATCGTGCATTTCAGAGGAACCAAACCCCAAGCTTGGCACTCTATTTGGGACTGATACTTGTATAGGACCTCATAGTACTTCCAATGCCAGCAGGCACTCTGCCTGGCTGTTGTCCATCCCTCCAGGACACAGGCTGCTCCTCAGTCCCAGTAATCTGCCAGCCTGTTGCAGATGTTTCATACCTGGTCACGACCACAGTACTGTGATACGTCAGCTACTGTGTTCAGCTTTTCCTATGCTCTCCTCAATTCCCTTATTTCTGGCTGTTTTGAGCCATTTTCCATTGTGCAGGAATAGAAACAGCTGCCTGAGCTCCACCAGCAGCACAGGATGGCACCCTTGGTGTGTCTTGCTGGCTGTCTGGCAGGCTGGATGCTTTTTGAAGCCTTCAGAGCAGTTCTGGTATGACTGATTCACGTTTATTCCTGTCAAGTGGGTAGATAGAGGCAGAGTTCAGGAAGGGGTTTAATCTGAGTATTTTTGTTGGGCTTCCTATGCCTCAAATGAGCTTTTCAGAAGTCACCTGAAAGCTTGAAGCCCCTGGAGCACTCTTGGGGGGGATGCTGAGCTCCTGTTGGCTCATCAGCCGTGGCAGGAAGCTCTGCAGCCCCTGTCCTGTGTTGCCAAGTTCCTGTTTTTGGCCTCCCTGCTTGGGGTTTGTTTTTTTGACGTGGTGAGCTGTCAGCTCGAGGTGCCTCTGAGACAGTCGGTGCACCTTTCAGCTGCTGCCACCTCTACATTTGCTTATACGAGGCTTTAAAAAAGTCATCAATACTTTAGTTTCCATTCAAGCCTCTGCCTTGCAGCTCACCCTTTTCATTTTGCTGTATTGCTAATGAAATACTCCTAATTTGAAGCATGAGGGATATATAAAAGACTTGTCAGAGGATGGGTAGAAGCTGCTGAATAATCCTGGTAATGTAAAAATTGACATTCTATAATGTCCCTAATTCTCCTAATTAAACATGATACATGAGCATGCCACAAGAGTCCTCCAGCTGCTTGGTAATAAAATGTTGCCATGAACCAGCTTGCTGTTGAATGAGGCTAGGTTAAACTCTAATTAAAGCCTTGCAAAAGGCTGAGGAGTTGTCCACTGTAATTAAGAAACTTGTCTCACTTTCTCAGTGCTGCCTCTTCCTCTGACCTGCTCCTCTGTCCTGTGGGGAGCTGCAGGTCTCTCTGTCCATATCGGGTGTCTCCTTAGAAGCCTTTTTTTTTTCCCTTTAGTTTTTCTCCTCCCCAGTTTCAAATTGCTGAATCTCAAATGAAATGGCTGTGCTGCCAGTGGCTCGAGCTGATGGGCACGTTGGCGTTGGGGTGGGCTGTGGCACAGCTCTTGCTGCTTCTGGGTCACTGTTTGGGGTTTTTATCACTCATGGGATGAGCTTTCATCCTGTTTTTTTGATCTGAGGGGGGGTATCCTGCTGCTGGGGGATCCCAGGAGG
>VZRW01002256.1:252089-283318 GCA_013398125.1 Aegotheles bennettii
GGGGGGGGGATCCTTGCTGCTGGGGGATCCGAGGGGGGGTATCTTGCTGCTGGGGGATCCGAGGGGGGTATCTGCATTGACCCAGTGAGCAGCCTTGGTGTGTGAAGCCTGCAGTGCTGCCTGGCCTAGCTCTGGAGTGGCCCCTCAGACCCTGAAGGCCGGGCTGAATGAAATGTGCTGGAGCAGATTGCTCATCCCTTCCAGCCCTCACCAGACGAGGGCATAGGAGAAGCCCCTGAGGCCTGGGTGGTGCCAAGGCCTGGGTGGTGCCAAGGCCTGGGCAGCCATGATCGGTGGGTGCATCCCTGTCCCCCCAGGCCCTGGCACAGCCCGTGGCCACCAACCACCCTCCCCATGTCGTTGCCAGGGTATCTCAAGTGTGACACGGACGATGGCTGCGAGGCCAAGGAGGAGACGGGGGGCGAGGAGCTCTTTGACGCCGTGAACTCCTCCATCGTCTCGGGGGACAGCATCCGCTTCTTCGTCAACGTCAACCTGGAGGTGCCCCCGAACGCCACCGGTGAGTGACTCCTTCCCCCCCCCAAAATGGGGCTGAAAGATACGACTTTTATATTGAAAAGCTAATAAAAGTCTAGCTTCTCAGTGGATCTTCAGCCATCTGCATGAAGCATCCTTATTCCTTCTCCCTCTCCCCCCTTTTTTGTTGTTCCCTTTGAGTTGGGGCCTTGCTGTTGCTCTCGCTGCTGTACCCTGGTCGCTGGATGAGCCATTTCTAGTGAGAAATCAGGATTCCTGCTGTGCATGGTCCTCCTAGATAACCAGTACAGGCTGGGGGCTGACCTGCTGGAGAGCAGTGTAGGAGAAAGGGACCTGGGGGTCCTGGTGGACAGGAGGATGACCATGAGCCAGCAATGTGCCCTTGTGGCCAAGAAGGCCAATGGCATCCTGGGGTGTGTTAGAAGGGGAGGTGGTCAGTAGGTCAAGAGAGGTTCTCCTCCCCCTCTATTCTGCCCTAGTGAGGCCACATCTGGAGTATTGTGTCCAGTTCTGGGCCCCACAGTTCAGGAAGGACATGGAACTGCTTGAGAGAGTCCAGCACAGAGCCACAAAGATGATGAAGGGAGTGGAACATCTCCCTTATGAGGAAAGGCTGAGGGAGCTGGGGCTCTTTAGCTTGGAGGAAAGGAGACTGAGGGGGGACCTCATCCATGGTTACAAATATGTAAAGGGTGAGGGTCAGGACGATGGAGCCAAGCTTTTTTCAGTGCTGACCAATGATAGGACAAGGGGCAATGGATGCAAACTGGAGCACAGGAGGTTCCATGTGAATATCAGGAGAAACTTTTTCACTGTGAGAGTGCCAGAGCACTGGACCAGGCTGCCCAGAGAGGTTGTGGAGTCTCCTTGGCTGGAGACATTCAAACGCCGCCTGGATGCGTTCCTGTGTGGTGGACTCTAGGTGACCCTGCTCTGGCAGGGGGGGTGGACTAGATGATCCTTCGAGGTCCCTTCCAACCCCTAGGATTCTGTGATAACTTAAAGGTGGCTCTGGGGCTTTCTGAGGGTTTTTTTTATCAGATTTTTAATTGAGATGCTGGAGGTGAGTGGGAGCTACACATTGCCTGGGTCAGTCGCTGCTTCCCACAGCAGCTGGTAAGGGGAGGCACAGAGGGACTTTTGGGGTTGGACATGTGCCTTTTGGGTCTGATCATCATGGCTAGAGTCAAGCAATCCCTACACCTGCTGGGTTGAGGCAGAGAGTGAAAATAAGGAGCAAACCAGCCTGTTGGACTTCTCTGATGGAGGTCAGGCCCCTGCAGCAGGCAGCTGTGTCTGCAGTACGGGGTAGTGCTGTTGTGTCAAGCTCTGTTTATAAATACAAACCATTTTATAAGTACAAACCATTCCCTCCAGGTGAGGGCCCAAGGGCTAAAATCCCCTAAATATGCTTTAGTGGGATCTGTGTCTGCCATAGGACAGCTTCATGCCAGGGGGGAAGGAGGACAGTGTTTGGTGGCGGTGCCTGCAGTGCCATGCTGCAGTTGTGTTGCAGGTGGAGGTGTCTGCCCAAAACTGCTCTTTGTGTGCTCCCTGCCAAGCCAATGTCCTTTAGAAACTTGGCCCAACCTGGGCAACAAGGTGGAAGGGACTTCCAAGCAGTGTAGTTAACACAAATTGTACTGATATCTAAACTGCTTGTTATACAGGCTGAGAGAGTTGGGGGTGTTCAGCCTGGAGAAGAGAAGGCTCCAGGGAGACCTCGGAGCACCTTCCAATGCCTGAAGGGGCTCCAGGAAAGCTGGAGAGGGACTGGTGCCAAGGGCAGGCAGTGATGGGACGAGGAGGAACGGGTTCCAAGTGCCAGAGGGGAGATGGAGATGGGATGGGAGGGAGAAACTGTTTGGTGTGAGAGTGGTGAGAGCCTGGCCCAGGGTGCCCAGAGAAGCTGTGGCTGCCCCTTGCTGGTTGGCTGGGGCTTGGAGCACCCTGGTGTGGTGGGAGGTGTCCCTGCCCATGGCAGGGGGTGGGACTGGATGAGCTTTAAGGTCCCTTCTACCCCAAGCCATTCTGTGATTCTATGAAAATTCCCAGATTACTCTTTTTGCTTCTAGCACACCATTTTAACCTTTTTTTGTAATGCTTGTGCTAAATGGTGGAGGAGAAGGGCAAGCAAAACCTGCCTTTCATGCTGTGTGCCTGGGAAACTTCAGCTCTGGGACACGGCAGCAGCCTGGGTTTCGTCCCGGCAGCCTGGAGCCTGCCTGTGTGGGCACTGACTATTTTGGAGATTAAATGTGAGAGCTCTGGATTATCCTTGGCGTCACAGTATTGGAGATTCCTTTAAGTTTGGTGAAAGTTATTTTTAGATTGCTCGCTAAAGATCAATTGGGATGTGCTTGTCATTATTGGAGATGTTGATGCAGAATAGGTTCAGCCCGGACCTTTGCTTGAGTATTTTGAAGTCTACTATTTCAGTTGGAGTGGTAGCTTCAGTTTAGCAATAATATCTAGCAATTTTCAAGCCTGCAATTTTACAAATGCCATCTTAATTGAAAGATTCAAGGGGAACTGTGCTCTGCTATGGCAAGTTTGGGCTTAATGCCGTGGGGTGCATTGTTTGGGGATGAGGAATGCAAGTGCTGTGGATTCTTCTGTGTCTGAAGAAACTGACTTTTCCTTGTGTGTCCTCCTTAGGCTTTTTAGAAGTGTTTTCCCTTCCATTCAAAACAGGACAAAAAATGCTTCCTTATTTCCTTCAAGCACTGATGTTTATGATGGTGGTATTAGTTGTATCCTTTTTTTTTTCAGCTGAGATGTTTAGGATTTTTAAGGGAAATTGGACTTCTGATGTGCTGGAGTCTCAAATGCAGGGATGGAGGTTTTAAAAATGGGCTCCAAGCAGAACACAAGTCCAGAGTTTCAGTTAGGACATGTGTGAAGTGGGATTTATTTTTTTCCATGATAATATCAAAGCAGTCCAGGTAGCCAGAATCCAGGTTCTTTTCTGTCAGGCATAGGATTCCTCAGAGTCCAGGTGTCTGAGTCATCTGGGCTGTCAGCTCTTTCTCAGAGCTGGTTTTGCTGAAGCATCTTCCAGAGTGGATTTTCTTTGGCTGCAGAGGGCATAGCTGATCCTCCTGCAAAGCTGACTTCTCAGATGGCTGAAGGTGTCCGAGATGAGCCCCTTAAACTCTTCCAAGGAAAGCAGCCCGACCTGCTCAAAAAAATCCCCTCTTCACAAGCTTCCTAAGCTCTTTCCAGAAATGGGGTTTAACTGTGCCATGTCAGAGTGGGCTGTTCCCTGTTCAGCTCTGCAAGGGGACACTTCAGAAATGCCCTTGCATTGCTGCTGCTCTCTGGGAGTTCTGTTTTATATTCAGGCTTTGTGTTCCTGGAACAAAACTGTTGAGCTGGGCACTTGCAATGCTTGCCTCCAGCAAGACAAGCTGAAAAGAAAGGTGTGTGTGGGGGGGCAAGGCAATGCAAGATCCCCCCAGACACCTTATGTCCAGCCTTTAAGAGAGCTAGTGCACCAGGATCCTACAAGATCCTCTGGTGCTCTTTAAACACAATGGAAAAGCAAGTGTGGGAATGACATCTTTTCAGCTCCATCTTATTTTCTTGCTTTCTCCAAGCTGGGTGAAACCTCGGAGCTGAACAGCTCCCTTGTGGCACAGGACTCGATATTGCCCTCTTGTGTCATGCAACCCATTGCACCGCTTGCTGGGGCTTTGGGTAGTTGCTGCCTGGCCAGAGAGGGACTGACAATGGGTCATCTGGTGCCAAGAGGACTCTCCAGTGCTGCCTGCGTCGATTTGCTCCCTAGTGTCAGATGCACTCACTGCATAAAATACATTAGCACAATCTCCAGTAGGAAAAACCTCTAAGGTGACTCAAAACAAGATAAATAGCTGCTCTCTGGTATCTGTGTCTCTGTGTGCATGTTCTGGTCACCACAGATCGGTCTCTTGGCTGACCATGGTGTCCAAATTCTCTTCTGCTGGAGGTCTTTTCTTGGTGAGCTGCTGTGAGGTTGCTGCCCACCTTAATTTAGGGCTGAAAGATCTAAAAAAAATCTCATCTGGGGGAGGTTTGAGTTGGTACCTCGGGGTCTGGGTGCTGGCAGACAACATGAGTGAAGTTACAGATGCAGTGACAGCTCTGCTGTCATCCTGTCGAGCTGTTAATTTCTGTATGATGGATGTACAGCTTGCTATGAGCATAATTGGATGCACTTCACTATAATTCTGTTTTAAGAAGATCGCTGCGTGGGATTAAATGTTGAGCCAACAAAACCTAGCACGGCCCATAAAATTCTGACAATTAACCATTGTCGTAAAAGGCTGGGCTGTGTGCACAGATGTGTATAAAACGGGATAGCTCAGAGAAATACAGGGTTTAAGGTATGGCCTATTTAATTTTGAATTAATACAGTCTGAGCCCAAATCAGTGCAGGTGCCCAGGCACTAAAATGCTTCTCAGTCTTGACACTTGGGTCCTTCCTCTTGAGCGTTTTATTGCTTCCTTGCTGTAGCTGGTGAAAAGCTGATTTTTGTTTGCTTTTGCCTCTCATCCTTCCAGCTTAGGTTTTGGTGACAAGGCTTCTGTTTCCAGCAGAAGTAAGTAGCTCTAATGTGAAGGTGGGTGTTTTTCTGAAGCTGGGTACTTTTGGACCTGGGATCTGCATTATCGGGATGATTTTTAGAGACAGACTTGTTCGGAAGTTGCCATAAATGTGTACAAGTAAAATGTTAGGTCCGTGCTCTGCTGTGTGTATTTTTGCAGGAGTCAGTACTTGGGTCCTACCCCAAATGAAGTCCTTTTTCCCTGACACCCTTGCCTGAGGTCATAGAGGGAGCTTCCCATCACAGGAGCAGGGATGTTACCTTTCCTGTGCTGCAGGTGGAAAATGCAGCTTAAGGCTCTTTTCTCTGGGAATTTTGTTCCAGAGAAGGTGAGGAGCATTAGTGAGTTTGGTGTGCAATGTGGGGCACCTCTTTCCTCTCCAGACTGGTGTACTACAAGCCCTGCTTATTCCTTAGCTACCAGGTCAGCTGTCCAGTGGCTTGCAGGCTCGTATGTGACTTTACAGCTGCTTTCCTGTTCTTTCACCTTAGAATCACAGAATAGTTTTGGTTGGAAGGGACCTTGAAGATCATGCAGTCCCACCCCCTGCCATGGGCAGGGACACCTCCCACCACACCAGGGTGCTCCAAGCCCCAGCCAACCTGGCCTTCAACACTGCCAGCAAGGGGCAGCCACAGCTTCTCTGGGCACCCTGGGCCAGGCTCTCACCACCCTCACAGCAAAGAATTTCTTCCTCACATCCCATCTCCATCTCCCCTCTGGCAGTTGGAACCCATTCCCCCTTTTCCCATCACTCCATGCCCTTCTAAAATGTCCTTGCTAGAAGTGTGTTAGCCCTTCTGTCCTGGTGCTATATGGATGTGAGTTTGATGGCCTCTTCCTGTAGTTTTATATGTGGGTTTTCTCACAAATCCC
Organism: Aegotheles bennettii; assembly: GCA_013398125.1. Classification (NCBI taxonomy): domain Eukaryota; kingdom Metazoa; phylum Chordata; class Aves; order Caprimulgiformes; family Aegothelidae; genus Aegotheles; species Aegotheles bennettii. The sequence goes on from VZRW01002256.1 coordinate 258,054, forward strand.
TCTGGAGCCTTGGCTGCAGGTGTACTCACATCTATCCCTTCAGCCTGTTGCAGAAACATTGGACTAGGGGTGTCAGCCACTTGAGGCTTTATCTGCAGCACACTTGGAAATAAATCCCTGCAGGTGAATACAGCAGTTTGGGTTAGGTTGAGCTTTAAATTGGTGGACAGGCAATGCAGGTCCTGGATGTATGCAGGGCTACAGCTTTGCAGTTGGCCACAGGGTTCTTACCTGCTTGGCAGCCCCCCTAAATCAGCCAGACAAATATCTTCATCTTTTGGACCTTGTTCTTGCAGCTTGGGGGTTTTAAAACAATTCACCTTCTCTTATTTTCCCCTGATTGCAATGGAGGGGTTTGCACAGGATTTTTTTCTTCAACTTGCATGAAGTTGTTCTAAACTGGCACAATTTATCCGGGATTTGTGGAGCTGTAGCTGCTTGGCTGTTGCAGCGTGCATTGCCACGTACAGCTGATGCTCACACCGGTGGTTTTATCTGCAGAGAAGGTGCCTGAAGCAGCTTTTTTTGGGGGGGGAAGAAGGCAAAAATCCTGGTGGCAGCAAAAAACCAGAAAGCAGGATGTGGCTTTGTCAGGGTGTGTGTGGGGAAATAACGGAACACGATTTACGCTTCAGGAGAAATCAAAGCCTGTTCCACCCTCTGGACAATTGATCATTCCTAGATAGGGCGAATCAACAGTTTCCTGTAATCCACTCCAGCCGCATGCACGTGCACGCCTGCTGCTCCCAGCAAAACACGGTGCTGTAATTCATGGCCCAGCCCCTGCAGAGATGACTTTTTTTTTTTTCTCCTTTAAGGGGACGAGGAGAAACGCTAGATGCTGGCGCCAAGGATATTCCAGAGAGAGTAGCGTCCAGAGACAAGTGGTCTGGGCCTGAATGGGTATCATTCTGCACACAATAGTCACATTTCCTCACATTAATACCGAGGTCCTTTTTATGTCTCGAGTCACAATGCTGACCCACGCGTTCCATCTGATAACTCCTGTTTTAGAAGTTTGATGTCAGCGTGGAATGTTGGGCTCCCGAAGCTTCCTACCCTCTAATGGAAAGTGGATCCACCGATTGTGTTGCAGGCAGAGGAGACGGTGGAGGGTGTTTTCAAAGGGGGTGTGTTGAGGGGGGTTGGGTAGTGGGGTCATGAAGGCAGTGTTGTAAGGTGCTTCACCTTCAATTTGGGGCACCTTCCTCCAGGATTTTGAGTGCCTTGTCCCTCTGGTTAGCATGGAAAAGTGCACCTTTTTCCTCAGCCCCAAACTTAAAGACAAAACCTATTGCAGTTTATTTTAAACAAATTGTTTTCATAGTGTCTGAGGGGTTGGGGGCTGTGGCAAGTGACAGGGTGCTTGGCACTCTTATCTTGTCCCTGGCTCTGTACGAGAGCCCTGCTCGGTCTGTCTGTGCCTCTTCAATTCATCCACAATGTCCACAGAGCAGAAGGAGATGATAGACCTTCTCCTGCCCAGCTGGGATCTCTTTGAGTGTTACTCAGGTGAGGTTTTCCTCCCCACTCTGCCTGCTCCTTTCCAGCCTGCTCCAGAAATTTCCAGCTTGTTGTTTATTCCCACCTGCCTTTAACCTGGGTGTTGGTTTAAGAGGGATAAACCCAGCTGATTTTCGGCTTTCTGTTGCAGCTCAACCCACTGCCCTATTGTGGGAATGTGGGATAGTTGGGGCAAGATTATTTATCTAAGAATTTTTAACCAAAATTACTCAAGTCTGGTGGAAATGAGTCCAGACTCCACACAGCCGTGACAGGACAACAAAGCAAAGGATCCCCTTGAGATCCTGCTTGTGCAATCCCTCTCTGCTAGTGATGAGTTAGAGGTATCTCCACTTCTCCTAGGCTGCTCTTGTGCCATGTGCTGATGTGTTTTTAGTTTGTTTTTTTTTAAACAAACAGATTCTAAAAGCAGAGCAGTTTTTGCTGCTCGCAAAGTGGCTCAACACAAGTGGTTGAGGCTTAGATTTGCTCAGGCCCCCGAGGAGATCACCAATGCCCAGATTAAATAGGCATTTTTAATAAAAAAACTCCAACAACTCAAGCCTTAAACCTCACACCAGATCGTTGATATCTTTCTGAGGAAATCATGGAAGTGCTAAGTTGGTTTTCTGCTCTGATTTATTAGCCTGTTTATCATGCAGATGTTCTGGGGAGTGTATGTAGGTCTAAACGTGCCCTGACACCTGCACAGCTGAAAATTCCTGGTCTCCAATTTCCACTCCTATATTTTAAAGAAAATATGATGTTAAGATGCTGCAGATGTCATCTGCTGACCTGCTTTGCTCCAAAGACTTTGGTGCCTTCTCAGGTGTTAAGTGCAGCACTGGGGACCTGTGCAAGGGAAGGGATCTTAAGTGAAAGGAGAATCTTGTAAGGCAAAAGGTGGAAAGCCTTAAACCTTAGCATATGACTTTCATGGGTTTGTTTTCAGGGCTGCCTTTGCATAGAAGATGTCATCATCTCAATGGGAGATGGAGGGGGGAAGTGTGTAGGGGATTGAATTTCATTGCTGTCAGGGATGTTATGTAAAGGGCAGCTGGGATGGAACTGCTTTGGAATACAGCAAATAAATTCCCTGCTGCATTTCTCACTCTCGAGTATTAAATCTCCTGACTCACGTTGGAGCTGGACTAGTCCTGTTCTGCGAATGGTGGGAGAGAAAAAATCAAGGCATGCCCTGGTGCCTTGGCAGGGCTTGAACTGTGCCAAGGTGAGGCCACAAGTGCAACTGGCAGTTGCCAGAAGTTCATTGCTGTTGCTAAAGCTGAAGTGAACTCCCCGCGAGCCACTGGTCGCGTACTCGGCATCGCTGCGTGCTGGTGTGCGCGTGCATCCGAGCAATTCGGGATGTGCCTCTTGCCTTGATGTGGCTGCCAGGGGATGTCGAAGATGCATTGCTGACTTTTTTTTGGTTTTCCCCTGGGCAGAACCTGGAGCACAGCCTAACAGATAATGTCGGCCACCCCTGGCAGCTCTCCTTAACTACGTGTGAGGACAGACAATAATGCCCGTAGCTAGCTAGCTTGCCTAAAATAGACTTCTGCAGCCTGTTTTGTCCAGCAAGGAGGACCACAAAACCAGAAATGGCCCTGACCTCTTCTTTCTGTTTAAATTTAACTAGATTTCACACTTGAATATCAGGATTATTACTCCTGATAATGAAGCATAACGGATGATTGATGGGTATTTTCTTGATTTCAGTAGAGGATGAATCCATGATTTTCTATATGGTCCAATGGTTAGGAATATGATGGGATAAAGGTTGCACTTGATGACCCTGGAGGTCCCTTGCAACCATAATGATTCTATGATTCTATTCCATACCTGTTTTTGATCCCTTGAAGGGCTCCTCCGTGGAGGTGCAAGAGTCAAGGATGTTGTGTCTTCCCAAGTCCTCCATAACTGGAAGGAAGCAGTGGTAGTGCCATGAAGGAGGAGAGAGAACGAGTGGCAGAGTGGTGGTGGTTGGTCTTGGGCTTTAGCCAAGCCATCTCCTGATGGATGTATCATGGGCAACCTCTTGCAGGGTTTTATCCCACATTGCCTAATGGATTCCCTCACAGTAAGTAAATGGGTGGTTCATAAGCCAGGCAGAAGCACACTTGGGGAAGCCTCTGTGCACTTCACCCTATTTTTCAAGTTCCAGTGGATTTGCTACTATCTCTTAGTAAAGTTATAGCACTCCAGTGGGCCTTTAAGATAACAGCCCAGCACTGGGATGGCCACATCCATCTGTCTCCTTTCCCTATATCAAGCCTGAGTGGTGCATTGCTTGGATGAAACTATGAATGAGGCTCAGGGCCTTCCATAGCATCACCTCTGTACCCAAAACAGCTTTTTTGAGAAGTTTGAGAGACTCTGGTCCAACAGATCTAATTAGATGTTTATGCTTGTGTTGATAAAGCAGCACTCGATGCTCATCCAAGATGAGTACCTGAGAGAGCTGTCAGGGGAGAAGATTGATTCACACTTGAAACTGATAAGAGGAACCAAGAGTTGCACTGTGATAAAAGGCCAACATGAACTTGTTGTGTTTGCACGTGTCCATAAGGACTGCAGACACACAGATATTTCTTTAGCATGTGCTCGCTATTGTTCAGGGCTGTGGGTATTTTTTTTGTCTCTTCAGAACTATTTGCAAGAGCGGAAAAACCAAAACATGTTTTCTCCTCAATGAATATTTATGGCTTCCAAATCTTCCAGCATACTTTTGCATGTGTAATTAGGCTGTAAGTTGAGTAAGTGAGCACTGGAGAACTACAAATGTTAGAGCCTGGGGAAAGCGCTTGATGTTTCTGGTTTATTTGGGTGCTTGCTTTTTAATAATAAATGGCATTTTTTAGATGAAACAGCTTGTGTTTTCCAAAGGACGTGTCAAAAGCAGTAATAATTGGGACTGTTGCACCCGCAGACTTGTTTAGCAAGTGATGCTTTTAATCACAAGTGAACTTTGGGAGAAGTTGGGCGATATAACCAAAGCCTCTGAACAGTTTATTTGGCTTAGTGGGAGATGGAGGCAATCGTTTCCCTCTTCTCTACTGTGGTCAACTCTGCTCCCAGTTTGAGTTGCAGCCTTTTAACCCCACAGTGGATATGACTGGGGTTCCTGTTTGATCAGGGATGGTTTTGGTTAAAGCAGCTTTCTCTATGCAAAAAATCAGTGTTTCATTCTAAGTGTTTTCAAGTGTCCGCAGCTGAATTTCATCCTCAGTCAGCTCATTTTTGGGACAGTAGCAGAGCTGGGCTTGTGAAGGTGCCTGTGTGTGGTCAGCCTGTGAAAGTGGATTGCAGCAGTTCTTACAGGTTAGAATTTGGAAGTCTACACCTGGAAAGGAAGCAAAAACCTTGTCCTGAATAGCTGTAACTCTGTTACGTCTCTGTACTTTTCCACAGCTTGGCCTCTGGAAAGGTTTTTTTGGTCTTCAGTGGGTTTTTTCCATGCTGTCACTGTGCTCATTTGAATGAAAACTGTTCATGCGTTTTGTGTATGATTTTTGGTCAGTCTTGTGGAGTTTTTGTTTTTATTTTAGAGAGAGTGTGAAGATGAGGACTTTGAAGAAGGATGCACCAATAGTACCTGTGGTGCTAGTGATGCTACAGAAAAACTGCCTCGGATGCAAGCAGTACAGATTGGGCTTGTGTCAAAAACTGGGGTTTATTTATGTGTATTAGCTTATACCCAAAAACTTCATAGATACCTTAAGAAAATGTTAATGTTGATGCTTGGGAGTTTGAACTGGGAACTTCCTGGGTACCTCTGTCCCTGCAACTCGGCTGCATATTAAGTGACATTTAATAGTCTCTAAACATCAGTTTTCTTTCCCAAGAGCTCTGTTGCTTTACACTTAGATTTATGGAGGCAGCGTGGTGAGTTGACAGGACATAAATGTGCTCATCTTCAAGTCACTGCGTGTGATCTCTTGCAGCCTGCTCCCTTGGAAGTGTCTGGGTGTTATTGTTGACAACGAGGACAAGAATGGTTTCCAAACGAGAGTGACTCATGCAATCTTAGCCTCAATCTATCAAACAACAATGCATGGGATTAAATGATTACCTAAAGGATTAGGAGTTAGATTATTTTTTTTTTAGGGGATGGAGGGAGTCATAAGTAAAAATACATAGGGAACCTGAAAAAATAAAAAACCTGCAAGATACAAATGCCAAATGATCAGATAATGCCAAAGGCTGCTTCTACACTTGGTTTACACTTCCAAAATGGGAAATGTTGTAAAAATTGAATTTGTTTTTCTCTAGAGAACATCTTGTGCCAAGAGTGGTGCTTCACCTTTTTCTGAGCCTTCTGCTTGGTTCCTGCTGCCTCTCAGGTACATGTGATAGTAACATTTTTCTGATTCTATTTTATTTTTTTCACCTTTCCAGCTGAAAACGAAAGTGCTGGCTGCGTGTTACTGCACACATCAAGGAAGGTAAGAATGCTGTGTGATTAATTCATGATTTTATCATCATCTAGAAGCAGAGTAGATGATCTTGAAACACACTGTGGGGGTGGGGAGGTGGTTTTTACCGTCCAAAACAGAAGGCATATTAATGCCTGTTTCCCTGAGTTCCTCTGTCCGTTTTTAAACCTAAAAAGCCATGTGCTGCTCATTCTCCAAACAATTCCTCTGTAATTCTGATTGTTCCACTGCTTTTTGTCTCAGACAATTCCTTGACATGTTAATTCATCACTTTCTCTTCTTCAGCTGCCTGCAAAGGGATCCAAGCATACACCATAGAGATTCAGGCTGCTGAGCTCCTCTTGAGCCAAAAGCAGAAACACCCAATAGCCATTGCTGTGATTTGGTTTCCTGTTTATTCCAGCTAATCAGATCTGCCTTCACGAGGTTCAGCAAGAGTGAATTCCCTGGAAACACACAGTCTAGGAGGATGACTGGGAAACAACGCTTAAGTTCACTTGCTATTGAGACCATAACTCAATAATGATAAGGTGGAAATGCAGAAAAAAAACAAAACAAATCAACAAACAACTTGTGTAGGCTGTGTTACTACAAACCTCCAACTATGAAAGTACACAGAAAGTATGCAGAGAGGAAATGGGTTGATGTTTAATACCACATGCAGTCTTTGGGGCTGTGAGGCATGGTTTTAGCCTTGTCATGCTTTTAGCTTCTTGCCTTGTCTGCCAGATGGAGGGGCTGGCTGGCTGCATGAAAACTTGTAGCACTGCTGATGTTGGTAAATCAGATACCCCAGGCTTTGTTGGATGTTGTAATTTGGGTTCTTAAACCTGTCTACCAAAGCCTTGGACTTTTTAGGGAAGCCTGGAGAGCTCTTTAACTCTGCTTTGGTCCTTTAAGACAACACAGATCCTGAGAAGGTAATTCAGCAGGCTGAATTAGTAGCAGGAGGAAAATGTGTAATAGCTTTAGTAGAAGAAACCTCCCCCCCGAGTTAAAAACCAAACTAAAACCACCACTAACAGAAAACCCAAGTGTTATTTGGTATTAAGCCATAGAAGTTAAAATAAGTGATTCTGTGCTCAGGAATGGAAATGTCTCTGTCAATAATTTATCTTGTCTAATACCAAGTGCCAAGGTTTTCTGAGTTGTATACACTTGACTGAAAGTAACCTGAGAACTTAATCACTTAAAGTGCAGATTCTAAGCCCAAATGCAGGATCTGCCTCTGATAAGAAATAATTGGAAACTGCTAACACATAAGTGTCTCTTCTGTTCTGTTTTTCCTCTTCAAAACTGTAGGATTCCTGCTTTTCTGACCTATAGTTCATGCCTGAGCATCTTGGCATCCTGTTGAGCAACAAATACCAGAGAGGTAGCATGCTTCAGCAGGACTTGAGAAAAGATACTGTTGCCAGTTTTTGCCTCCAGGGAGGACAAGTGGAAATTTTCCACTTTAAATTCAAAGGAAATTGGGACCTGAGTCACAGAGGAGATGGCTCCAAGTGTCTGAGAAGGGGGAACTGCTGGCAGAGAAGTGATCAAGTCAGAAGCTTTGTTTGGAGATGCTTCCCTGCTAGGTTGTCCTGGTCTCTGGTGGTAGCCTATGGTTCTTGAGCTCCTTCAGGAGTCCTGGAAAGGCAGTCTGTGTCCCTGACATGGCACTTGGTAGGCATAAATAAGGCCTTTGACCCATTTTGAACTATTTAATCACCATCATGGTGTGTTTCTGAGGGAATTGGCTCAAGTGACCATGGCAACAGCACAGGTAGAGCTCTGCTCAAGACAACATGGTTTTTGGACACCCCTTCTCATAAGATTCTTGCATTGTCTGTAAGGGAAGGTGGTCTCCAGAGCAGCCACCCAGCAGAGAAACTTCTATTTTGGGCCTTCTTGATGAGTGTTGAGCTCATTTTTGCGAATAGGCTGTGTGGCTTTGGCCTGAAGCTGGGAGAGGCTGTTTCAATGTGTTCCCCCTTCCCTAACAACAGAATCACAGAATCACAGCATTCTAGGGTTGGAAGGGACCTCGAAGGATCATCTAGTCCAACCCCCCTGCCAGAGCAGGGTCTATTCTTCTCATGATGCGATGTGCAGCTTTGCAATCAAAGATACTCAATGCTATTAAAATGGCAGCTGTCTCAGGTTTCTTGCTAAGCAGTTTTCCAGGGTCAAGCTTCCAGCATCAAGAATCCTGGTGTGACTTGGCCATCTAGCTAAGAATATTTGTGAAGGAGCAATTATTAATATCTCCTGAAACCACCGAGTGTCCTGACCAGAACAGGTCTGTTTGGGCTGTCTCAGGGGCATCCCTGTACCAATGCTTCCACTAGTTTGATTTTGGTTTGTCTCAGGGAGTGATGTGTTTATTCTTTCATGGTGGCTGGTTCTGGCGATGCTTAATGTGCATCTCTTCCCTAATGTTATGGGAGTGATAATGAGGATGAGTATTACCCATTTCCTATGAAGGAGCAGGAGAATAAAATGGGACTAAGGTGTGAAAAATTATTTACCCAAGGCATTGCCTGTGGCAGAGCTGGAGCTGTCCTAATGACTTGCATTAAGCTGCTGACAGTGCTGTCCTGCCACAAGCAAGCAATACTGTTGTGCACAGGCATTGCTGGAGGATCAGTGATGATTGAGATGATGTGTGCAGATAATAATATATATAATATATAATAATAACCTTCTGAGTGTCTTTGTTTAATTTCTGCTGTCCCTCAGCTATCCCTCAACTTTCTGCTTCTGGTGGCTTCTCTCATGAATGGGGGAAGCTGGTGACACAAAGCCACTCTTGCTTTTTAGAAAGCTTCTCAGCACTGTGGCGCTCCTGTTGCTCTTAACCTTCCTTGTACCTCCTCTGCCATCTTATTAAATCCTGTCAAGGTCATTTAGCCTCTAGGCTGATTGAACCTACAGCCTAGGTTGGAGTCTGCATGCCAGACAAGCTGCAATGAGTTACCCTTGGGTCATATGGGTATGATCCATGGGGTTGTCATATGGGTATGATCCATGGGGTCATCATACAACACCAGTGTCACAGATGGTGATAGGTGTTTTAACCTGCTCTCATGCAGTGATAATTTGATACTGACTTGGCCACTTCCAGTTTTATGGTCTCTTAAGTGGAGTTGTATCATAGCTGTGTCACTGTCTCCTCTCCTAAGAGCAGATGGTAACAAAGCCTTGGGGGTGAGAGCTGAAATCCTTCAGAGAATCCTCTCCCTCTCGAGGATGCTGTGTAAGAAGTGATTGATGCAAAGTAAAACAGTGCTAATTGCAATGGATGTGTACTGACAACTTGATAGTTGCTGTGATAATTACAGCAATTAGTGAGATGTTAGCATTTTTTCCCCCATGTCTAGGCTATAAATAGAAAAGGTAGAGAGGGTATGTGTGTGAGGAGGGGATCAGTGGGTCAGGCTCTGGGGTGGTCCTGTAACCTGGGGGAGAATGTGCCAAGGTCCTGGTTGTGGAGGCAGCTCAGTGTCAGATTTGTAAAAGCAACTCAGAGCTTGATTCTTACTGAGCTTGAGGGGAGCTGAGGGTTTAAATGTATCTTGACAATTTGATTCTCAGCATCATGAATTCAAGCCTGGCAGGTTTCCTGTTGGAAGGAAGAGCCATATAACAAAATGCAGTTCCCATTTCCTCACTCAGTCATCAGCTGTTGAAGGAGAGGATGGGACTGTTTGTCCTTCTTGACCAGTACTGTGAGTGCTAACTGTGTGTGTGGATTTCCGAGGACTGTGAAATGGGAATGATGCATTTGTAGTTTGACTTGATGAACTTCACAGCTGATAAATCCAGACAGGAGCTGAGGTTCTGTAATACAGCACGGCTGTTTCTTGCATCTCGAGGCCAACAAGTCTGGGACATCAGAGGGAACCAGCAGAGAGTTGGGACAGTATCAGCCTCTGTGTTGTCTTTTGTGTGTGTGTGTGTGTTTTCATTGATTTAAAGCTAAATGTTATGTACAAAGGAAGAAAAAAACCCAATCAAACAAACTTTCTTGATAGTGGGAACAATAGAAATTTAGGAAGTGCCAGAAAAGGTGTGATGGGCTGGATGGCATTCCTCATCTTTCATCATCTCCCACTTCAGGCTCCCTAAGTGGGAGTATCGGGTGGAGATGCTTCCCAGCTAGAGAAGAGCTAGATTAGATTGCACTGAGCCTCATACTGGTAATTTTTCATGCTGCTGAGCTCAGTCCATTTCTTCCAAATAACTTTTCCCATGTTGCTGCAAACTTCTTGAATTATTTAAACCTTAGAGAGGATTTTAAATGCTACCTTAAGCATTTTTCTTTTTAGGTTAACTTCTGTGCTTTATCCTAGGTAACAAAACCTCTTAAAATTCCACTTTCTATGTCAGGATATAAATAGGGTCTAAGTATTTATGGTGACTTGGTTAGGATAAGACTTGAAAATGCAAGCATTCAATGCATTAAGTATATAACTTAAAACTCCTTTTCTTCTAAAATGTGATCTGGATGGTCAAAGTGACTCCAGAATCATTGATTTGGTGGTAGTAAAGTCAACAAAACTGAGCTACAAAGATCCTAGGCCTTTGTTAGGTATTGTGTGCAGCTGTCTAACACACTGACCTCTTTTTAACATAGTACCTGAAATTAAAGAATTTTGAGGAGGAAGTCAGAGCCCACCGAGACCTGGATGGGTTCTTGGCCAGAGCCAGCATTATCCTTGATGAAACGGCCACCTCCTTGGATGATGTTCTTCGAGAGATGCTGAAGCACTTTGCTGAAGACCCTGAGAACATGGAGCCAAGCTGCAACTTTGAAAAAATCATGAGCACTTTATTCACGGATTCAGGCACCCCACGAGAAGGGAATGGTAATCAGCTCTTGATTTGCATTTGCCTGTAGGTCACTGTTAAGTTGTCATCCTTTCTGTTGGTGGTGTGTTGAACACTCATTACTGTGTGGTCCCCAGACTTAGCATGTTGCATGTGATACTGGGGGTTTATTTTTCCATGTCGCTCAGACTGAAAGGTCTCGCATCTCCAGGGTTTTTATGTTTTGGTGGAGTCTTGCCCCTATTTCATTAAGATGACACATAGTGGTGTTCTCTGGGGGTGAGAAGTCTACAGCTCTGGAGCATCTTGTCTGTTTGGACCCATTAGGTGTGCTTGTCCTCAGGCAAGTGTCTGATGCTCTTCAGCAGAGAGTCACTTGCCAGTGTCTCTTCAGAAGTGGCTCCTTTGCCTTGTGATTCTCCATCTGAATTCACACAGGCTGGGGAATTTTGACTGCTTTGCACAAAGTGATTGTTTGGGGAGGGCTGAGCTTTCATGTTGCCTCCAGCCTACTGGAAGGAATGAGAGGTGTTTTGTTTTCTTCTAGAAGCTCAGCTAGGGTAGCCATAGCCAACATTGTTGGCTCACATGTCACCTTAAGCTATCAGCAAATGTCATAGCGTATTCTGAAACACTACTTTTTAGCCTAAGATGTAAAGAAGCTTAACTAAGCATTGTTTCTCTGTAGGCACCCATGATGTTTCACAGTCAACAGGAATGAATATACAAACATGTACATCGCACCTCAAATGTAACTGTCACAGCCTGAGTGAATTTGTTTAACAGATATGTCAAGTCCTGAGCATGTAGTAAGCATGTTCATGCTTTGGTTTCTTCTTGCTACCTGTCTTAGAGCTTTGCATTTATAATATCTTTAATTTAGGCTTTCTGCCAATAAAAAAATTAAGCAGCGACATAAAATATTCTGACAATAGTAGTTGGGAAGAGGGGGAGAAGAGGGCAGGGGAGCTGAAAGACAGCACCTCTTCCACTCCTCTGTGTGCGAGTTGAATAATGCTAATCTAATAACCTAATATTGCAGTAGGTTGATGCTGGGAGGAGAAAACAGCTGTTTTTTCAAGCTGTGAATAATTTAAGGACAGAATTCAAAATGTCAGGACAAAATTTTCCATCTTTCTCTCTTGTCACCCCCCTCATCCTTGCATCAATCCACTGTGCAGATATAAATACGCTTGGTATTAGTACTCAGCTTTCATTTGAAAGGAAATGTTATTCACAGTTGCAAACCGACCACGGGCGGCCTCTAATGTTTCCCTCTCTTCTTCTCCTAGTTCACCTCTTATCAGATACAATTCAAGGGGTCACAGCGACAGTCACAGGGGTGCAGTATCAGCAGTCCTGGCTCTGTATCATGTAAGTACCTGGGTTAGACTTGCAGAATCCACTGGTTGCTTGAAACTTGTAACTTTTCCTGCTGCTGGGAAGAATAGCAGTTCAGAATGTGCTTTTGTAAGTCAAGATGGTGATGCCCTCTCCATCCATCCTGGTCTGTGGGATCTCAGTCCTTGGCATTGAGCTGTTTCCCTTTGCAAATGGGCAAGCAGTAGACTGGGTAGAGATTACAACAGCCTCTACAGGGTGCTAAGCACTTGGATGCTATCAAAATCTGGTGTTTAGCAAGCTAGGGATGCTGAAAAAAAATCTGAGCCAGAAAATGCTAATTACTGAGAAATGTCAATGAGAGGAACTTCTGAAAGGGACAAGCAAACTGGTTTGTGGACTACTTTGCCTGCCAAAGTCTGGGAACTGGTATCAAAAGACTTCTTGAGTCCTCTGATGAAAACATCTGAACTCTGTAACTGAAAATTGAATTCAGAAATTCCAACAGTATTTAGACACAGATTGGTTTGTCTGACAATTAACTCAGTCACTGATTAATTATCAACACTTTTAAATGTTGGAGCAGGCCCTTAAGACAGTAAGGACTCTGTCATCTGGGATTGAGACATGGTGGCTTCACCCCAGCTTCCACTTGACTGAAACTGGGATTTGAAGTTATTGTCCCCAAGTCAAGCGTGTTGGGCAAGCCAAACTGTCCCTTCACAAAGGAAAGCCAGGACCTGAGTCGCTAAGCCAACCAAAGCAATGCAATCTGACTTCTGGCTCTTGCTTTTATGCATGTGCAATCTCTAAGTCAAGTTGTCAAGAAATGTTAATTCCCAGAGAAATTACTAGGGTATGTTGGATGAGCGCTTAAAGGCTCGGGGAGTGCATGCACATATTTTAGCCTTCACAGCCAGTTTGCTGGGATGACTGTCACAATAGCTTTCCTTCTACTAGCAGTTCTTCTCTTGCCTTCTGCTTATGGCTGGAAAAAATGTAGAGTATTCTGCCTTGGAAATAAATTATTAAACAAAAAAACAAAACCAGAAAAACTAAAAAACCCACCCAAACAAATCACACCCCAACAAACAACAAAAAACCCCACACTTGTTTATAATCTCTTATGAAAGAGATGTGGTTTCCATGTAAGAAGGAAGCATCTCCATGTCAGGGCTCTGTTGTGTGAAATAAGTGAACTGGATAATGTCTGTGCTTCATGTGCTAAGGTCAGTTCTACTCTTATGCCAGGCATGTACAAAGAAGAAAGAGTTCATACAGTAAAAAAGGCTTTCTGTACTGACCCAAGGGGTTTTCTGTACTGATCCAGGGGGCTTTTGAGTGATTTTTCTCCCCTTTGGATGCCATAGGTACGGTAACAGCACCAAGGTTATGTACTTCTACTCTTGACCCTTCCTAGAGTAGGAAGTTTCTACCATGACATGTGACATGGCTCTATGGAGGGCTGTGGAGAGCATTGACTTGATAACAAAGCATTTCTAGAGGTCATGACATGAATGCTGTGATTATATCCATGAAGCTGAAAAGGGGTAGGTTCAGCCTTCCTGCAGGAAGTGTGCCAAAGCTTTAAGTGCATCCATGTGAGTAATACTAGCTTCCATGACAAGACATGATTTGAGAAATAAGCTTACAGCCTGAAGGTGTCTTGTGCAAAACTTTCCTTGTTTCTTCCTTTTGTTACTCTGAAGAGGGAGAAGAAAGTGGTGGGAAAGCAGTGATGAGTTATTAACCGTAATTATCTAATTACTGCACTGTATTTCTGCTGTAGCTATTGTGCAACAGATTGTGAGCTGTATTTTTAGGTCTTACATTTTTCTTCAAGTCAGATTGCAAAACAACTTCCAAAACTCTGAAGTAAAAGGAATTTGTTGTTGAAAAAGTTTCCCACATGAGTGGGAAGAACCTTTAAGATATGTTGTTCTTTATCCTTGCACTTAGTCTATACTCTTTGCTGACTTTTAAATCAGCACTGCTGTTTTCTGTGCACCTTAACTTTTTATTCCTCGTGGATGAGATAAGCTTGGGTATCACAGCAGGATTAATTAATGAGGAAGAGCAGCTTTGATATGGTTTGAGGAGTGCTGCTTCTGCATGGATTTCAAGGGGAAATATTAAAGCCTAAATTAGCTTAGTCAGAAAGAACTTGTGTAGGATTTTCACTGAGTTGTGCAGAGCCTGGCTGCAGAATAGCATTCCTCATGGACACGAAAATTTGGTTCCCTCTCTATTCTGTGCTGGGTAGAGGGCTGCTCTTTCTTATCTGCAGTGGGGAAAACCTAGGGTGAAATAGCTATTCTGCTTGTGCTGGAATTGGTGCTTTCCTGACCATTTCAGATCTATTGATCTGAATGCCACCACCAGCAATGAAAGATGGGCCATATGGTTCTGGGCTATAGCTATGTGACAGAACAAACTGTTGGGAAGTTGAGGATCTTGAGGTTTGAATGTTCCACTGAAGCCCAGGAAAACAACTGGCTTCTGATTCACGATATGCTTTAGGGCTTTTCTGGGGGGGGTTTATTGTCAAAAATGACTAAAATTTGATCTTGCTGAAGCCGTACCAGGATACATAAGCTTATGGAAACCTGGAGACTCCTTCATTAAAATTCTTGGAATGAGGAATAACCAGACCTGTCCCAGAACAGCGAGTGCTGAACTCTCATCATCAGACTTAATCAGTTATTTACAATGAGGAAACTCTGCTTTAGGAGCTTGGGGAGGTACTTTGGTACCCCTGCTGCAGGTAGATGTGCTGCTGGGAGGGTGCTTGGACTTCCTCATGAACCACCCAGATCCACCATGATCCAGAGCTTGCAGGGAGTAAATGGGATGTCTGGATCAGGAAAGGTGGGGAAGAAGCCCCTATGAGAGCCATTAGTTTTGGTCTTGCACAGCTTTGTGGCTCAGAAAGCCCAAGGAAGGCCACCCCCTTATCCAACAGAGAGTATAAGGAGAAGTGGTTGTCACCACAAGCCAAGTCCCATGGCACCCAATTCTTTCTTTTGCTGTCTGACAAATAGAGATGCAGATGTTGCTTTAATTATTTTTTTTCCCTTGGAGTGACGGATTCCTAAAGCTAAGAATGTTAAAGTAACTGTTAACTGACCATTGGTGGATCTCTCTCCTTGATGTTCTCCTAGGATAAACACCAGCTGTGTGGGTTATTGAACAAATGCTCCATGAGCTAAGTGGAATTTCCCAGGCATCACAACTTCCAGGCTGTATTCTTCTTGCCAGGAGACAGATATCACTGCTTTCCTCCAAGGCTGAATTCTTAGAAAAACATGAAACCAAGCTGCTTTGTACTCTGGATTGGGTAGTTGAAGAGCAATTGCCTTTGGCTTCATTGATAAGGCACATAGATTGGTGAAGGACTTATTTTCACTGCATTCAACTGATGTGCTAAAGCTGTTTTAACCAGCAAAGCAGAGGAAAAAAGCCTCTCTGAAAGCAAAGAGTGGTTCAGTGCTTTGTGTGCTCTGGGTTGCTGTAAAATTGCTTATATATAGTGTGTTACTGCAATGATTCCTGTGGAGGAGGTTAACTCGGAAAACCCAGGGTAGCCCTTTAAAACCAGGTCTTGAGGTTGTTTTGGATATTCAGCAAGACTGCTGTTCAGATAGAATAAAGTTTAAGAGTAGTAATTTCTCAGGTTTAAGGTACAGCTGAGGGTTGTGTGAAACGTTACTGATGGATCTCTCAACAAGAGTTATGCCAAGCCTCTCTTTCACGTGTTTAAGGATTTGTCCAGACCCCAGAGGTTTGTGGGTCCATAGAAAAGCCACGTTGCTTCTCATTCAACTATTGAATAGATTTCAAATAGGGATGCTTCAGTTACTGTGTATTCCTCAGAATAGTGCCCCTTCTTCCAAGGAGTAAATTGGGATGCTACGGGAAATCAAACAATTCAAAACAACTCAAACAATGTTTAAAACAAACATTATCCTTTACAGGAATGATTACCAGGTTTGGAGTCTTGTAAACAAGAGCCTCTTCTCCAGCCTTTACAACCATAATCTCTCAAGTGTTCTTTGGGTTCAAAGAACTGATAATTTTTCTTTCAAGTGCCTGGCCACTCTTGTTGGGCTGCCCCAGGTTATGCTGGAGAGCTGAAGCTCGTGCAGGTGCTGTATTATGAAAAGGAGTTCTGAAATTCAAACCCTTCATTAGGAACTTGGGTCCCAAAGGAGATCTGTTGGAGAAGGATAACTCGTTCCAGTGCCTGCAGTGTGTACAGGGAAGAGGAGATGTCTCCTTAGGCACTGACCTGTAGGAAATACTTTTCCCTGGAGAGGAGGGGTCTTTCTGGAGCCCAGCAAAGTGCATTTACCAGTTCAAAATGAAATCCATCTTGGAGCAACTTTGTTGCTGAAACAACCCTGTGCCAAGCTGCGGGTGAGCTGGCTTCCTTGGTCACAGCTTCATTCCTCGCTTGCAAGTTCTGGTTTCTGAAAGCTTGTGCCTGGATCTGCTCGACAGAGGAAGATTTATTTGCAGTGGATGAGAACAAGAAGTGTCATTGTTGTTCTGCACCAGGACAGGAAAAGGCTGGCTAGCTGATTACCTCTGCTGGGCACTTTTTCTTACTGCAGGGAATAATTTGTTTCTGAATTAACTTCCTCTCTTGCCCTGTTTAAAGAGGGTTTTTGTTTCTCTTGGGTCTCCAGAGTTTGACCCTTTTTATGACTTGTTTGGGAAATGTGTTTATTGCTCTAACATCTTGGGCATGGGACAGACCTGCAGCGTGTGTGACTCGGTGTATCAGTGATTTTTGGTGGAGCGTTGCCAGTTCTCACCATCCGAGTGCCACGCTCAACGCTGCTTAGACACAGAGCCTGGGAAGACAGCGAAGCAGGAATGAGTGCTATAATTTAAATGCTCTTTTTATGAGCTCAATTATTGGATGATCAAGATAAAACTGCTGAGAACACAACCTGGCATCTCATTAAATCATAGCCCAGCGTTTCCTTGTGTGACTAATACTGGGTGAAAACAGATTTTTTTCAGCTTGTTGGCCAAACCAAAGGAGAATCAAATTTAGCTCAACCCAAACCAGAAGAGAACTTAGAGGCTTTGGCCAAACAAGACTTGATTTAGAGTCAGCTGAAAATGTCTTGCTGGTTCTCGGGGTTTTGGGGGCTTTGGCTATTTATCCTTCAGAATTTTTTTCTTGGTGGGAATTTACTTAAGTGCTACTTGAAAAAAGTTGCTTCTTTTTAAAACTGGCTTTCCTCTTGGCCTGAACTATGCTGAGCTTTACCTGCAATTCTGCATAACTTGTTATTTGGTTCAGATGGAAAAAAATCTCTTGGTCCTTTACAAATGCTTACACTAGCCTTGTAGGGACTGAGGTTTTGGTTTGTATTATATTTGCCTCTGGATTCTGGAATTAGAAGTGGGAGCTGTGAATGCTACAACGAGAATAGGATTTGAGTCAGTTAAATAATGGCTTAGATTTGAAGAAAAGCTTGAGGTGCTGAATGATGCATGGGCAGAAGTGGCACGAGGGTGTTTTTTTTCCCTGGATGAGCAGATATAACAGGGAGAGACCAGATAAGACTGCATTCTGCACAAAGGCACTGCTCAGCAATCCTCAGGTGCACCAGACTTCAGTGGCACTGTTTAAATTTAGTTTTCCCCTGGTTTACACTCACAAAACTAACTCAGCTGGACTTGTAGATGTATTAGTGTCTCTACTTTGACCTAAACTAGGCTGGGAATTCTTCAGTCAGTTTTACTGGTGTAAGTGATACTGGGGTTTGGATGCATGTGTCAGTGGAGCTCTTTATGAAAGAGTTGGAAGAAACTGTTTCATCGATGTGAGGACTCTCAAACTGCAGGACCACGGATGAAACTATTGCAGATAAAAGTGGGGAATTATGATAGTGGCTTTCTTGGTGTCTTATGAACGCACTCAGTGTTGATAAATCTTCCAATACTTCCCGAGTGCTTCAAGATCCCCTTTCCCAGTGCCTCAAGGTAAGGAACCAGTGGACTTGTGACACAAGGTTTTGGTGTGGCTGCCAGGAAGATGAGCTTGTATGTGAAAGCAACCCAGTAACAAAGAGCTGCCCTTTAGAGTCAAGTTTTCCCCTCTGTAACCAAGAAGCTCTTGAGCTGAAGTGATGTTGTAGCTCTGCAGACTGACACTGTTGGCAGGACTGTCATCTCTGGAACACATGACCTTGGGGACTAGTTACTGGAGCTGAAACATGACCCCATCCTTCTAGGGAGAGAGCTGTCTACAGAAGAACACATGGCTTGCTTTGTTGTTATACTATAGAGTATATTTTTCCAATAACTTGCTATATTGCTATGTAACTTCACATATTGCAGCTAGGGGAGCAGAGCTTCTGAGTGTTGGCTTTCCTGCCTTGGGTAGGAGCAAGCTGAAGTTCTCAGGTTTTTGCAGGTTTCAGTTCTTGGATTTACTCAACTGGAGTGGGAGCAAGGGAGCAGATGCTGCTGAGCAGCACTGCTGAGAGGTGGCTGGTAACTCATACCTCCATGACACATATGAACTTCTCTTCATGTGGGTGCCTTGATGTCCTCCCCAACTTTGGATACCAGGATGTGCTGGTGTAATCAACCTCTAGCAACCTTCCAGTGATTGAAGGATCTACAAGAAAGCTGGAGGGGGACTTTTTACAAGGCTGTGTAGTGATAGAACAAGGGCAGTTTCAAACTGCTAGAGGGGAGATTGAGATTGGATGTGAGGAAGAAATTCTTTGGTGTGAGGGGGGTGAGAGCCTGGCCCAGGGTGCCCAGAGAAGCTGTGGCTGCCCCTCCCTGGCAGTGTTGAAGGCCAGGTTGGCTGGGGCTTGGAGCACCCTGGTGTGGTGGGAGGTGTCCCGGTCCATGGCAGGGGGTTGGGACTGGATGATCTTTAAGGTCCCTTCCAACCCAAACCATGCCATGATTCTATGATTCTAAATCTTGCCCTGTAATAAGTTGCCTGGTCATGCTTTGTACTTCAGTAGTTCTTGGTGGGTCAGGTACTGCCCAATAGACATGGTAGGAAGGAGGTGTCTGGAAAGCATTAGTACAGCTCTGAGCAATAGGTACCTGATGCCTGCTTCTGGCCATCTCTGGAGTAGAAGTGATGTTCAAAATGCCCAGAAATCTTTCCTGTTCAAGACAAATTGGTGAGCTCAACATCAGAGGTATGAAAATTCTGAGAATGAAGCACAAAATAAGAGTCATTTTTACTAACAGTGCATTAACTGTTCACTGTCATTGGCCAGTTCAAGTGGATAGGGAGGGAACTAAAGGTGTTGGACCTCTTGAAGGTTTTCCTGCTAGTATAAAACCTGGAATTCATGTATCTTCTCCATTGGCCTGTTGAACTGTAAAACAAGGAGACCTGTATGCTGTCCAGCCACAGCAGGATTGCTGCTGAGGGCTTTGATTTGCTTGTGAAAACCAGCATTGTCTGTGCTTGTTTGATCCCTTGGGAGGGAATGACAAGGATTGTTGCAGATCCAAACTATGCATTTAGTTGAGAAGATACCTTGTGCTCTATTTTCTAATTACTTGAAAAGAAATTTAGTCCTGCCTTGATCTTTCTACCTTCCAAAGCTGACTCAAATAGAAAAAGGATGAGGGGCTGTGGTGGAGGGGAGGTAGGAAACCAATTAAAATACTGTCATCTTGCTCATGACCTATATTGTTGTTATTATTAAGCTGTTTGGTTGCTCTCAGACAAGTGCCTTTGTCAGTTTAATTTGTGTGAGCAGGCTGCTTCCAATCTGTGATCAGGAAGTCAAACCAAATTATAAAATACTTGGTGATGTGATTTGGTATGGAAGTTAAGAACTTAATAGAAAATAGAATGTTTCCTTACTAGTACAGCCTCCAGCCATAAAACTTCAGGAGCCATTACTGGGATAACCTTTGGGGTGCATGGGTGTGTGAATGCAAGTTAAAAGGAAAAAAATAGGCTAGGATTATGGAAGAGAAGTTAAAGAAGAGATGATTTAAGAACTATGGTAGATGCTTGCTAGATGAATGAAAGGAGGCAAGCAGTCTAAGTGTCTTGGAACCAGAAAAAAAAACAACCAACACTGAGGTAGGAAAAGACACTTCCACGATGCTTCCAGTGTCAATAGGCAAAACCTCTATGTATCTCATCAGTGCTCCTCAAAGAGCTGAGAAGTAGTAGGTGGCTTTAATGGGAACAGGAGATCTGCAGGCCAGGTTGGTGTTAACCTTTTCCTGCAGCTGCACCAAGCCCCAGCAGGAAAAATGATGGCTACCCAAATCACAGCTCTGTTTAAATACCCCATGGTGGAGACAGGCTTGGTCTCCCATGGCTTCCACAGATGATCTCTGGTTTATTTCAAACAACTCATTGCTATTCTCTGTTATGGGAGTCAAACAGCCATCACATGCCTAGCAGGGCTGGCTGGATTGCAGCCAAGGATTTCCTTCTGAGCAGTCATCCTGCCTGCTACAGCCTCTGTAGATCTTGAGCAAGGAGGTCAGCTTGGTTTCTGTAACACACCTGTAGCAGAAAGAGGAAAAATAACAGCTGAGAGCAAGTAGGGAAAGTCATTCAATCAGAGAGAGATCTGCCCAAGGCTAAAGAAGTGGAAATATGTTGGTTTGGCATCTTGCCTTAATGTTTCCAAAAGCACTCTGGGAGATCAGGTGGAATGAAATGAAGTTTAAACTGTTTTCCAGTAATGCAGGTGTTGGGATTTTTTCTAAGTTTTTTTTGTAGAAGCTTCTGGGAGTACCAGGTATGTTGAATTCTCTGTTTCTTGATTTCTTGGCTGCTAAAAAGCAGACTGGGGAGAAGGGAGGATATACCTTGAAATCTTCAAAGGTGCTTCCCATAAAAACATGAACACTCAAATTCTACAAGAGAGCTAGCAGAATTGGGCTAACAAACTGAAAGTCACTTCAGAAGTGAGCCTTTCACAGCCAATGTTTTGTATTAAAGTTGAGTTGTGTGTTTATAAACCTTGCACACCAGGAAAGACCATGCCATGTGTAACAATGCCATCTTCCCTGACAGTTGCACTATAAAGTCCCTTCAGCGACGTCATGTTTGCATCAGCCGCTTGGAGAGGCCTCAGAATTGGGGTGAAAACTCCTGTGAAGTGAGATTTGTCATATTAGTCCTGGCTCCTCCTAAAATGGTGAGTATTACTCTGTTTGTTCTGGTGTTCCAGATGCTTCTCCCAGGACTGTTTTTCGTTGATCTCCTTCTCGGGTTAATGAGGACATTATTTTTAAAACACAAGGGGATGTGAAAAGGCCTGAGATCTTCTCAGCAGTTGTCCAGGTGGTTTATTCTGTCTGGGAGGGGTGGATCAGCAGCTGTATGCTCATCTCATGCTGGAGAATGGGCTCTAGCCTGACTGGGAGGAGAACACTGCAGATCAAGTGTCTGTAGTCCTTGTCCCCTTTTTGCTAGAGCCACCTCCATGGTATGTGTAATATTCCACAGATTCCCCCTCCTCCTCCAGCTTTACCAATTTAGCTACTAATTTCAGAGGTAAGGAAATGTTGTTCCTAGTTAAAGCCCTGCTTGTCAAGGGCTTTTGTGAGTCAGCAGCTGATGCTCTCTATGGCAAAGATCTGGGTTGCTTCCCAGCAAACTCTCTTGATGGGACTGACAGTTGCACTGGAGAGGTGGTTGCAGCAGTTGCAGATGGACTGATGTAACCAAGAGGAAGATGTACAGGGTGTTATCAAAAAGATGGACCCATTTGAAGCGGACCTTCAATGGAAATTGAGGCCATCTTTTTGAAACACCCTGTATTTTTGTGAGCTGTACTGCATTATGGGTGAGACTACTTAGGAGCTGAGGGGCTGAGGTCAAACTGTGCTGATGTCTTTTGGGTTGTGTTTTCACAGCTTTCAGCACTGAAAACAGCACAGTTAAAGCTTGCTTAAGTGTACTTATTGGTTCTTTGGTGTAGACAAGGCCAGCAAATGACACATTTACTGCAATATCACAGGGGGCATCAGGGTCAATTGGGGATCACCATCCTGTCTTCCTAGAAAGCATTGGCTTGATGGAGATGGTGTGGTGTTCTAGCTAATGATTGAGCAGTTCAAAGCTCAAGACCTTTCACACTTAAGCTGGCTGTTTGCACCTTGGGGCTACTAGGCTTGTGCTTCTGGGAGGTGCTGGAGAGGTTGGGGACCTTATCTGGAACGGGATATATCCTGATTCAATTTCCTGCTCTTCAATGTGATCTGTGTGACCTTGAGACCTCCTAGTCTGATCTGGTCTGTCCTCTTCTCCACCACCACCCTTGTTTAAATGGAACTACTGGTGTTTCCTTATTTCCCAGGATTTCTGACAAATCTTTTCCCAACTGAGCAGTTCAAACCTTTTGGCATAGACATCAAACCCAACAGGCTGAAAACATATTTGATGCTCCTTATGAAAAGCAGCAGGCAAACAACTGAGCCCGTGAGCAATTGCATTGGTGTCTCTTTCATTGTATGGCAGTTTGCTTATCTCCAGCCAGCTACGTGCAAAGCACCCAGCGAACAGCTCTGCATCCTGAAAGTTCACAATTCCAATGGACAGCATCAAATTAAGGAAACGGAGTGGAGGCCAAGCAGAGCTGCAGTTGCCAATATGCTTTTTATTTTAAATGAGTTGATCTAGCCAGCTCTAAGTACGCATTTCTGGTACAGCAGTTAAAATAATTAACCTGCTGACAGTAACAGATTAAATGAGCCTTGCTTGGGGGGGAAAAAAAAAAGCTCAGAAAATGGGCATCTGTTGTGCTGAGGAATCCAGTTCCTTGGTCTTCTCTAATATGGAGGATGGAAAAAACTTGAGTTCTCTTGCAAATCTCTGCAGTCTTCCTCTAAACCATTCATCTCTCTGGAAAAGCAAAGAAAGGGAGCAGCACTGGGCAGCTGGAAGGCAACCCCTGCAGCATCCAGCCCAAGGACCACTGCTTCTTAGGGGTGAAAGAGAGCTGCCTCCCCTTGTGATGACAAATCCAGGCTGGTTCAGTCTGAAAGGACTAAGCTTACAAACCATAAAACCAATTCCCAGAGCAGATTATCTTCACTTAAATCCAAACCCTTCCCTAGAAACTTGAATTGAACATGTCCTGGCAAGCGTGTCTGAAGGGATGTTCCCTGTGATGGAGAGAGAGTGATGGAGGAGAGGTGGAGGCAGGGCAGTGTGAGTGATGAGTTTGGGACTAGCGAGTTGCCAGCCACATGTCCATGCCTCTGTATCATGCAGCACTGAATTATTTGGTTGTGTGAAATTGTTCATCTGCTTCATGAATCACGAAAACCAATTCAGATCAATCATATGCTCCTACTGCTTTCCACAGTAATGCGAGGAGCTTGGAAGCTGTCCAAAGGAGGGTGGTTGGTTGGGTGTCTCTAGCAGTTGCTGCATGATCAAGTGATGAGTGTTGAGTGTAGCTAAGTTGGGGGGGGGGAGGGGAGATGTTAAAACTTTGCATCAAAAGCAGCTCATAATGAGCTATGATTCTGCATAACTTTGCCTTGGAAAGTGTCTTATCTGTCCTAACCAAAGTGGTACAAGCAGTTGAGCCAGTCAGGATTTGCAGAGCTTGGATTTTGGTGGGTTTTTTCAGGGATGGGGAGCTCTGTCTCCTTTACCTGTTCCCTTCGTATCTGGTTTCCAAGGTGCTTGGAGCAGTAGGAGAGTGGGCTTGTTTGCCATTAAAGCTGAACCCTCAAAGATCAGTCCTGTGGCTCACAGAAATGTTAAGACCTGCAAATAAACACTTGTTCCTTTCTCACATTTGAGTCTCTTGTCCCTTTCAAGCACCTGGTGAAGACAGACACTGCTGCTTATGTATGCTCAGCTGCTTGTTTCCTATGCTTTCCTCTGTGCCTGTAGTTACTTTAGCTGAGAGCTATAAATCTCCACTTGTGTTGCCAGAATTGCCCCAGAGAGGCCAACGGGATTGAGTTTTAATGCCCAGAAAATAGGAAGCTGCTGAAGCAGTTGTGCATACCAATCCCAGTTCTTCCAGAGAAGACATCAAGACATTTCTACCTGCAGGAATCTTAACTACAGTGTCTTTCCACCCCAGTGGCAGTAATCCTGGGTTGCTGTAGGATAGAGAAGGCTCTTAATTGTTTAGTCTTAGCAGCCTTGAATGGAGACGGGGCAAAATGCATGCTCAGCATGATTCAGCTTTGGATGGAGTCCTGGGAAGTTGATCAAATAAGATTGATCAGTGCTTCTGGTCAGAGCCCGTATGTTGATGCTTTTGCAGGATCCTGGTGGTGTTGGTGTGTGCATCTGCAACAGCTTCCACTTGTGCCCTTCTCCATCTGGGGTCCTGGAAGCCAGGCAGCTTACTCTTCAGATGGGGTGTGCCCAGTGGGCTTAATCAGTGTTTTTACCTTTCAGAAGTGAAATGAAATAGTTTTACAAGTTTTTTCCTGTCTCTCTTTTGTTTCTGCTCAGAAAAGTACAAAAACAGCCACAGAAGTGGGCAGGACCTTTGCCACAATGTTTTCAGACATAACCTTTCGGCAGAAACTCCTAGAAACCAAAACTGAAGAGGAGTTCAAGGAAGCCTTAGTCCACCAACGCCACTTGTTGACGGTGGTGAATCAGAGACCCTCGGCGATGAGCGATGGGCACAAGTCTCACAGTCCTAAACCACTCAAGGTAAGACTGGCCAACATCACCATGCCTCTGTCTCAGGGGTCTCCAAATGCAAGGGTTCTTTGGGTAAGGAGATGAATCACAGAATCACAGAATTCTAGGGTTGGAAGGGACCTCAAATGATCATCCAGTCCAACCCCCCTGCCAGAGCAGGGTCACCCAGAGTCCATCACACAGGAACGCATCCAGGCGGGGTTTGAATGTCTCCAGCCAAGGAGACTCCACAACCTCTCTGGGCAGCCTGTTCCAGTGCTCTGGCACTCTCACAGGAAAGAAGTTCTTCCTGAGATTCACATGGAACCTCCTGTGCTCCAGTTTGCATCCATTGCCCCTTGTCCTATCATTGGTCATTACTGTAAAAAGCTTGGCTCCATCGTCCTGCCCCTCACCCTTTACATATTTGTAACCATGGATGAGGTCACCCCTCAGTCTCCTTTTCTCCAAGCTTAAGAGCCCCAGCTCCCTCAGCCTTTCCTCATAAGGGAGATGTTCCCCTCCCTTCATCGTCT
>VZRW01002256.1:283427-330289 GCA_013398125.1 Aegotheles bennettii
CGGTGACTCCACCACCTCCCTGGGCAGCCCATTCCAGTGCCCAACCACCCTCTCAGGAAAGAACTTCTTCCTAATCTCCAACCTAAACTTCCCCTGATGGAACTTGAGGCCATTTCCTCTTGTCCTGTCATCAGCAATTGGGGAGAAGAGACCAACACCAGCCTCACTACAACCTCCCTTTAGGTAGACCTTATTAGGTCTCCTCTCAGTCTCCTCTTCTCCAGGATAAATAACCCCAGTTCCCTCAGCTGGTCTCCATAAGTCTTGTTTTCCAGACCTCTCACCAGCCTGGTTGCCCTTCTCTGGACTTGCTCCACCACCTTGCATCATTTGGGCTCTCCCTAGCAAGCTCTCAGCACTGAGGTTTCTACAAACAGCTGCTACGTGTATGTCCACTTTCCTCAGCTCCTGCTGTAAATCTTCAAAAAACACTTCAAAGAGGCAGGTGCTGAAGGGATGCAGAGCAGTAGGAGTTGAAATGGTTATAGGACTCTGATTCCAGATGCTTAGTCAAGGGTGGGATTAGTCAAGGTGATCTAGATGATTAGTCAAGTAGTCCTGCAGTGCTGGAGGTCTAAGGTACTTAATCCTTACAATCAGAAGTCTCTGAAGGAAGCTGCTGCTTGTCTTTCCCTCAGCCAAAAAGACTTCTTGGCCATCCCTGCGTGGTAATTTCACTTAAAAGTTGCCTGTCAGTATTTGGCCTGACTTTTCACTGTTTGATCTGTAGCTCTGTAAAATGTTGACTTGCTTTGTACTTTAAAGTTTGAGGGAAATGCTGTAACTCCACTTTCTTTTCTGGAATTTCCTGTGTATTGTTCATCGCTTTGCTTTTCCGTTCAGAAATTCATTCTTTAACCAGACAGCATACCTGAAAAACAAACTGTGCCATCTCTAGCTTGCTGCTCCCGTCTCTGAATTACAAATAACCTTAACGTTTTGGGCTGCCTACAGTGCAGAAGCTGGTTAACTTATCACTGCTTTTCCTGGAATAGACTTAAGGGGTTTTGATCTGCACATCTGGAAATGAGCAAAGCTTATGTTTTTCCTGCAGAATCCCCTTGCTTATAGGTAGCACTTTGAACTTTCTTAGACCCCGTACCTGCTTTTAAGTTTGCAGAACAAGTCCTGAAACTCTCTTTAAACCTGGGTAGTCTGGAGCAGCAGTATTCAGAGTAGTTGTAGTAATGCAGGTGATGTAGGTTTAACCCTTTGCACTTGGTCTTTCAAAGGAGTTTTTGATAGAGCAGTTGAAGTGTCCATCTCTGCCTTCTGCTAAAACTACTCCTTTTTAAATGACTATAGAGAATTTTTTTGCTCTCTGGTTTGGTGAGCAGGAGGCCTGGCTGCAACACAGAGTTTGTAGGTGTTGGCTCTAAGTGGTGGTTTCTACCTGCCTCGTTGGGTGAGCAGCCTTGGCCAGCCAGAACCTCTCTGAGCTGGTGATGTAGACAGTGACGCTCGTTTCTTTAGCGCTTGCTCTTGGCATTGACCATTCTTGGTCTGGACTTGGTAAATTGTTGTTTTAAAAATGTTTTATCCTTCAGCTCTGAGGAGACGCAGCCTCTGCAGTCGTAGCTCTGCTTTCTCCTTTCTCTTGGAAGAAGCTGTCCCCCACCCCACCTTACCAGTGTAGACCTTAAGAGCCGGGATGGAGATTTCTTTTCCTGGCAAGCAAAGATTTGCTTGGAGAAGTGAGGTTGATTTGAGATTGTAGCCTGCATTCCTATGTTCCTAGGAGAACCATCTCCAGCAGCATCTCCTCCCCCTCTGCCTGCCCTATGCAATGGCCTTCTAGAAGTGAAGTGTTTAATATGAGTACAAACTCAATGAGTTTGGGGCTGTAATTTCAACCTGTGATCAACCCCCAGTGAATTAAATGTCCTAATCTGGAGCCACTGTGTTATTACAAATGAGCCTTCAGGAGGGTAAAGTCTCTTGGTAGCATAAAAAACCCCTGTTTTCTGCCTCCCTTCTTCTTAGTCCTGCAGTGCTGGAGGGAGAAATGGGCCTCAAACACTCCTTGGGGGGGTGGGGGTGGGTTTGCAAGTGCTCATTTTTATTTCTGCTAAAATACTGAAGGGGACAGGATGGTTGCATGCCACGTTGTGCCTACAGCACAGTCAATTTGCTTTGGCTCATCTCAAAGGATTATTTAGCCAAGGTTACCTACTCAGTCATAATTAACTCAGCCTGAAATCCTCTTGTTTCCTGAGGCATTTAATTGTGATTTTGTTCATGGAGGAGCCCCAAACAGTTGTGATGCTTTCTGGCTGTGATTGTGTCCATTTGATACCTGTGTGGATTTGCTGAGAGGGCTTGTCTATGTCAGCTCAGCATAGGCAGGAGAGAGGGTAGTGTGTGTCCCTGGTCTGTGTAAAATAATCATGCAGCCCCCCAGCTCTTCAGGGGAGGACTGGGGAAGGGTTGGTAGTGTTGGAGCAGGTATTTTCTGTTTGGTTGTGCTGGTTTAGCCTCTAACCCAAACTGTGGTCGTTTATGGCAAGGCAGTTGGATTTGTAAAATGGGAAGTAGAAAACTAACAAACTTTGTCTAAGATTTTTTTTTTCTGTGCTCCTTTCTGCTGCTCTTTTCCCCCATCGTGTGTTATGAGCAACACAGGCAAAGCACTGGGAGGACTTGCAGAAGAGGGGGATAGGAGACTGAAGGAGGATTTGTGCTGAGTACCTGAGCTGTGGTTCCTAAGGGCTAATGAGCCTTGAGCTTGGTGGGGGATGCAGCTCTGGGAAAGAAAGTCCCTTTGAATAAGGCCACCCTAGTACCAGGCTGTTAAATCAAAAAGGTGACAGGACCATGAGAGAAGTGTCACCATGAGTGGGAAGCCAATGGGTCAACCAAACTTGACCAACTAAAGGAGATGGAAGCAGGGAATGGCAGTCCAAGAAATCCCCAGCACCGTAATGTGTGAGAAAGCAAATCAGAAAGGGCAAGAATGAAATGTCAGCATTGTCCTTCCCAAGACTTTTGGAAACCTCATGATGTGCAAGCTCAAAAGATGGCAGGAGGCAAAAGCCAGACTGAAACATATCTGTAGTGGAGTTGGATGATGCACGGTGGGTAGGTGAGGGGATGAAAGTAAAACCACAAAGGGCAGTAAAAGCAGAGATCAGTGAGCCTGGTCTTTCCTCAGTGCAACCCAAGTTGAGTATGAGGTTAATGCAGCACAGAAGAAAGTAAGAGGAGAATTAGCTGTACAGAAGAAACAGCTTTCCCCATACTTAGCCACTGATAAGATTAAGCTTGACATCCCCATGCCCTCCTCTAGGCTAAACCTGCACACATGCAAGAAATAGACATGTGAGGGGGTCAGGGGTCTCAGACATAACCCATCACCTCCCCACCTCCCCTTCCCTCAAATTTGCCTCAATGTGCCTCGCAGGACAAGAAGTTAAGTGGTGCTTTTCTCTTCTGCACACTCACTGCTGCCTAAAAACAGGCAATGTGCATGAGTGCCCTTTCCCTCCCCACCCCGTGCCAGCAGCAAGCGTGTGGCTTCTTCCACGGAAGATGAGATACCCTCAGCATCACTTCCCCTGCTTTCACCTCAGCAAGATGAGTAAACATATTAGTCACTAAAGCTATTGTGATTCTCTGGCTGACTCGTGCCTTCGGGCATGTCTTTCTGGGGGGGGGGAATTAAATTGCTTTTCAAGCACATATGGCTTTGATGTCCAAATATGCCTCCAAATATGTTTCAAGCTCATAGGGTTTTTTTCCAGAAATGCTTAAAATGCAGATGAGATGCTGGTGTCTGTGTCTTTTCACCCGGTTGGTCAGGTTAGAGAGCTGAAACTGTCCTGGAGTAATACAGGTGTATTGGCAAAATGCAAAGTGCAACAGAATTGACTTAAGTAGGTGAGATATGAGATGTGATAATCACTGATACAGGAGAGCTGGTCCTCTGAGGAATCTTTTGCACCCAAAACCCTAGTGTATCCTGTGCCCAGTGTATTCCTTCTAAAGGAGAGTCTTTTCTTGTGTTATTTATGGCTCTGATCTTCCAGGCACTGCAAGGCAGGTGAGTCCTATGAGAAAAGGTAAAGCTATGGAATCTGTTAAACGAGCACTGTAGTGCAAAGTCCTTTCTGGGGCAGTAGTTTTTATCCATTTCCACATCAAACCAGCCAAAGAGTTAGGAAGATGTCCGTGCTGTTTGGAGATGTTCTGTTGGTATAAATTTTTGATCCATTTCCCTTACACCTCCCCCTTACACTCCCTGGCAGAGGTTGTAAATCTTCTCTGTCTGGTTCTGCAATGAACATATGCAATGTTTTAGATGAGACAGCTGGGGTAATTAGCACTGTATAAAGGTGCATTTGATTTCTCAGAGTAGTACGTGTACTCTGAGTT
The DNA here is from genome assembly GCA_013398125.1 of Aegotheles bennettii. Taxonomy (NCBI): domain Eukaryota; kingdom Metazoa; phylum Chordata; class Aves; order Caprimulgiformes; family Aegothelidae; genus Aegotheles; species Aegotheles bennettii. Next base: position 287,799 of record VZRW01002256.1, read on the forward strand.
GAGGATAACAGGGGAAAAAAATCTGACATGTGCCTCATTTGCAAGTGTTGCCTACTCTGATGCTTTCCATGTGCTTTCTGTAAGGATGTAGTTGTGAGAATTGGGAGGCTGTAAGTCAATAGCAGCTGTCACATATTTCTAAAAAGCTCCTTATTGCCTGTGGTGTGCATCAGATCATGTAAACAATCCTACTGTACCTTGCAGGCTCCCAAATCAGAAATAAAAGGGAACACACTGGGTTTTTGGAACCCTTTCACAAGGATCTTGCTGTCTTTTAATGGGCTGAAATTACAGTTTTGTTATATGAAGTCATTCTAGCTTGTTCCCTTTTGGTGGAGCTTGAGGTGTAGACAGTCTTAATTCCCTTACTACATTGCTTTGAGGTCTCCCTGTTCACTGGCAATGCCAATGAAGGGAGAGCTTGCTGGGGATCCCCTTCCAGAGGCTTCACGTGGATTTGGGGGAACAGTTTTTTTGTGGTGGAATCTCACAAAAAAGTTGACTGGAGGGCTGGGAAAGTCATCTGTGAGGTGATGTTTATCCCGTGGGTACTCAAGCATTACTCAGCACCCCAAGGTCTAATCCCACTGTTTTCAACAAGTCGCTTCCATGTTGTGCATCAGCTCCCTCACCTGCAAAGCAGGGATGCAGACATGGATGGGAGGGGGAAAAGGGAAGGAAGGGAGGAAAACAGGGTGGTCTGGGGGATTTTTCTTTTTACAGTGCTTTTGAGGATATAAATTGAAGTGTGAAGGGTTTATTTTTATTATCATTACAAAATCTGATTTGAATGCCCTATTCAAAATGAGTAGTTTTGCTCCTATCGGGATTGAATAAGGAGGTTAATCTCTTTAACAATACGTGAGCCTTTAAACTGACACAGCACTTCCTTCCTTTCTTTAGCTGCATGAGTTTCTCAATGTTGGCAAGGGGATTTCTGATGACATTGCACGAAGACTTCCAGTGTACGCTTTGGACTTCACTGATGGTATGTTGGCCAATGTTTATGAAAGCACTGCCTTGGTTCTGAATTTTTGTGATGCGATGTCCTGTTTACAGTGTGCATTGAATGTGTTCTTTGATATGTGTAATAGCTCTCTGATTCCTTATTTAAAAGAATATTTAGATGAAACCTGTGAATAGGCAGGGTGGCACACTGGGTGAGAACCTTGCAGTGTTCCCTTAATGAAGATGCTGGTGGCATGTAGATGATTTTAATTTTTATTAAGCAACGAGGTGATTAAATGGATTGATTGTTGCAATGTGTAGACACAGATCAACTCATTGCAAACCTAATTACCACTGGCCTAATAAACCCTTTCTGCTGCCTTTGCAAGCCAGCATCAATAGCAATTACAGTGGTGCTGTTGGAGTTGAGAATATTCCTAACCAAAATCTGAGCTGCAGTAACTTCAGCTCGGTGCTTCTTAAAAACAGGATATCGCTCATCTGCTGCAGCCAGATCACAGGAGCAGCAATACAATGTTTACATCAAGCCTCAGGTTTTGGGCTTTATACAGCTCCCACGATGGCCTTGTTGGTTTTAAGTTGCTTTCTCCCTTTTTGCTTTCAAACTTTCACTTTCAGAGCTTCTTAGAGGCTGTGAAAGGTCTTCAGGACAAACCCTGGTGACAGAGCCTCAGCCTGACATCAAAACATGTTCAGTTGCTTAAAGCTTATTGGGGAGTTGGTTAATATATTCAAGTATCAAACCCAAAAAGTGTGTAAAATGAAGGTATAGAGTGTAAGCAGGGGGAATCTCAGGGCTCTATCAGATACCTTCCTGCTGATCATAGAATCATTATGGTTGGAAGGGACCTCCAGGGTCATCAAGTCTCAACCTTTATCCCATCATATTCCTGACCATTAGACCATGGCCTCATTGGACCATTAGACCATGGCCTCATTGGACCATTAGACCATGGCCTGTTAATTCCTCCTTAGCCCAACCCACAGTGTCCCAGCCTCCTCCCCTGCACCTCTGCTGAGAGAGATGTCCCTTGGAGTTGGGGTAAGAAAATAAGATGTTCACCTGAGCCCCAGTTTGTAGACAAGTACTCTGGTGCAAAGCCACTTGCCACAGCAGCTTAAACTTGAGAGTAAGAATGGGCAGAGCATGGATGTGTCTTCCACTCCATTTCAACAAGGATGGTCACCACCAGCAGAGGAACTTAGCAATCAGCTGTTGGCTGCATGGCTGGAGGAGATGCTGTGTGTCTGGGGAAGTTGCCAGGTAGTTGCTTCCCACAAAAGTCCACCTTTGTCAACTAAGAATGCTTCACCCACCACAATGGGTTCTGAAATTGGTGGTGTCCACTCAGCTGGGAGCAGTAAAATGGGATGAGATGCTGGTTTAGCACAGTGTTTAAGTGCTGGATACTTTCTCCAGGTGCTTTGTAACTGCTGGGATGAAACTACTTTCAGGAGGCTTGGGGTGAAAGGAGGGCAAGCTCTGTTTGAAGTTAAGCTGATGCTGTGTCCTCTGGAGATTGAGGGTCTGTTGAGGAGGAAGGGGGTTGAGAAATTACTTTCAGGATAACAGCTAGGAATCTGATAAAACAAAATGTTTCTTGGTGTGTGCATCATTGGCAGCAGGTCTGGCAGGGGACTCTGAGCTCCTGATCTGGGCATCTCTGGAGTAGATTCAGGACACTTCATCTCTGTGGCTGTTGCTTTGTAGAACTCAGTCTAATTTTCCATTATCAAAGGATATTCAAGCAGTTCAGAAGGGAAGTGCTGCAGAAGCATCTTGTGGGAACCCATGTGCGTCTCAAGACAGAGCAGAGTCTGCTATGGCTGTCAGCACCCTGAGTGCAGCAGGTTCACAGGCACAAAAGCATCATATGATGGTTCTGCAGCCAACTTTGGCTGTCAGCAGGTTTGGAAATCTTTTTCAGGGTTCATGTTCTGGCTCTGCATTCATCCAAATTAACCTGTGCATGCTGCCTCTCAGCCCTGGGGCTGTCAGCTATAGCCAGATCCCCAAGCTTTCCATGCACTGGTGTATGTAGCAGATCAGGCTTGGCCTACAGAAGGTGCTGGGATTGTCTAGCTTCAAAGAACTGTTCCTTTGGTTGCATCTGCCCTGAGTGATGAAAGACTGACATAGTGAGAATCCAGCATTAAAAATATTTTAGAAAAGTGGTTTTGATGTAAAATGCAAAGATGTTAAGTGGCAGTGCATTTGTAAACAGTTTCTGGAGAGTGAAAGAGGAAGGAAAGAGCTAAGTGAAACTCCAAGATCTACTGCAGCTCAGATGTGAAGTACCCACCTTAGGAGCAGTTGTGCTCTTTCAAATAGGATGTAGGGAAAAGAGGATTTAAAAAAAAGTCTGTGTTAGTATGTGACATTTCTACCCAGAAACCAGAAATTAGAATGAATTCTTTAAGGATCTGCATGGAATGAAAACCAGATGGAGCATAAAGCATCTGTCATAAACCACCAAGCCCGAAGGTGATCAGGAATGTGAAATTCCTGGACCATCTCAAAGCAGCAATGTACCAGAACATTGGGATTTGAGCTATCCAAGTATCTGCACTCCAGACAACCACACGTGCATCATCAAAGTGTTCTGAATTACAAAGATGCCTTTTTTGAATGGTTGGAGTCTCTAAATCCTCAATCTGAGAAGCATCCTGGGGTTTTGGTTTAGACAGATAAACCGATTAAGGGCAGGGTGATAAATAATAAGGCTTTTCTAGGGCCAGCAAATGTTTTGTCTGTTGGACTTTGTCAGTAGGATTGGCCTTCTTCACATGCTGCACAAAGTTGGCCATTAAATTATCTTTAACCATCATGATGTGGGAGAGGAAAGAAAAGAATCATCTCTCTTTTTTTTCTTCCTTCAGATTAGGAATTTGTCTGCTTTGGATTGCAGAAGTCTTGTGTGTTTTACTGAACACAATGATCAAAGAAGAGTTTCCTAAACTTTTGGTCCAAGATGTTAGCGATACGGATGGCTTGTAATAGGTGTCTCCCAGCAGGAGCACCTGAAGATAAACAGTTGAATCATGCTGAGCCTAAGAACACCTGTAATATTCCTCTGAGGTTAGGATTAACACAATTTGGCATTTAGTCTCCTCTTGATGACTACAGCCTTTGTTTATGCGATTCTGCTTCCTTATGAAAGTTTTTAAAGAACTTCATACTGGTTTTGTCAAATAGGCTCAAACTTGTTGAACCGTAGGAGCTTCCTGAATTTTTTTTTTTGAGGCTGGACTCAGCTACAAGTTTCCTGAAACTCCTTAAAGTTGCTCCCCTTATTCTTTAGTGTGTGTTTCCTAGTGCAACACAGAGGAATAAAAACTTACAAATGTAGTGTCTGGAGTGCCTGGGGGAAATTTGAGGTGCCTGAGGTTTTTATGTTGAGCTTTGATGCTGTTTTGCCATATCCCTTCACCTCTTGGGAAGAGAGGATGAAGGGAAGAGAGGCGAGCTGAGATTTATTCTGTTCCCCCTCTTTTCTTTCACCCATGTCCTTGGCACACAGCCATGGTGGGTGGATGGTTCAGTTGGAGATGTGGATTCCTCCCCACCCTTGGTCCTGCAGAGGGTCTCACCCAGCTCCTGAGAGTAAAGCAAGCACAACTGCTAGAAGCATCCTTGCGATTTGGTGGTGGTGTTTTGCATGAGGGATGTTTCCAAAGCTCCCTGTAAATGCAGGCATGCTTAGAGGGAAGACTTGAAGGCACTGGAAAGATGGGATTTGAAAGGGAAGTTTTGTCTCTCTGGTTGTCTAAGATAGCAGAGACCTTAAACCTGTGAAAAAGTTGGCTGTGGATTGACTGTGTCATCTTCATTGACTCTCCCACCTGGTTGCATTGACTGCCTTGTTTGGCAGGATTGCTTTCCTGAGGGAGTAGGAAAAATGAAGGGATTGTGGATAGGCTTTTTCCCCTTCTCTTCAGCCTGTGCTGCCCTGGGTTAGATGATGGGATAGCTCCTACATCACCCTGCAGCCCTTCATTCCTAGATATCACCTTGCTGTGAAAGTTCAGCAGCCACTTGAAGACTGACTTGTTAGATTCTCTTTGGCATCGTGACCTGGGTTCACAGCTATGATGCTTTTGAAGTCTCTAATTGTGACAGTGGTGGATGGGAATGCATTAAAGATTCATAAGAGCATCTTGTTTTGTCTGTGGATGTTTCCTTCCAAGAGACTTGCACTTCATGGGTAATGGGTTGAAAAAAAAAACAAGGGAAAGCTCTGAGCCCTTGATTTGTTTCATCATACTTCTCTAGTCTGAGCATATGCTCCAAATGCTGCTCTGCTCCAAAATCAGTAGGAATGGATTTCCTTTTCCAGCTAAGTTCTTAAGTCTCACTTTTAGTGTGATTTATTCTTCACAGGACTTCAGAGAAGATTAATCTTCTGTCCATCTTCAGAGAATTGGGCAGAATCCAGCAGCTATTACTATAAGTGAAAGCCCAACTTGAGAACGTTAGCAGAAGTTTGTAATGCTTTGAGTTTTCATGGCTCAAAACCTCTGAGCAGATATCCTTACTGTGTGTTTTTACCATTGAAAAATGAATTTTAGGGTTTTTTTTAAATCAGGACTTTAATAGACACATCCTTACTGTTGTGCTGCAGATCAGTGTAATTAAACTGGTTTTGTATTGGATATTTCAGAGAATTGGGAAGGAACATTAATAGTCAGACATCTCATAGAATGTCCATCTGTCTCAGTTCAGCAAATGTACAATTAGTAGACTCAAGAAGCTCTAGTCCCAGTCTCTGGGTCTCTTGGTCTTTAGCTTATTGATGCAGAATACCAAGCAAAGCGAGGCCAGCAACGCTGCAGCTTTCTCTGAAACTCAACCTTGTCTTTAAAAACAACAACACTTCAGAAATTCAAGCAGGTAAAATAGAACTGTCACGTTGATGAACGTAATTGCTTCCCGTGTCAATGTGTAGATGTACCTTAATTTCAAGGGACTGCTTCTGTGATAGTCAGCTGCTCAAATTTCACAGCTGGACTGAGTTGACTTTCTGCTACAAATTTACATCGTGCAGTTGGAGTTGACACGTATTTCAATGGCTTTATGAGCCTACTGCAGATGAAATGCCATCATAACACGGCCCACCTTCTTTTAAATGTAGTAATGTCAGTCCCTGGGTTGCAAATAGACCCTGGAAATGTTTAGCCAGATGTTGACACTAAAAAGGCACAAGGTAAATTGTGGTTAATGCTGGATTTTAATGCTTGTCTCAGGCAGATCTGTGCAAAGAGGCACTATTTGCTCATGACTTTAGCTGCAATTAAAGAGTGATTGATCATGTTTGTGAAAGTGCATGTTTAATCTGATGTAGTTATTCTCTCTGTTATGAAGTGAATGGTGCTGCCCACCAGTAGGGATCCTTTGCTCCTTGGATCTCCTGCAGCTGATTATGGACTAAGGAAAGTGCTGCTTTGTACTGGAAGTCTTGGACAGAGCCATGATGTGGCGTAAAGGACCTCCATAATCAGCAAGGACTCCTGCTGCTTGCTTTGCAAGGACTGAAGCTGAAACTAAAAGCTATGCATGAGCTTTTGTGATGTTCTTCAAGGCTTCTTCCTTCCTTCTGCCCTCTCATACTACAGTTTATCTACCTGAATACTTTTTAAAATGCACCTTATTACTTACATAGCTTTCTCTGCTCAGCAAATGAGCTTTGATTTAATATTAGTTGCTTCTCTGGTTCTGGTTGCCTGTCTCTTTATGAATTATTTCAAAGCCTTCAGATCTTGTTGCCTCTGTCTTTTCAAGCTGGAAAGAGTCCTCTGTCCAAGAAGCAGTATTCTGGAGTGGTGTGGAGTCCTCTGAAAAAGGATGTGACCATCTCCACTTATAAAACTACCACTTGGTCCACTGTTTGCCCTGCCAAGTCCTTCCTTTTTTCTAAAGGTCTTGGGCAATTGAGAGTGTGAGGTAGGAGCCTGCAGCTGCTGGGCTTGAGATCACATGAGAGAGCTTCATCTGCAAGAAGTAAATTTTGGGCCCTTTGGTTGCCAAGAGTGGTCAGGAATGTGGTCTGTGGTTTCTGAATCTTCACAAAAAATGGAAAGGAATCTGCCTTGAGACAGCTGGTCCTATGACTCCTGGAAGGTCAGGCTCATATTTGCATGCTTGAGATGTCTCTTGTCAGGTTCCAGGCCCTGCCCATTTTCTGAGGACGCTGAGCATCAGAAGTCCTATTTATGTCTGTTCCTCTCACGTCTGTGAACAGAAACCATCACAGGGTGTCCTTTATTTGTGTGGCTGCCTGTTTGTTACACATCATCTTTGATTTTTGTTTCTTGCAGCCTCCTTCTGTCTATCTCTGCACTGCAAATGGTGCAGAAAACAGATGTTAGGTAAGATCCCAAAGTGATAGTGATCTATTATTCTTTTTTCATTCCAGTGATACAGTTAGCTTGTGACAATATCCATATTTTCTCAGTGTTGCACCACCAGCCTCTTTATGCAGAGCCTTCCCTTCCCTTCTCTGATTCAGCTCCTTGGCTTGTACCTCCCTCAGCAAGGGTCCAATGCTAGCAAAAGCTTAGATGGGCACTTGAGAGCTTAGCAGCAGGTGCCTGTGTGGGAGTTCTCTGCTCGAAAGGCTTCTAGAAAGGGCAATTGGGCATCTCCAAGCTTGTCCAAGTGTCTCACAGGAGTGGCATCATCAAGGATGGTGACACGGGTGGGTTGAAGGCTTTCTTTGAAGAGGGCTCTCCATGGGGTATCCTCTCTGAAGAGGCTATCCTGTGGAAAAACTTGTGTTCTCCTTGAGCAATACCAGCTGTTTTCATCTTTCATTCTTTCTCTTGTGTGATATGAGCTCACTGAGAATGGACATCAGTCTGAAAACAGGAAAAGGAAGGGAAGCTACTTCAGAGGCCCTTAAATTCATACTATGACACTTTAATTCTCTTTCTGGCTGCTTTTGTTTTGGCCTGGTGTGTTGGGTTTGTTTTTTTTCTGATGGAGATGAGGGGATGAGTGGATGGAAAAGAAAGAAGCCATTCTTTCAGAAGGGCTTTTTTAAAAGCAAAACTCTTAATGTACGCATTCCTGACCTCTTGTGCTATTTGTTTTTGTAAGTCTGCTAGCACTAATTGGCTCGGCATAGCATATTATTGATTCAAGCCTATAACCTCAGATTTCTGCCTAGGGAAAAATGAAGTGCTTCATGGTTTTCCTGCCCAAAGCATCATGAGTTGCGAAGATGAGTGATCGTCATGAAGCTCATTAGGGACATAGCCCAGAGTACCTATAAAGTTGGTATTAAAAAAAGCAAGGGAATGGGGGGGGGTTTATAAACCCTGAATTTATGATTTCTGCTTTGATCCTCTTCCAAGCTTTTGGGGCTGGCAAAGCTGAACAAAAGGCTTTCCAGTATTTCCTGTTTTGAGGATGCCAGAAATGTCTGTTGAAGCAGTCTGGTGGCATGTTGGAGCTTCTACTTCTGGTCCCAGATGACTAAAAGAGTTCTGCAAAAGCAAAGGTTAAAAACCTACCTATACACTAAAGTGTGGACTGAATTTCTGCTTCTACCTTTCAGCATTAAAAGAACTGATGGTCCATATGGCTGATGCAAGTAGGGTTTCAGTGCTTTACAAGTGGGCAATACTAATGTGACTTTTGTTATGGTTTGCACTAGGTGTTATTGGGAACAACAAAGCTATAGGAAAATACATCACAACTATGATCTTTCTGTATTTTGCCTGCCTCCTTCCATCCATTGCGTTTGGGTCGCTCAATGATGAGAATACCCGAGGTGCTATTGGTAAGTTTATCAGCTCTGTGCATATGAATCTGTAGGACTCCCTGTAAGCAAACTGAGTAGCTCTGGTTACAGGAAATTTTGATAGGGTTTTTTTGATGAAAAGAATGCCACTGAAGGCATTTCTAATTGTTACGTTCGTTACTTTTTCTTGGACTAGAAAAATTGAACACTGCTTTGAATAGTATCATCTGACTTGGACTGATGCAGATATATGCTACCATATTTTTAAATGATGCTCAATTTAATTATATAGTTATCTGCACGTTTTTCCTAGTACAAGCTCCTGTGCTTTTCATCTGAATTTGATTGCCAGTATCTAAACAACTGGCAGAGCAGATGATGCTTTGCTCTGTCGCAGTTGTGGCCCTGAAGCGGTTCAGACTGTTACAGTTCATAGGAGTCTTAGTTGACACCTTATCCTAAAGGCCTCCACAAGCACTGGTTATGTTTTTATAGCTGTTTAAAATTAAAAAAAACACCACAACAACAAAAAAACCCCCCCCAACTTCCATAGTTCAACATCTGGAAACCTGATGGCATCCCAAATTATTGGTACAAGTTTGCTGGTAAGGGGTCACTTCTTGCTTTCATGATGTCTCACCTCTACCCTTTAAACATTGCTCTTGCTCATTAACAGTTGGCTTCTATGGCTCCTCGGTCAGAGAGGTGTTCATTAAAAAACTTGTTTGCTTTCATCCTTCCTAATTACTCATAGATGTGCAGAAGACAATCGTCGGCCAGTGTATTGGAGGGCTGCTCTACGCGCTCTTTTCGGGACAACCTCTAGTTGTACTCCTAACTACGGCTCCTTTAGCACTGTACATTAATGGTAAGTCTACTAAACGTGTACATCTTGGGACTGATGTGATTGCAATGGGTGGAATGGGGCTTTGTACAAGAGCCTGGCAGTCCTGTTAAATATCTGATTGTATTTATTTAATAAATCAATATTAAATGGATGTTTCTGGTGCTGAGGAGCAGGGGAGGAATTTGATTCAGGTTCAAAGTTGGTTTCTAAAGGGATAATTTTGCATAGAAAAAAACATTTTGTGAGAAGAAGTATTTCTTCTGCCTCGAGGAGGAAATATTTTTCATCTGTGTTTTTCATGTGGCTGCATTAAATCAACTCAAGGATAAGAGCCTTAGACAAATTTTTTTGTTGATTTGGGGTTTACTGGGTTTTTTTTTCATTATTGGTCTGTTAAGGTGTGATCAACAATTTTACAGTTACAGCTGCAAGTTGATACTACTGAGCCAGAGGTTTAAAGGAGCAAATGTGATATCTATAGGAGCAATTAGATGGGCTGTGATTAGCTTGAAGTGTTTAAGAAGTTTTGTCCACAATGCAGTGACTATGTAAACGTGGTGCAAAAGCACATATGAGATCCCTTGCTCAACAACATCCAGAAATGTCAGTGAGCATATTCCAAGGGCGGATTTTTGTGGTCCTGGTCCCAAGGAAAGGCGCTCTGAGCAGTGTGGGAGAATATTCTTCCAAGCACTTCCTCCTGTTTCTAGTCATGAAGGGGATGGGAAAACAGTTTAGGTTGATCCAGTGTTCACCCAGGAGCGTAAGAAGAGGGATCAATGGTCTCTGCCATAAGTGCTTTGTGGCGAAGGCTTGAACCTGGCTCTTTTTGCCATCAAACAGATGGGAACCACAGGGTGGTAATGACAAAAATTTAATCTGAAATGTGAATGCTTCATTTTTGCAGTCATCCGAGGAATCTGTGATGACTACAACTTGGACTTCAGTGCTTTCTATGCCTGGATTGGACTGTGGAACAGCTTTTTCCTTGTCATGTACTCCCTCTTTAATTTCAGTCTTCTGATGAAGCTCTTTAAAAGGTAGCTATTTTCAAGAAGTCGTATTTTGATCGGATTAGCCAGCAAATGGAAAAATTATACATTCCACAAGCTCCTTAATTACAAACTTGCCGTAAAATGTATTTTGTGAAACGAGGCTGGTATCATTTCAGCTTATTGTTCCAGCTTGAAAGAGGCTTTTAAAGATTCGCTGGGTTTTGTTTCCTGAGTTGGAGTCTAACTAGAATTGGTCTATTTTCATGTAAATGCATGGATACGCTGATTTTCTTTGAATGATGTTAAATGCAGACTCTGCTAATGGCTGTATTAATTCCTGGGGTTTTTCCACAGGTCAACAGAAGAAATAATTGCACTTTTTATATCCGTCACATTTGTGCTTGATGCCTTCAAAGGCATTATTAAAGGTAAGTCTCGACTGTTTTTCAGTGCAGATCTCTGTTTTGCTTCCTTGCCAAAGGGAAATACAAGGCTGCAAATATGTGTGATATTTGCTTGTTCTGTGTTCATTCAGGGTCTTCAGGAAAATAAGTGTGTGACATTGAAGCAGCCCTGTGTCAGCAGTTTACCTGGATACACAGAATATCAGCTCAAATTTCAGTTAGCTGAGATAGAATTAGTGTCTTAACAAATGGAGAAACCATATTAATGGTGCTGTGAAAGTCTTCCCCTGACACCAGTCTCTAAAGTCTTGGGGGGAAAAAAGTCCGATTTAAATGCAGTTCATCTAGATCTCTTTCCCTGCCACCTTATTAAAACTGCATGGAGAGGAGTTGAAAGATGGGTTGAGATTGCCCACATGACTTCTGAGGTGCTTCTTTAATGGCAACATAAGGACCACAGTGCCTTCCAGCATGCTCCTAAAGTTATTTTGCCCTTTCCAGCCACTTGGTCCCTATTTCTTGGCTAAGTTCTAGTTGAGTGTCCATGATCAACCTTGGGGTTTAACAGATTTCTCTGGCACCTCTTCTTCCTCCTGATCAGGACTTGGCAGGAGGTACTTGTGAAGGTGAAAGTTGTTAGGAGAAATGCTGTGTGAAGGACCACCTTTTTCTTCACCCTAGTGAGTTAGCTAAATCTGCATTCCTTGGTTTTTTTATGACCAGTTGTCCAACAGCCCCAGGTTTGGGCTATCCTTTGAAACCCTTCAGGACATAGCTAAGCATACTGAGCACCCCCCTCGTTTTCAAGATACTCAGGCTCAGCTCATTATGGTATCTTGCATGCAAGGAGAATGCCTTCAAAGAGCAGGTTTGATACTGCAAAGCAATTTTGAAGTGAGATACTTTCTCACTTCATTTGGAATTCTTCATTTGACTCTTCAGGCATATGCTTTGATTGTGCAATCAGAGGGTTTTTTTTCTCTGCAGAACACCTGCATCTTTCAAATATCCTGCTTAGACAAAGCTTGGTGAAGGAGAAGCTGTTCTGGGATACTTTGCTTTCTCCAGCCAGCTTTGCGTAACGTGTGATGTTGGTGTCCTGTTGGTGCATGAGATGGTCTCCCTGTGACACTAAGGTGTTCCTCAACAGAATATTCAACTGCTCTGTGAAAATTAGCAAATGCAAATGTTCACAGTGCTCCTGTGGTTTCCCAAAGCAGGGGAATGAGGTGCAGGTTAAAGGGACATGAAACATCCATTGATTTCAACTGCCAGAGTTTCAGGAATATGCAAGGAATACCTCAGGGGATTGCAGTGGGGACAGGAGAGGATCCTGGAAGTGAATTAGTGGAATTAGTGAATTAGTGTCATTCTCCCTCGTATTTAGGAAGAGCTGAGTTTATAGGAGCAATGGTAATAAAATCAAACCAGCACTCCACTCATTTCCCAACTCATCTTGGCTTGAGCTGTGTCTGGAGGAGTTCAGTGCATCAACAAATGGGATCCCAAGTCCAGCCATCATCTCGGATGCAGAAGGGCACCGATGTTGGCAGGCACTGGCTTTCTCCTTAACCCTCTCAGTGCTCATGTTTAAACACATGACACCACTGCAGCTCCTGGCCACAGGGTCATCTTTCTTCTTCCACTCCTGTTTTGTAGCAGGAGGTGATGGTTGCTGCTGCCATCTCACTTTTCCACTCAAAACTTGAGTTGAACGGTTAAGCAGAAGGAGAAAGCTGGTACCTTCTCCATGCTGTTAAATGTGTCCTGGTAATGACCAGCCAGCTGACAGCGACTTTGGGCTTCCTGAGTGCTGGGGAAAATGCTGCTCTTGCTCAGATATGTTTTTCTCAATCTGTTCATAGCCCTTTTGCAAGGTACTTGTAGATGTGCAGGAAAGAAGGGGGAAGGATGCAATACTGTACAGAGGAATCGAGCCATGTGCGTTCACGCCATCCTGGTGACACTTTGTTTTTGCTGTGTGGCCCAGCCACCAGAGCTGTGTTTGTTTGATCTTGACTTCTGCACTCTGCAGGAAACAGCGGTGAACCGGCTGGAGCAAACAAAGCCATTTCACGTTGTTGGAGGGAACAAGCATGCACAAGGCTTGAGAATGGCTCTGTTTCAGCGAGGGCACCACCTGCTTTGCTGCTCCCTCTGAATGCAGGCAGCAAGATCCCTTTACCTCTGTTATAAAAACAATAAATCTACAGGAATCAAATACTTTATAGCAAGTGGCCTTGGCATGTTCTCATTGCCTTAAGCAAAATATAAGAGTAAAGTCAAAGTTTCTTCCCCTTACATCCAGGATTGAGCGGAGTGATCCTACCTGGTTTTGAGGTGGGTGCAAATTGAATCACAGCCCATAGATGTAGTCAGGCAGAACACAGTGCACTGAAGATGTGCTCAGCCCTAAATGTATTATTGCAATAAAGCCAAGTGGGGGAGACAGAGAAAATCCACCAGACCCAAACCAAAGTAACTGGTTTCTTATTCATTCCAGTCCAAATCTAAATACGGAAGCATGCAAATACATTCTGCATAGTTACTGGGTTGTGTGTGCTGTTGGTTTATCATTTGCTCAGTAGTTGTGTGTGTCTCGAGGACTTAGGAATGCTTAGGGTCAGCTGAGATGGTGAACAGGCTTTTAGCCCTGGCCAGCTGCTAATCCCCAGGAAATGCTGCCATAATAATTTGTGTTATGACAAAAGTGTCCTTTAATGTTCAGAGCCGGAAACTGCAAATCCTCCAACAACCTGTTCTGTGCCGGCGTGCGGGTCATGGCAGTGCTCTGTGCCTCAGTTTACCTGTTTGCAAAACGGACGTGGGTGTCCTGCCTGGGCTGGACACAGCTGTGAGGATGGAGGGGGGGAAATGATAGCAGAGCCTCTTCCGTAGCACATGATGCAGGGACACGCAGTGCTAACCGAGGTCGTAACAAGATTGATCCTTACTGGGAAAGCTTTCTCCTGCTCTAACAGTGTACTGATCTCCTCATTTCTGGCTGCTGCTGAGAGCAAACGGAAAGGTTAAATCTTGACCTGTAAACCTTCTGTGATCTTTAAATTTCTGAACAGAAGTACTGAATGTGAAGTGACCAGTCTTTTCTCTTGTGACCTTCGTGCCCTATTGACCACACACATCTGTCGAATGCCCAGGCTCCTCTTAAAAGGTGGTACAAGAAGGGTTGATGTTAAAATGGCATTTTTACATTAGGGTGAGCTCCAAGCTAGCAGTAAGACAAACTGTGCTTCGGCCAAATTCAAGATGGTTGCAAAAACCAGTTGTGCTTTGCAAGAATGTTTAAAGTTTGTTTTGCTCCTTTTCAAATATTTAGGGTTAGTTTGTTTTTCCCATTTTCCTTTTAGCTGCTGCAGAGGGAAAAGCTGAGGTGCTTGGGGTTTTCAGAAACTTGACTATTATTAGGGGTGAAGGGAAATGTTAGGATGAGCTTTATGGTTTAAGCTACAGATTGTTGTATTTTTGCATAAAGAGAATCTTGCCCTAAACATTTGAGTTTCCCTGTACAAAGTTCGAAGGAATATTTTGACTAAGCAAAGAAAGGCAGAGGGGCTGCAAAGCTCTGACGTGGTGGTTTCCATCCTCCTGCATCTCCACATTGCTATGAAAGAGAGCAGGTGCTGCCTGCTGCTGTCCCATCACATATCATGGGAGTATCAAGGCTGCAAAGCCCAACTCCTATCTCCTGGCTCCACTTGCTCCATGTGGCACCTCAGAATCTTGTTCCCAAAAGAGGTGAAATCATCCCAGAACTATGTTTACATGCTTGGAGACAGCCAATGCCGTGGAAATGGGAACGCAGCTGTTCAAATGCTCGAGAGCAAAAGTGTATTTACAATTGTTAATTACTTATATAATTATATATATTATATAAATGCCTCTGAGCTAGTCTAAAACACTTACGGACAGTTCGAGGCATTACTGGGTGTTTCACTGATTTACAGGTTTACTTCAGGTGCTCTGTAACTCTATTTCAATTTGAAGTGTTAATTTAAATGTTCTATCAGGTTTTGCATATTATCAACACTTTAAAGTCTGGAGGAAAAGTAATTACTGTACATTTTATGGTCCACTTAAGGATCTGGGCAGCCTGGCTGCTCTTAAGTTTTCAGAGATCTTGGTGGAATTTGTTTACCAGGCTGCTGAAAGTAGGTATCTCTTTAAATATACAAATGTTTAAGAGCAGTGATTCCAGTGCTAGGAACAAAAATCGCTGGAAGTCCTTACAGTTCAAATGTGTTGCTTTAGAGCAATTTAACTCTTCCCTGTTAAACTAAGTGGGAAAATAAATTTGTAAAGCGCTGGCTTTATAAGAGAAGTAGCTCTCCTGATTTCTTTTCACTGGTTTGAGGGGCTATAAGCCTGGAGAAGCATAATGTTAATACTGCATGATCAAGCAAGAACAAACCACTTTATTTTATTTGATTTGATTGTCACAAACCTATCCTAATGCTTGCCTGTTGGTTGTTTGTACAGTTTTTAAGAAATATTACTACCATGGGCGCACAGGAGAGAGTTACTTGGAAAAAGCACGAACTGATGCTATTCCAAGCCTCGGCATCAATACCACCTTCTTGATGAATTCATCAGTGAGCAGATCCATGTCCCTAGAGAATCAAACAGGCACGCATGATATGCATTATGGGCGTGAAACTGCAGTCCTTAGTCTCATGTTGATGTTGGGTACCCTCTGGCTTGGTCATACGCTCTATCAGTTTAAGAAAAGGTGAGTTACTTCAGTCTTAGAGCTCAGACTACTGATTATTTCATATTACCTGTGAGGAATCGTTAATGGCGTAGAACTTAATTTTATAACCCAGAAAAACCGGGTGGAACTCTTCCTTTAGTGGTGGTGGAAGCCAAAGCCAGAGATGAACTGGCTGGCCACCTGGAAACTGTTAGCGCAGTACAAAATGTTCAGTCACAGGATGATGGCCTTCCATATTTGGTTTGACATCACAAGTGGCTTTTTACAAAGCTTTGGGTGAACCATGTATTTATGTTGAAACTCCCGTGACCCTCCCCAAATAGGTATCAAACTGTTTGGGGTTGAGGGGGCAAAAGTCTCTGAAGCTGGAAGATCTACTGGGAACATACCCTTCAGTGTGCTCTTAGGAATCAAATGTCCAGCTCTATTTTGGGTTTTACTCCCATTGCTCTTAAATCTCTTCATTTGAAATGCTTGAGTAAGCAATTAAGCTAAAGTGGAAATAAGACACAAATTGGTGCTTGAAAGACTTTTCTAGCTTGCATCTTAGTTTCTTGTTTCCTTATGGGTTTTGCTTATGCATTCATCAACCTTCAAAGGCTATAGATTCCAGAGGATTTAGAGCTGGATTAAAGACTAATTCTTCACTCCAAATATCTTTTTAGAATTGCAACATTGGACTGAATTGTCACTTGTTAAAAGCATTTAGTGCTATCTGGACTGAGCAATTGTCCCCACAGTGTGATGCTGATGGAAATGTTTTTGTCTTTAAATTGCAGCCCGTATCTACATGCAAGAGTACGTGAAATTCTGTCTGACTGTGCCTTACCAATTTCAGTTCTGACTTTCTCTGTTGTGGGTTCCTATATCTTCAAGGAAATTGAAAGTAAGTTATGTTTTTATTCTTTGTGATGCTGAGGGAAGCGATTCAGGGTGTATGAAAAGGAGAAATGAAATCCCAGGAAGGTCTTGCTAAAAACTAATAAAGTTCTTACATATAATTTCACAACTACTGTGTGTACCTCCCACCACCCCAAGAGCTCAGATTTTCTCATTATTAGATTTAATTCATTCAAACCCTAATCAAACGAGGCTGAGGTCTTTCCTCTAGATAAATGATTCCAATGTGTCTTTTCATTTCAACACAATTTAAAGTATGTATCTCTTACAATAAAAGGATCAACAATTTCTGGTAAAGAACAAAGGGCAGAGTAATTAGCAGGCAGGAAGGGTTGTTGCCAGTCCTACAGACGTAGAGTTGATGATCCCAGTCTGTCCTCTTTGTTTCCAGTTTACGTTTTCCTAATTTAGGTGAAACGGTGTGGAGCATCTGGGCAGTTCTAAGTTACACAAGGAAATCTAAAAATGAGACACCATTCATTGGCCAAATAGATCAGCTTTTCCATATCAGGAAGCGATAATGGGGACAGGAATTGCATTGTCCTGTGGTGACGTGAGTGGGTAATGTGAGGAAATGTATGGAAACAAATAAGAAATGGCTTTTTTCTGATGGCCATTCCATCCAGTTGGATTGTAATATAATTTGTGTCCATGTGTGATTTATCCCTAGTTATGGATTTCTTCCAATGGCAGGAAAGTAGGGGCATATCATACTAAAATGCCTCGCACAGCTTGTTGGCTATGAGGAAGTTTTATACTGCCTTTGTCAGTTGATTAATTGAGCAGGAGGAGTAGTTAGAAATAAGGTTTTCTAATCTAATAATGCCTCGCATCTGTGGAAAACAAGTTTCCCTCCTTTGTTTTGCTCAAATATATGTAATTCCTCACTAGAACTAGCAGTAATCTGTCAATCAGGATGGCAGCCAAGTACTAAGAGGATGGGGATAAAAAAATAAACTAAAAGAGCCAGATGAGCCTGTCTTCTATGGCCTTCTGGCTCTTGCATGCCACAGCATCACGCCTGGCTCACTGTGCTGGTTCCCTGTAGTTTGTGGTGTGGGTAGAATATTACTTGAGTCTATGTGGGTGGTTGGACAAAGAAGATGCCTCCTAACACCATTCCCCTCCTCTTTTCAGTGTCCAAATTTAACTACAACCCATCTGAAAGCTTGTTTGTGCTGGCCCCAGTCCAGTCCCTTTCCATCGGGTCAGTGATGAGCGCTATGGGGCTGGGGTTCCTCCTGTCAATGCTCTTCTTCATAGAGCAGAACATCGTGGCGTCACTCACAAATGCCCCGGAGAACAGGTAATAATTTTGGTACTCCTCTTCCTCTGTGGTGGGATGTCCTTGAGTCTCTTCCCAGCACTGCTTGTCCAAAACTTGTCAGAATATCAGAAGATATTCAGAACGTGGTCTTCAGAACTTCTGTTGTCACAGATGAAAGTAACTCTACTGCTTAATTCTTCACCATCCCCAAAACTTGATATTGTGGCCATGAGTCAAGAATGCAAAGCGTCAATGAGCTGCTCACCTCAGCCTGTTTCCTCTTTGTCCATGAGGGAACGTTACGTAGATACATTGTATGGTTTGAGGTCTGTGGATGAATGTCCAGATATTTAGGGAGTGTCTGACTCATGTGGACAACTTGCATTGCTCTTGTAGAGGGAACTTTTTGAAAATGAAAAGTCAGTGAGCTGCATGAATCTCATAGTACGATATGCTGCAGGTGAGCATCAGAAAAGTGTTTGGAGCTGTTAGTGTCCAGTTGAAGTCCAAGGGGGGTTGAACTATATGATCTTTCGAGGTCCCTTCCAACTCCTAATGTTCTGTGATTCTGTGTGAAAAGGTGGAAGTGAAGAAAACCAGTGTCTGGTAGGTCTGATCTAGCATGCAAGCCTGAGTTGAGATGTTGCGCTATTAAAATATTCCCTCTGATGTTTTTTGTGCCAGCTGCAATGAGATGTGCTGTCAGGAATGAATGTGTATGACTTTTTTTCCAGGGAAACTACCATGTCTCAAAGGAGTTTTTGCTGCTGTAATGCGTGGGAGGGTTCTCTCCTTGCATAACATACATTAGCACTCTCGGTGTTGTAGCTGGCACGACACTGAATTAGGGGAGAGAAGACAAGCTTAAATTCAGTTACACTAATTTGGTCTTCTTTGACCAATTGATTTTTTTCCTCTTAGTGTTATTCTATCCCTTTAAGTAAAACGTTGCATAAATCTGTAATGTAAGTGGGTCATCTCTTTCCTAACGAGTTGCTTCTAAGCTTTTGGTGTTTTCCACTAGGGTGTCTTTAAGGAATGTAAAATATTCTTTGGAGTTCTTCGTAGTGTTTTTCATAATGCCTTGTTACAGGGCTGAGCTTATGCTGAGCAGGTATCAGGGTGTGGGTTTATAGAGATGGAAAAAGTAGGACTTGACGCCTTCTGTTCGTGGTAGCATTGCACAATACAAATGCTGTTGTCTACATCCAAATGGAGAATGTGCTGTTTCACAGAATCACAGAATCCTAGGGGTTGGAAGGGCCCTCGAAAGATCATCCAGTCCAACCCCCCTGCCAGAGCAGGGTCACCTAGAGTCCATCACACAGGAACGCATCCAGGCGGGGTTTGAATGTCTCCAGCCCACGAGACTCCACAACCTCTCTGGGCAGCCTGGTCCAGTGCTCTGGCACTCTCACAGTGAAAAAGTTTCTCCTGATATTCACATGGAACCTCCTGTGCTCCAGTTTGCAACCATTGCCCCTTGTCCTATCATTGGACGTCACTGAAAAAAGCTTGGCTCCATCATCCTGACCTTCACCCTTTCCATATTTGTAAACATGGATGAGGTCCCCCCTCAGCCTCCTTTTCTCCAAGCTCAAGAGCCCCAGCTCCCTCAGCCTTTCCTCATAAGGGAGATGTTCCACTCCCTTCATCGTCTTTGTGGCTGTTTGGTGTCTTACAAATGCAGTGATTTCCTTATGTAGAAAAACAGGGAAAAGATGATGCTTGCCTGAAAGTACACTGATGTGCTTTGGTAAAGAATAATCAGGGCAAGCTTATGGGACAGTCCAAGGAATATTGGGCTGGTTGGACAGTGTGAGGATAACCTGGGATAAGGCATCTAGATCTTTGTGTGTGTGTTGATCTAGACAAGCTCAGTGGTCAAAGTAGGTGTATACCTTGTCCCTCTGTACTCAGCACTGGTGAGGCTGCACCTGGAATACTGCATTCAGTGCTGGGCCCCTCACTACAAGAAGGACATTGAGGTGCTGGAGTGGGTCCAGAGAAGGGCAATGAAGCTGGGAAAGGTCCTGGAGCACAAGTGTGATGAGGAGCGGCTGAGGGAATTGGGGGTGTTCAACTTGGAGAGAAGGAGGCTGAGGGGAGACCTTCTGCTCTCTGCAACTCCCTGACAGGAGGTTGGAGCGATGGGGTGGCCGGTCTCTTCTCCCAAGTGATGAGCGATAAAACAAGAGGGAATGGCCTCAAGTTGCACCAGGGGAAGTTCAGGCTGGATATTAGGAAAAAATTTTTTATGGAAACGTTGGTCTGGCATTGGAACAGGCTGCCCAGGGAAGTGGTGGAGTCACTGTCCCTGGAGGTATTCAAAGAATGTTTGGATGTGGTCCTTGGGAACATGGTTTAGTGGTGGACTTGGTAGTCCTGGGTTGATGGTTGGACTTGATCTTTGAAGGTCTTTTCCAACCAGTGTGACTCTATGATTCTATACCAAACAGTGCTGCAAAGAGTGCTGAGACCAAACAGTTTCCCAAGGACTGAAACGATGCTGCTGTTAGATGTGTGGCCTTTGTACACAGAAAGCCCTCTGAAAGGGCAGACAGGACAATCAAACGATAACCCTGGGGATGCTGGAGATGCTTTTGCTCTAAGAAAGCAACACGTGAGCAGGGGCCCTGCTTTCAAAGTGTGAGCCAACACAGGAAGCGTGTTTGCAATCCCACCCTTCCTGCCAGCACCTTCCAGCTTCAGGGGCATTGCAATGTAGACATCTACCTGACCTAGTCACCCCGTGGCCTCCTCAGTCAATGGAGGTGAGCCCTTCCAGTGAGACAAGTCTTTGTTCCAAAACTGAACCCCACCTAAGATTTCTGCTGCCCAAACAATGGCATCTGCTGCTCTTTGAGATAGACATTAGCCATAGATCTTCACATGCTGGCTCATGTCTGCTAGCTCCATGCACCTCATGTCCTAGAGCATCTCAGATGGCTCTAAGCCTTACTTAGATATTGAATGGAGCTTGCTTGGTTGGCATTAAGACACACGAAATGGTGCTCCCTTTCCAGTTGATGGTGCCTGGAGAGCAATTCAGCTGATCCCTTGTGTTGCATCAGGACGCTAACTGCTGTCTGCTCTGCTGCCTGGGCAGAAGCACAGCTATAGACCTTTGTGTTAGGTATAAAAGCTTGAGATCTGAATCCTTTCCCAGCCTTTTTCTAAACTTATAGTATCTGAGCAGTTGACACCAGACAGATATCTTCAGGAAAGGGCCAGATATTGCAAAAAATGGCAAAGTTAAACTAGATGAGAGTTAAGTGTTGGGATCTGCTCTCTGTGTAGACCCTGCAAAGGGAATGTGGTCAACTTCCTTGGTGAAGGCTGCTAGTTTCCCCCTCCCCTAGCAATCAAAACAGCTCAGCAAAATTAGGAACATATCTCCTTGATTGACTACTAAGGAGGAGCTGAAGCTTCATGAGTTCATGTCCCATTTTCTTATCATGCAGTAGCAATTAGATAATTAGGGGATTACTGCAGCATACCAAGTATGTGTTCTGTATGTGGGGAAGGAGGGAGATCAGGGTTGAAAATAAGAGGGGTGGGAAACTTCAGCATTGGTAGTTGGGCAGCTTATGACCAGGTTTCTAACCACTCCCCACATGGACTCTGCGAGCAGATACAGGCATGTGTAGACTTTGAGTGGACTCTGATAAATGTAGTGGCAAAACGCTGCTGAAATTTTAATGGGCTGTTATTTTAGTGGGTTGCCTTTCTGTTCAGCATTGTTCTTTCCAGGAGATGACTGCTTTGGAAGCAAACTATCAGGTTTCATTACTTCTCATGTTCATGTAATGCAAGCTGTAAAGCAGGAGTGTGAAATTGCTCTGTACATGGAAATGCTCTTCAGTGTTTAACATTGGAGCTCGGGTTCAGCAAGAGCAGCCTGTTAAGAGTTTGCACTGGGTGTAACTGCTGTCAACAACCTCCTTTCAGGTTGGTGAAGGGAACAGCTTATCACTGGGACCTCCTGCTCGTTGCGCTGATCAACACGGGGCTCTCAGTCTTCGGCCTCCCCTGGATCCATGCTGCCTTCCCTCACTCCCCGATGCACGTCCGTGCCTTGGCCTATGTGGAAGAAAGAGTTGAGAATGGACACATCTATGAGACGTAAGTAGGAACCACAGAGCTTTCTTGGATCTCTTTGGTTTCATTTGTGGTTTCCTAATCCTTTGGGTACAGTGGGTTATGTGGTTGGGGAGTTAGCTGTCATCTTGAAGACCTGCAAGATATGGAAGTGGAGGGGAGATGCACCAAATGAAGCCACCTCAGCCAGCATGGTGTCTGATCCCACTTCATCCCCCTCCACCAAAGCTCTTGTTTTAGGATAGCCACAAACTTTTGCTCTTGTCAGTGGCTGGTGGCAGCCTGCAATGCACTCCAGTGCAAACTCTCCTCTAGAAGAGTTGGCCAAGACCTTTTTCAGGTTCATCCATGTGGAAATGCTGAGGAGATGCTTTGGCCAGATCTTTCCAGTTGTCTTCACCAGAAAAAATCCAGTCTGATTCATTGCCTGAAACCCCTCTGGTGGCTATTACAAAGAGTAGGAAAAATGCAGCGTTATTTCAGAGCTCCCATAGCATCTGCCACGTTTGGGGAAAGCAAGATGCTTATTAAATTCTCTTATTTTTAAGCAAAAGTTGGCTGTGAAGCAATGCCCGGGTCACTTCTGTAAGACCAACTTTTTTGCTGTTCTGGTTGTCTGACACACTCTCATCTGATGTATTTATTTTTTTTAATAATTAAAAACCTCATTCCTTATGATACCTGCTCCAGAACAGATTATCTGGTCTGTTTGATCTTAATATGTTACAGTTGAATGCTTTTAGCTCAGAAGTGGTAATTTCCACTCACGTGCCACTAGTTTCAATTATCCTGTATTTGTTTCCATTTTCAGAGTGGCTGCTTATCAAAAGTGAGGCTAAGTGGCCATTTACTTCGGGGGATGGAGTTGGGTCTGTCTTAATTTCAATCTTCATGCTGTTCGTGGTGCCAGCTGGCCCAACCCAACCTGGCACAGCTGCTTTTTGGGTTGGTGATAGACAGATTTCACCTTCCACATCTGGAAATTGCTGAGTCCTGCTGCTCCCTGCAGTGCTTTTACAGAACTTTCCTGGTGGAGCAGTCCCTTAGGCTTCTATTCCTGTTACCATGTGTTAGTATTAGTTGTTCCCACATCTGTATCTGTCTTGAATGAAGGCTCAACCCTACTTAAAAGAAAAAACAACTTTGTAGTTTGAATTCTGTAAGGTTTTAATCCATGCCCTTGCTCCTGGTGTCCATAATCTGCTCTGGGATACCTCTGCTCTGTTTCTTTGTGAGGTGCAGGATTTACATTTTGAAACCCATGTACCAATCCTTCCTCCTGCATCTTCTGTTGTCAGTTTTAATCCCTAGTGGCTTTTTTCCTGCTTTGCCACCCACTGTCTTTATTCTTCATTCTGTCTTAGCCTTGGCAAAGTCCCCTGCCTGATTTAAGGACTACCTTCTGCCCTTGTCCTCTGCTTATCACCCATAAAGAGCATCAGACAGCCCTCTCTGGCCATGCTAACCTAGATACACCTCCAGTTGTTACCTAAGTGAGATTAGGGCATCCCTCAGCCCTTTTAAGTGTGAGATTGTAGCACGGCTCTTCTGCTGGAGGCAAATCAGTGGATAAATGCGTGCTGTGAGCTGGATATTGGGAGTGAAGAAGGGAACAGGGAACGAGGATTTCCTAGTTGTTTGAACTCCCTCTGAAACTGAGGGTTTTTTGTTCTCTGCAAAGCACTGAGCTATAAACAGGAGGTTCTGAGCAATGTTATCTTTTCTCTTTTATTTTTTCTCTTTTATTTTTTCTCTCTTCGCCAGCTCTGCTGAAAAAGAAACAAACTGAAGCTCAATTAGAAAATCAGGAGTTCTTTCAGTGCTGGCTCCCTTGGCAGGCTCCTCTCCTGCACTCAAAGCAAAACGCTCAGTGAGGATGATGATATAAACAAGGATAAAGATCTGTCACAATGAAAGCAAAATTTTCTTCTCTGCTGTAGAATAACCACTTGAGTTTCATGTGGCAATCTGCAAATAGGCTCTCATTTACTCGTATGGAGGAGGTCGGGAATGGCTAATCCTCTACTAACAATATTTAAAGGATTCTGGGGAAATGAGCCTGGATTATGATCTTTATTCTCCTTTAATTACTTCATTTCCATTGCAGCACAGGATTTCTGGAGCTGTTTCCTCAAGGGCCAAACCAAATTCTGAACACATGCAAATTACTGGATTTCATCTGCTGACTTAATGTGACCGTTCTTGATGTCCTTACCCTGGAAATAGGGTGCTAGAATTGGCAAAAGACCAATTTGAGGCTAGGAACTTCAGCTTTAAAGATATTAAGTTGGGTCAATTATGAGCAATTTTAACTATGTTCTGATCAGAATTTCCAAACTACTTTAATAAGTGACATTAGCAGGAGCTGACAGTAGTAGTTGCAGTATGTGTTGTCCGTGATCAAAGATTATTTAGTGTAGTGATTGCCATGTACCCAAGAGATGGCAGGCAAAAAACTTCATGAACTTCAAAAATCCATTACAAAAGGGTTGCTACTCTGAGCTGATCTTGTCCTTGCAAGCTTGGATGTGATCAAAATGTGGTGGCTTTGTATCTGATTTTGGTCCTGAGCTCTTTGGTTTGCATGAGTTCGCTTGCAAGGAAGCTAATGGAGTTGTGTGTGCTTGGGCTGGTCTTGCAGATCACTAGCATCTCCATCAGTGGGTTAGATCTTTGCCTGAAATAGCAGAAATGCTTTCTCCATAGCTCGATGAAGCCAGGGGAACTCCTGTTGTACCTGGACGAGCCTAAATCAGTGCATCCTTTCAATCCTGCTTTACTCGGCCACTTGAGAGGCTCATAGTGGTTTTGGTATCTCTGAAATAGTCAGGCTGCTCCTTATCAGACTATAAACTTACTCTGAATTAGCACTTGCAGTTGCACTTAAAGCTGTTTTGACTCTGTCATCCCTGAGACTTCTGTGGTGAACCAGACTTGGAGGCAGTTAAAAGGGTGCCAAACTATATCCACCTCAGTGATGTCCAGGTTCTTTCAGAGCTAACAAGAGCTGTCTGCAGGTAAGAGTGAAGTGCTTTGCTCTACTTTGGCCTTTCTAGGCATTGGCAGGGACCTTTTGACATAGGAGAATTGCAAGAAGATCTCAATCTGTTTGGAAGGAGGAAAGCTGTAGTTTCTGCTGTTTAAAGCAGAGGAGAGGGAATTACTTAGAGGTTAAGACCACCTGTGACTCTTCTGTGCATCTTTTCTTGCTGATCCTGGAAAATATGTACAACTTGCCCCATTACTCACCAAAGAATTCAAGTGTTGTCCTTGGGACTTTGTGTACTCTTTGTGATATCTGTTGGTCCTCGGGTCTCATGACCACTCATGTTAATTCTGCCACATTATCCAAATCCTGAGAGCAAGCCTTAGGCTGTTACCCTTTCCCTCTCTCACTAAATACAGGTGTGGCAGTCTCCTGCTTCCCCACAGCTTCCTTTTGCTCTTGAACGTACAAACAGATGTGAAGTTCAACCTGACCTTACTTATAAGCAAAGACTCTCAGAAACTTAATATTGGAAGAATTCACTGGGAAGCAATCTTCTTTAGGACTGGAGGGATTAACCAAAGTCCCAGCAGCGCATATGTAGAACAGGATTGTGTTTGATAGATCTCGTGGCCAGCTCTTGTGTTAATCCTCAGAGTATTTTGTGTACAGGGTTAATTCAGAATATGAGGTTTCACATCCAGGGAGTGAGGTCACTAGATGACACCAAAACAGCCTGTGGATAGGAATTTCTCCTGGTAATAGGGAGATTTACTCGCTGGTTTATCCACTGAATCGGTGGATTTATCTTAAAGTTAAAAATCCCACTTTTCTGTATTTATAAGTAGTCTTGAAAGATGAGGGATTTTTCTTCCTATTGTTTCTAGTAACTTTTTAATTCAAGCTAAGTGATACTCACAGGTTTAGTTGAAGTGAAAAGAAAACAAAGCAACCCCCCAAGTAGTCTCTGAAAGTTGTTGCGTACATTCCTGTCAGTATTCCCCTCACCCTTAAAAAAATCAATCTGTAGTCTGTCAGCTCTGGAAAACTTACATTAAGTAATTACATGTTTTGCATGGCAATAGGCAATTTTCAGTGCAACTGCTATTATCCACAGCAGAATTAAATTTCTTGCTCCCTGCATAGTGCTCTCAGCTTTCATTTCCATATAAACAAGGAGATCCTCATACACATCAAAAATGCTGACTCGCAGTCAAGAGAGTGCAGACTCTTTTATTTTTTTTACAAGAGGTTCATTAGTTCCCATAGAAGCTGATGAGTTTTCCTTTGGTTCAAAGCCAATTGCATATGCACTGGGTAAATTGAGAAAGGGATTATTGCCCAGAAAGAGGATCCTTGCCTGTTGGGTTTTATTTGTTTGGTTGGGTTTGTTTTGGGTTGTGTTTTTTTTTTTTTCAGTGTGCTAAACAGAATTAGTTTAGAGGACAATTTAGTTCAGGATAGGATCTATGGAGCTTTGCAGAAGGGGAATCTGGCGTGTTTCCAGCTGCTGTTTGAGTTGTGGATTAAGTGCCTGGCCCATGTCCAGCAGAGCTCTGCCTTCTCAGTGTCAGCACGGGGCCAGAAGTGCTGATCTCAGTGCAGTGGAGATGAGTTTCCCGAGTGGCACGTGTCCTGCACCTACACAGCGTAGTGAGCCCCAGTGATAAAGCTTACATGGATGCTGAGATATTATCCTGCTCCCCTAATCCCTGTTTTCTTACTTTCAGGATTGTGAGCGTGAAGGAGACACGGCTGACAAGTCTGGTAGCAAACTTCTTGGTTGGCCTCTCGCTCCTGCTCCTCCCTTTCCCTCTCCAGTGGATCCCAAAGCCGGTCCTCTATGGCCTCTTTCTCTACATTGCATTGACCTCCATTGATGGGAACCAGCTCTTTGAAAGGGTGGCTCTCCTACTCAAAGAACAGGTATGTGAACTGGGGCACCATGGAACAGAGAAGGAAACTGTATTTGCAACCTTGTCACCAAACTGCCAGAAGCTGACATGGAAAGCTGCTGGTGTTGGGCATGAGCTTACCCCCAAAACTCATGCTCTCAAAAACTCATGCTCTCAGGAGGCTGATTTTCAGCTCCAGTCTGTGCTTTGTGTATCCCTTTCACCTTTCTCTGCAAAGAGGGAGTGAAACTTGATGGTCTCTAGTTTAGCCTGGCCACCACTGAGATGTGAGCAAGAGAAGTCTTTTCCATTAAAGCAGACAAATGAATGGGAGGATAACTCAGTGTCAAGCAACAGAAGTGGCGTGGTTATTGTTGGCTTGGAAAAGGTGGCAACTGAATTGTTTATAGAATTGCACTGCATCTAGCCTGTCTTTCCAGTTCTGCATAAATTGCTTCCTGCATTTCCCTGCCACAAAAGCATTTTAGCTGTCTTGTTCAGAGCAATGTCTCGGATAGAATCCTTCTCTCTTCAGCCTGCTAAGAATCGCTCTGGAGACTAGAGCGTGTGGATGGAGCCAGGATAGCTGCTACCAGGGAAGACACCCTCTAAACTGTGTGGAGTGCAAAAATACATTCAAACAATGCCTTAAAAAAAAATCAACCCACAAACAAAAACAAACCCAAACAAAACAAAACCAAAAAAAACCCCAAACCAAATAAAAATTGCACAAACTGCTTGCTAAGTGGAGGGTGGTTGTGAGTTCTAAAAACCTACTGATGTCTGTCAGCTGCAGAGTTATATGCATTTTTAAAATAATAGAAAATATTAAAAAGTACATATGTAATGTTGGTAAAGGGTGATCTTTGGCTTCCCCAGCAAAGTCTCAGAACAAGTAATGTTTTGCTGTATTTTACACTTTCATTTTGTCCTGTGTGAAATACCACAGCATAGGATTTTAAGCTCAAAACAAAATTACTTGCATTATTGAAACCTTTCTCATGTGGGATGAAAACAAATCTGGAAGATCTGTTTTCAAGCCATCTCTGTGATGAGTGCTAAGAAGGTGTTGGATTGTGGTGTACCTGGGAACCATAACAAGTCTCCTGCTCACCTTATTTTATGTAACAAGGGGCAAGGGCTTAATAAGCCCAACGTTTGGTTCTGCATCTCTGCTAATCTATCTTGATCTCTAATATTGCATCCCAGAGGTTAAAACTGTGAAATCTGGGTAAAGATTCCATTTGTCATGTCGATTTTTGAATGAGGATTGAATAATTACTGATGTATGTGGAATATTACTCCTGGGTTTAGTACGAATTTATGTGTGGAATTTTCCAAGCTTCGGTTTGGGAAAATTTAAAAAGTATTCTCAAATATGGAGATTTCCCTTTTCTGGAAACCTTTTAATGAGTCATGGCACAATCTGAAATCCATTGAGTCTGTATCAGTGCCAGCAGACAGTCGCTCATACTCTTCATTGATGTATAGACAGTGAGTCAAAGCCTGTGCTCAGACATGAGCAAGTAACTGTCAAAAGAAACCACGAGCAGTATTTAGCCCATTAATGTCACTTTTTTCCTCTTCTTTCTCAAAAATAAATAGTTTATGAGTTGAGATAGTTGCTGCAGCCTTAGTACAGCCTCTTCTCACATCTTTCCAATCTCATCACCTGGTCTTCCCCTACTGGGGCAATCATGGAGTCTGATCAGCAGAGGACAGAAGGCTATAAATAAGGAGGAGCTGGTTGTCAGGTGGAGAAACCATCCAGCTGCAACAACCCCTGAATGTTTCTGCTTACCATCACCCCCTTACACACCCCCACAGCCACTTCACGTGTTGCTGCAAAGCCCTGATAATCTTACTCAGGAGAATCTCATTATTGTACTTATCAAGATGTTTTATTGCACTCCAGATGCTCCCAAAGGCAATCTTAGCTGTGTGGTGTGTCTCTTCTTCCCCAGGTTTCTAATGCCCAGTCATCATCTTTGTGTTGCTGCCAATGCTGTGGTTTAAGGCACTTGCTTTAACCCTGCAAGTCCCGTGTTCAGCTGTTGAACCTGGTTAAGGACTCGATGCACTCTGTGTGGGGGTGTAAATTGATGAGTCCCTTAAAACCCTTGTGTTGAGAAGCCTGTGCCACATTCTGGGAACTGCTTGAGAGAGTCCAGCACAGAGCCACAAAGATGATGAAGGGAGTGGAACATCTCCCTTGTGAGGAAAGGCTGAGGGAGCTGGGGCTCTTTAGCTTGGAGAAAAGGAGACTGAGGGGTGACCTCATCCATGGTTACAAATATGTAAAGGGTGAGGGGCAGGACGATGGAGCCAAGCTTTTTTCAGTGATGGCCAATGATAGGACAAGGGGCATGGAGCCCAGGAGGTTCCATGTGAATCTCAGGAAGAACTTCTTTCCTGTGAGAGTGCCAGAGCACTGGACCAGGCTGCCCAGAGAGGTTGTGGAGTCTCCTTGGCTGGAGACATTCAAACCCTGCCTGGATGCGTTCCTGTGTGATGGACTCTAGGTGACCCTGCTCTGGCAGGGGGGTTGGACTGGATGAGCTTTCGAGGTCCCTTCCAACCCCTAGGATTCTGGGATTCTGCAGTCACAAGCCCAGGTTGCTGCATATCTGATGTGTAATTCTTCTCTTCCCAGACTGCTTATCCTCCGACACATTACATCCGCAGAGTGCCCCAGAGGAAGATCCACTATTTCACCGGCTTGCAGGTCCTGCAGCTCCTCATCCTCTGTGGTTTTGGCATGTCACCGTTGCCCTACATGAAGATGATCTTCCCTCTCATCATGATAGGGATGATCCCTATCAGGTATGAAGCTTGGCTGTCTTTTTTCCTGTCTCCTGAGCTTTTAGTCTTCAGACTTGGACTGCAGAAAGTCTAAGTTGTCTAGAAAGGCATTCTGCACTTTCCTGAGTAGTTAGATCTGGGAAGTGGATGATGGTGACCTCTTCACCAGCTGCTCAGGCTTGAGGAGGAATAGTGCAGAGGGCCTGTCATTTCACTGATGCTGGGTGTTGTGCAAAGGGTTCTGGGCTGGCAGATACTTTTCTCAGAGCTAGCAGAGAGGCAAATAAATCTCCTTTTGTGGTTTGTGATACTGGATCTTCCTGAGAAGCTGTCATCTGAGCCTTCCCTTTAGGCATTTTATAATGTCCCTTATTGCTTTGCAATTTGATTTCCTGAGGCCTGTGTCTAGTGCAGAGCTAGAAACTTCTAAGAGGAATCCTTATCTCTTATCCAGTGGTGTGGTGACCTTACAAACCTCCTACTCCACTGAATGCCATTGCAAATGGTCAGTTAGGTCAATCTGCCCGCATTTAGTCTTAAGATGTATCTTTAAAACTGAGAGGACCCCCCCCAGTATATTCCAGTCTTGAGAGAGAATCATTGAGAAATTTAACTAATTTCTTCCTTAATATTAATTAACAGTGACTGCCCATCATTCTCCAGTTAAATCATTCATGCTCTCCATCCTTTGGGTATAATGAGAAGCCATAATAAGATCTTGGAAGGAACACTTCAGTCCACTTCATTATTTTTAGGCGTTCACCATGACATCAGGATATCTGGTTGTCTTTGAGTTTGCAGTCTCAGAGGTTTTCTGTGAGATCCTAAAGTTCCAGGGCTACCAATGTGATGATCTGCGAAGGCAGCTATTGTGGTGTTTTTCTTGGGCGATAAAGATGGGTCCACTTCTTGCTAAAACAAAAGCAAATGTCAAAACTACCGTGGCTTTCAACAGGATCAGGTCACAGCTATTTGGGCTGGATTTTTAAAGATAAACAAAATCTTGGAAAACACTGAAATTATTGTTCCTATGTAGGAGTCTCTCACGTGGGCGTCGCTTTGGATGGCTGGTTGAGTGTTTGGTAAACAGTTCAACTCTGTGCAGGGCTGTATGAGTGACTCTTGTGGGAATTGCAAGGCTCCACATAGAGCAGTTCAGAAAAGAAAACGTGGGACACTCTTTGCCCAAACATTCAAGTATTGGGCATAGTGTAATAAGCTAAATTAATGTGGAGAAATTGCTGTCAAAGAACCCAATTTTGTTATAAGTGCTAGGTCACGTAGTGATGCAAATATATCTTTTGAGTAAATAAGATACTGTCATCTTATACTCACTCTGTTGCTAACTCGTTTCTCTTTCCAGAGCAGCTTTTTCTAGTAGCTGGATAATCAGCCCTGCTGCCAAGGGGCACAATACAGAAGTTTGCCCTTGGTTTTCCTTTTTCTGACATCTTTTGCCTTCATGTGGTTTCTGTAGACTCCAGATGAGAAGGCAGCACCATGGTGCATGAGCTCTATAGTTAACAAGATGCTTTCACAAAGGTTTGGCACTCTAAATAGGTGAGATGGAGTAGAAATAATTAAATTTATTTTTCTTTTTTTTAAAAAGAGGAGAAGGGAGGAAGAGGAGATGAGAGGAATAGGCAGGGGTCAAAGTCAAGAATCAAACCCAGATGAGTGAGTCACGGCTCAGTGTCCCATCCAGAAAACCAGCCATGTTCCTTGTCTGTCTCAAAGCTACATTTCCATCTGTCCAACAGTGTTAGACATAGATTTGTATTGTCAGTGGTGAGGGACCATCTTTTCCACTGGGTATAGTGTTAATGTGAGAGATGATGGATTTCAATGGCTTCTCATTATTGCAGTGGACAGCAGCCTGTTTGCTGGGAGAAAATGTCATCTGTTTGGGTATCCCCAGTTCTTGGCTTTGATTCAGAGCTGTGGAGTGACTATTTTCTGGTTGCACTCTAGTCCCTGCTCTGGGGAATACTGAGGTTAAGGTTGCTCAGAGAGGAAGAATCTTCTTTCCAAGTTCTCTGTGATGCTAAGCTGTGCTCCCATGGCTGTCAAGTGTTTTTATTTCATGACAGACCTACTTAAGCAGATCCTGGTACTTCTCAGTAGTAAGTGCTGTTTGCATCTCTCTTGCAGCTATTGAAAAGGTCCTTGCAAGTCTTAAACTGGCTTCCTAGTGCTTTGTGCCTTATTTTAACACCTGAAGAATAGCTTCCTGATTTAAGCAAGGAAGAGTGCCAAACTAAATATGCAGTAGGATTTAATGAGAGCAACTTCATAGTGAATTGTTACAGTGCCTTGCCTTTCTCATCTAAATATGTTAATTAATGAGGATGTGCTTGCAAACAAACAAATAAAAAGGAGTTACTGTCTCTATGATCCAGCTGAAACCAGACTCCAGGTAGGGATGGAGGAATGAATCGGAGCCCTGCTGAACCTCTTGCCATGGTCTCAAGCCTTGCTGATGTATTTGTAGCTTCTCTAAAGACCAAAGCTTCTGGGATGTCTATTTAAGCTTCCTTGTGGGAGAACTGAGGTATTACAAGATAAATAACCCACGTATGCAAGTCTTTGAGCTAGCTCTGTAAATTTAGAGGAGGGTTTCTCCTGTGAGCTCTCAGTGCCTGGTGTTGGCAGAGCTATGATGACTGAGGCTGCATCTGGTGGGGTTTGTGTATGGGGAAAGTGGTGAAGAAAGTAGAAGCTAGAAGTAAATGGGGGATTTTTGGCAAAGTAACCCATCTGCTAGCAAACTGGAGGCAGCAGGAAGCTTTGCCTGCCTCCCCAGCACAAACCAGGAGCAGAGATGTGGGTCAGGTGAGATGGTAAATTTTTTTGGGGCACCTTTAAGGATTTGTGGTGATGGAATGGTCTAGGAAAGTGGCTTTTCTGGGAAGATGAGGACATTCTCTTTTTTTGACTGAAATGAGGAGGCTTCTTCCAGGAGGAGTTCTGCACTGTGATTCCTGAAAATGCTGTATTTATTTACAGGATTAGTTGTTTTTATTTTCCCTTGCTTCATCTCCCCTTCTGCTGTGTGAATCTTATGTGCATGACCATGGGCAAACCCAACTGAGAGTCTTGGGCAGGCAAAATGTTACATGAATAAAAACACGCACTAACGCTATCTCTCTGGTTTAATCTTAGGTATAACCTGCTCCCTAGGATCATCGAAGCCAAGTACTTGGATGCTATGGATGCAGAGCATTAAACGGGGTCCTTCACACACAAAATTGTGAGGACAGCTCTTTCAGAGTTGGAAGGCGGCTTTGCCGAGGCGTAGAACATTCTATCTGCAGTTCTTTCTTTCACCACTTTCTTTCTGCTCTAACATGGCATTGGTAATGCACACATATCAAAGACCAATTGAGCGTTGAAGTGTCAGACCAAAACAGCCTTGGACTTGGGAGGCCAATGCTCTTTGGAGCTGTGAGGCAAGCAAGCTTTATGGAAATGCTACTTTCCACATCCCAAAACTGGAAACCCCAAAGATCAGCGTGTCCATACGGTTGCAGCGTGCGTGTGTTCCTTTGTTTGAGGGGTGGGGGGAATCTTTTTTTTTTTTGATGCACCACGTCCCTTTCTTCCAAAACACTATAAGGACAGCAACTGACCCTTCTTTTGCAGAATGACAGTCCTGTTCTGGCCTTTGAATTCAATTTCCCATGCATCCAGTCTTCCCAAATTGTTATTCGGTGTGGGGATAGCCTCATGTTAAACCACTGATGTCAGGAGAGCTGTCTGGCCACCTCTTCAGATTAACAGGGTTGGAAACAGATAAAATTTGTACTGATAACAATCCCTGGCTTTGGATGAATATTTAATTCCTACAAAAGAGTTGGAAATATTCAGAGGTTGGGCTCACACGGTGATGTTGATGAAACCACATCTGGGTCTAAGCGATTTGGAGTAATTTTGGATCTTTCTACCATTACTTCTCGGTAATCAAATACAGAAGTGTAGTTTTGCACAACCACAGCCTTCTTGCTTGCAGCCAGGGTCAGATGCTGAAACCTGTCAAAGGGCAGTTGTGTTGATGATTGCATATACATATGTACAGGAGTGCCTGTGTGTACATATATACATATGGATTTGTGTATATATTTTGCATAGATATACAAATAGGCCTGATTCTTTTGAAATATCAAGTGTTTTGTGCAGTCAGTGTTACCTGTGGTGTCTTGACCATGTACGTGTTCTCTGCTTCAGTGCTGCTTTTTCTCATTTGAGATGTGGTCACTTTTTTTCCTTTTGAAGCTGCTCAGTTACTGATTTTGTTCATGTGTTGCTTTATTCAAGGTGTTCCTTTGCTTTCTTCTTCCCATGGCTCGAGACCTTCATCATTGTCTTGATGCTCCAACGTGTGAATTTTGCATTTAATTTTAATGTACAGCATGCAATGAAAGTTTCCCTCTTTTGCCTGGTCGATATTTGTTGGTCATTTCATTGTTTCTGTTTTGTAGCAAATCTCTGTTCCTCCCCCACACTCCCAGACATTATATTATATTTCTGGATGAATTTAACTTCTGCTGTCTTTTATATTTCAGTTTATTTAATTTTGCTTGTACTATGGTCAGTTTTCTTATTTGGAGTACTGTGAAACAAGCTGCCCTTTAGTTCTAGGCTAGCCCTTTGCTGCACACTACAGGTCACAGGTAAAGTGTTAAGAGAAAAAATGTGGACCTCTGAAGATAATGAACTTTCAAAACAGTAGAAATGAGGGAAGAATAATACAAAATTAAATGCATATGTATTAGCACAGAAAAGTGTTTCTTACCAATTGCTTGCCCAGTAAATGGTGCTGAGTTTTCATCAGCACATTGCCCTACTGATGGGGTGTTCCTCTGCCTGGTGAGGAAGACCAACTCTGTGAGGAGGGAGGAAGGCATTGGGCCAAAAGCTCCTATGCTGAAACTAAGCCAGACTCGAGGCACTGAAGATTTGGTGCATTTGCACTAAATATCAGATGGTATTTCATCTTAATGTAGCCGCCTATGGCTTTAAAACATGCATGAAAACCTAAATTTTTATTTTCTTATGAAACCCTTCATCTTTGTATCGATACCTGATGGAGGAGAGCAGTATTCCCAAGAAAGTGGCCGTGGTCTATGTACCCCTGAGCAATCACAGGGGAAAGCCCTTGGTTTAGCAAGCAAAACAATATCGTGTGGCCTTGAAAGCATGACCTTCGTGTTGCACCAATCCTTGTGGGACTGCATGTTTGGCTGTTGGTCAGTCTTGGAGGCAGCAGGGATAACTCACGCCATGGCTGATAAGAGGTGGGACAGCAGGTATGAATCCATGTGTGGTTTCTGACCACCTTTGTCAGTATTTCCTGGCTTTTTGAGTCATTTCTGTGGTGAGATCACTAATAGCTGTTGTTAAGGTCTGCATGTGGAAACAGGGGGCAAACAATCAGCAAACAGGATTTCGGGGCAGTGCAGAGGCGGAGGTGGTAAAAGTACGTCTGATCTTCAGTCAACAGAAAAAGAGCAGGTGACAGCAAACAGTTCAGTACCTGTTGTAAGACAGGGAGTGCAAAGACCTGCTGATGCTTAAATAACATGCTTTTCCCACGGGTGTCAAAAGATTTAACCAAAGGTAGAATGAAAAGCATCATCCTGTGGCTGAGTAAGCTACGAAATACGCGTGTCCTGAGGTTGCATTTCTGGTGTCTCAGCTCTTGGCAGGAAGAAGTCACCCTGTGGGCTGGCTGAAATCATACTGCGGGTGCTGGGGCTGGAGAAAGGAGAGGACGTGTACAAGAGAATGTGGCTCTGGTCCTCTTTGAGGAAGAACAGAGGCCCTAGGTGAAATTTCCTCTACCACAGAGCGTGGTGGGATCAACTGGCATGCAGGTCTTGCCAGAGGAAATAGTTTTGAGATTCACCTTCTGTCCCCCCACTTAGAAGGACCAAGAATGTCCTCATAAAAATCCTCTTCGAAAGCATCAATTTCAGATAGTGGCTAACTGAGATCATTTAAAACCCAAAATAGCTTGCAGGGGTTAAATACCCATCACAACTCTTGTTTATATATTTTATTGCTGTTGCTTTACCAACCAGTGCAACTTCAGCATTTGTGTTTTCTCTGTAGCATTAATAAGATTCTGTTTTGTGGGGGAGGTTCAAAGAAGTCAGGGGCCGAAGAATCAACTGATGGGAAATCAGCACATGGGAAATGTGAGACTCGAGGGCCTTTGGCTCGCAAGGGGCTATAATAACTCTGCGGAGGATTTTTTTTCATACAAATACCTTTTCTCTTCTTGTTTGCTTCTGGTTTTGCTGACTTAAGTGCAGGCGTTTCCAGGAAGTCGGCTGACTAGGGAAGGCGAGTTTGTTCGGAGTTGATTGAGCACTTTAATACTTCTGTGAAGGTTAAGACAATTAGAATGTAAAAGAAGTCTTATTATAAGCTCTTTGTATACGCACAATGCTTATGAATAACTGTTGCCAAAGAACTGACTTTGAAAGATGTTGATAGCTATTAAGGGAGTCCATGATGTTCAGCTGGAACCGCGAGGTAGTAAAAAAAAAGCTTCTGAAACGAGTGGGTTTTGGAAGTTACCTTTTGACAGCTGCCAAAAATGATCAGAAACTGGGGATAGAATAAAATTCTACTCTCAAACTTGTAGTTTCTGATCCTTGCGTTGAATGTAGGAGCTAGAAGTTAGCTTGACAATTAAAACTGGAGTTATACCTGAATAGTTTTGTTGCTCTGAGACTTTAGTTGCCTTCAAAAATACCATTGACATGCTGCGTATGGAAATAGATGTTTCTCCATGTAAATCAAGGAAGGTTGGTGAAAACGTGGACTGCTGAACAGGCAGCATAGCACTCTCCAGATTGCTTAGGAAGCAAATCTGACAACTTCTCTAGCAACAATCCCCAAATTCTCTGGTGTCCAACGTTTGAAGCGATTTAATAAGTGTCAAGCTCTACTTGGATATGCATCAGCGCGTTGCTGCGAAAGGATGGGGATGGAGTAAAGGAATTGAACCGGTTTGCTTCAGAGCTGCCATCTGGTGAAGTGCTTCAGGATGAGCCCAACAACCATAGGACGCAATACGTGCTTCCTGATGACCTGTGTGAACTGGGATGCTCTGGAAATAAATACGGTAGATGGTCACGTTTCCATATGCTGTAGGTCAAACCATTCTTCCCAAAGGTCCGTGTCCCCAGCTGTACCAAAAGACTTGAAACTGTTTGTAAACTCTTGTGTATCGTATTTGGCTGCTTTAGAAACTGCTGCTGAACTGTGTTCTGTGGACACTCTTTGAAGAAACACAAAGTTGGTCAAAGCTGGATAGAGCTGGAGAATGCTTGGGGGTGAGAGGGAAAGGGGTTTTTTTTGTGGAGTTCTCAGTGACAGAAAAGGGACCTGAGACATGCCATGTCACCAAAAAGCACCTACCATTGTCCAGTCTGTCCCCTAAGCAAGCATGTATGCTATCTGTTGACACATGTTCATGTTACTCCTTGATCAAGTTGTTTTTTCTTGTTCATTGAGTTCTGTATCTGCCCTTTGTAGTGTTTCTACCCGCCCGGAATGTTAACGGGCAGAACCAGGGTTGGCTTAAGCTCATCTCTTGTGTCCATCCTCCCAAAACTTCCATGCAAGCCATTTTCTCTGTCATCTCCTGACCTATCTCATCTTCCCCAGCCTTTCTCTGGAAGTTGGCTCTGGTGTCCCCACTGTGGAAGTGCTGCCAATGTGCCGAGTGGGTGTTTTTTCTCCGTGGAACTTGATCCCGTGTCTGAGCAGTGCCGCAGCAGCAGCTGCTCTCTCGGGGCTCACTTTGCCATAATAAGCAATTACAAAGAATTCATAATTGTCCTACAGTTGTGAGGTCTTCTGCATCTCTTTAGATGATTACTTTATGGTGCAGTGTTCTGGTTGGGCTGTCCTTTCGACTGTCAAGCTTCCAAAACAACTTAAATAGACACAATAGGTTGGGTTTGCCCCATTTTCTCTCTGTGCTGAAGCCTGTGGATGTTGAAGAGAACAGTCTTCTCTCTAATTGTTTTCATATCTAATTAAGGTGTTTAAGTACCAAGCCCTGTCCATCACACTACTGGCTGCAGATCTGGCTGCAAAAAGAGCCATCAGTATTGTGTAAAAAGCAGACAGACGAAGGAGTTGCTGGAGTACATGCTTTAGAAACACAAATTAGCACTTTCCTCTTCAACCTTTGGGTTGTTTTCCTTTCAAACTAAGACAATCCTTGGCTGTGTCTTTTTCGTTGGTAGAAAACTCTGCATGAGCTTGGGTCACTTGGCGCTATTCTGATGTCTTATTAAATATTAAGAGCATGTCCTGGGGGAGATGCTGCCTTCTGCTCCCCATCTGCATCTCTGCTGCAAAGAGATGCTTAATTGGAGAGCTGAGGTCTGCTCTTGGAGCAGAAGAGGGGATGCATGTGGCACCTCAGTTGGTCAGCTGTGGAACAAATTCTTGCTGCCTCAAAAGCCTGGTAACCCTCACGTGGGTGGAAGTCCCAAAGGGGAACAAAATGGCAGAGAGTTGGAAAACACAGTTGGCAATTAAATTCTCTCCCTCTTGACCTGAGCTGTGCTGGCTTTTTGTTCTTAGCATTAATAAAAAAACCTAACAAAACTCTCTGTCAGTAGCATATTTTATGTGATCAGGGTTTTGCAGAAAATCAGCATGGCAAGTCCCAACACCTTGGGTGCTTGGGAGGTTTGCTGAAGGGCTGAGGTCAGTTCTTGCTGTGTGCCCATCAGCAACAATCAGTGTCTCAGCACTCTTTTTTTTCCAGGCATCAAATTTAGGTAAGTTTCATGTGATTGGATGACTTTAATGGTTTCTGTAAGCGTCCATACAAGTGATGACAGGGGAACGTGGCCATGCTTGTCTCTCCCAGATGTGGCTGGAGCAAAAGATGCAGCCCTTGGTGCTGTGAGTGGTGGCATCTCCAGCTGTTACAGGTGATCTCTTTTCAGGAGGTGGCTGATTGATATCTGAGTGACATGACTGGGTTTGTGCAGGGTACCCTCCTTTCCATGAACTGTTTACTTTGGGAGTGGTGTTGGCCACCTTTCTATTATTTAAAGCATCTATCTATAGCATCCTGCACTTCTGAACTTCTCAAATTTTGGACTGGTGCCACTGATCTCAAACTGTCCCCAGCAGAGTCCCAGCCTGCATAAATAGGCTTTTAATTGGTTCACATCTTTATTGCAGAGCTTCCTTTGCTTGCCCAGGTGTTAGCAGCTCCCTCCCATCTGCAAGACTTCTGTTGCCAAAGTCTAAGTAGGAGCCTGGTTTGAAGTGCCCATGTCTGGAAGCTGTGGCTGCTGGGATGTGGGTTGGATGTGTCTGTTCCCAGCAGGTGCTGGGCTGTGACCTGAAGTGCCCAGCAGGTCTAAATGGATCTGTTCCCATGGGAGAAGGCATGGTTCAGTTGCAAGGCACAGCAGCTGCTGGAAAATGAGAAGCTTACTGTGCTGTTGAGGATTTTAGCCTCTTGTGTTTAGCAGGGCCACTCTGATTTAATAAACAAGGTGGCTTAGTGCTCTGTTATTTTTGGAAGTGTGTAGCGCCTCTGTTCTCCCTGTCCTCTTTATTGATGTGAAGTTTTAGCTCGTTCCCACACAGATGCTACCCCAGAAAACAGGATTTGTCTTACTAAAGGCAAAAAAATACCCCTTCTCCAAAGTATGTGCTCCTCAAGGTTGGTCTGACCTGAGAAAGGGGGTGAACCTTAAATACTCCCTCCCTTCCCCTCCTGCTTTCCTTGGAGGGGGTGTAAATGCAGGGTAAGCTCCAAGGAGGTGATTTAAGAGGAGAAACCTTCCTGAGGCAGTCTCATCTCAGATCCTACATCCCATTCCCATGCAGGCAAATGCTTGTGGAGCCACTTGGCTGGGGTGGTCTGCAGCTCACCAGGAGAAGACAAGAGGTGGGTTCATTTCCCAATGTGTCACATGGCATGTAACTGGTTAAATATTTCTGTATGTGGTGACCAGGAGGTTTCTGGAACCATTTTGAATGAGGGAAAGCACATGTTCCTTTTTAGGGAGATACGACCTATAGATATTGCACTTGCTAAATATGCTCTTCAAGCGCATGCCTCTATCTAGTGTTGATTTTAGAGTGAATGATTTCTTTTGATAAGAGTTGCTTGGGGCGGGGGGTGGGGAAGGGAATTCCTTTATTGTATAAGGAAACTGTATTTAAAAACAAAATAAAAAGAAATATACTGTTTATATATTTCTACTTTGTGCCTAATCAGTGTCCTTTGTTTAACCTTTAGCTCCCAGCAGTGCTTAGAGGCTTCTCCTAGTACTGATGGACTTATTTCTCTAGTGACTGGTGGGAATGGCTGTAGCTGAGAGACTTCTGTAATCCCCAACACTTGTAGTATTTGAGCGTCTCAACCATGGGTGTAAGGACCTTCAACCATGGATTAAGGATGAGGAAATGGCTTTAAATTGCAGCAGGGGAGATTCAGGTTGGACATCAGGGAGAATTTCTTCCCTGTGAGGGTGATTGGGTTGCCCAGGGAGGTGGTGGAGTCCCCGTCCCTGGAGGTGTTCAAGAGGCATCTGGATGTGGCACTGGGTGATGTGGGTTAGTGTAGATGTAGGTGGGGGTTGGACTTGGATGATCTTGAAGGTCTCTTCCAACCTCGATTCTATGACCCATTGTCCTACCCATGGGAGTCTGGGGAGCCAAAAATGGGGTTCCTTCATGCTTTAATGGGGAAGTAGAAGAAATAACTGCACTTTTTGTCTTGATATGGAGCATCTAGACATGACTAGTGTTGCCCTTGTGGCTCTGACTTCCTTGGCACCATCAAAACCAGAGATGAGCCCAAAATCTAGTGAACCTTGTCGTATGGGAGCCTGAGAATGATCTACCTCTCCAAGGAGTGAACTTGCTAGTTACCTACCACAGGACCCGGGCTTGGGTAGTTGCCCTCCAGCTCCCTCTAACCCATCAGGATCCTTCAGGAGCTCATTGGGCAGAAGAGAGGAGCTTTTTGCAGTGAACATGGGCTGAAGTTGAGGTAAGGGTAGGACTGGGAAAGGCTGTGTGGGTCTGGTAGGGTTATCTGAGCACATTGCAGCACAAACATCCCCAAAAAAGGACCTCCAAAAGCAGCTAAATACAGAGATCCTCAAGCTGGTGCAAGGACTAAAGCCTTGGCAGCGAGAAGCAGTTTGGGGTGGGAGGGGAGTGGGGCATGTGGCAAATGTCTCTCCCTTTTGAGGTCTTGGTCCGAGACGAAGGCTTGCAGACATAGGGTGATTGTCCTGAACACCTGGGGATCCTCTTGCAAGATGTTTGGAGAGCAAGAGTGTGTTCCTGGCCAAGACTGCTCCCTCCTGGACAGGCAGGAGGTCCCAAGAACAGATACAGAATGGGCAAGAAGTGGTTCTGCACCCATCAAAGCAAGACTCCTGAGAGCCACGAGGTCATATGGGCCTATGGTTTCTATGTGGCAGCTTCCTCCAGCCCATGAGGATCTCTCCCCAGGTCCCTACTTGCTGCACAGGAGTAGTTTTGGAAAGCTGGGAGGGCTGAAGTGAGGTCTAATGAAGAGCTCAGTGCTACGTGGTGACCATAAATGTGTGAAGATGCTGTGAACCCCTCAGGATGAGTGCTGAGGAGCAGGTAGAGGGTGACCAGGTCATGTTTGTTGTCACCTGGCTGTCCCTGCATGGGGTTTTGGCTGATGGGCATCTGCCTGCAGCCTGGCAAGGCCATAGCCCTGTGATGTGCAGTGTCCCTATTTGAAGCAGATGTCTAATAATAATTGAAATGTTGGTGGCATTTGGTCAGATTTGAGCTGGGGAAGGAAAGGGTCAGATGGGGAAGTATTTCCCTCTACCACATCCTTCTTTTCCCACCAGGACACCGCCAGGAGCTTTGCAGGAAAGGTTTAAATATTCAGTGGCTGGAAATTAGATGGATAAACTGTTCCCAGAGGTGCTGGGCCCCAGGGATGAGATCCTCAGCACTGTCACTACCTGTTTGCCCTTGTGCCAGTTCTTGGTGTGGAGGACATGGAAAAAAGGGAATATTTAGGGTGGCAGTGTCTGGGCTTTCCTCAAACTGACAGGAGGAGTTTGTCACTCTTTGCCTTCTCAATGTCCTGCTTTGATTTAAACTGGAAAGGGCATTTCCATAATCCTCCCTGAGCTTCCCAGCACTATTAAAGGGATGCAATATCCTACTGGAGTGGCCCGGGTCTGACAGGGTCCATCACTGCCCCCAGAAGTGTGTCTGGCTACAGCAACGATGATGGGAAAGGGCTTTGTTACCTGTCCTCTGTGTTTTGGGGGGGGGTGGTTGAGCACCCAGAGATGGACCAGAAGGGATGCAGCAGAAATGTTGCAGCCAAACAAGGGATCAGGTGTCTCAAGTTCTTGCTGTTCTTTGCCGAAAGAACAATTAATTGTAGTTTTTTCTTTAGTTTTTAGGGTGGGTTTTTTGTTTGTTTTCTGGCAGCAGTTTGCAGCCCTGAGCCTTCCCAAGCACCGAAACCTCCTGTTTTTCATCTGGGATTTAATCTGCTGAGAGCAGGTGCCATCTAGGGGACAGACAGAAGAAGACAAGGACGGTTTTCATTTCCATACCTGTAATATTTGCTCTGCCACCTCAACCCACCTGCAACCTCTGAAGAGCCTCAGCCCACCTCCACGATGCTCTTCTGCTCATATAGGCAGTGAGTGTGGAGAACACTGGGCTCAAACTGGGGAGCTGGTGGGTGCATGGCTTGATGCAAGTTAGCCCAGCTCTGAAACCTGGAGCAGAAAGCACCTGCCTTATAGAACCACAGAATGGGTTGGGTTGGAAGGGACCTTTAAAGG
>VZRW01002256.1:333319-368426 GCA_013398125.1 Aegotheles bennettii
GTCTGGATGTGGCGCTGGGTGATGTGGGTGAGTGGGGATGGAGGTGGGGGTTGGACTGGGTGAGCTTGGAGGTCTCTTCCAGCCTTGATGACTCTATGAAAGCAGGCTAAGTTGCTCTGTTTCCAAATTGGGGAGGGTTTAGATCCCACAAACCATCATCAGGAACACCTCTGGACACAGGAGCCATCTGTGGTGATTGTCCTCAAAAGCTGATGGCATCAAGTGATTAATTTCATCCATCTGGGCAGGCTCTGTTTTCTCCGAGGGAGAAATGTCAACACCTGTGACACAGGGAAGATTGCTTTGGGATGCTGGTCCTGAAAACATTGAGAAGTTGAGGACCTTGGATTTAATGAGATTTCTCAGAATTTGCATATTAATAACTGTGCCTATTACGCTGCCATTAGAGTTAATAGGGTGTAACATTAACAATTAATAGTTAATAAAATAACCACTTTAATGGTCGTTTGTACATGAAGATGGAAGAATGGATCTGGGCATTGCCTTTGTGACATGGTAGGAGGACTTTGTTCATCTCTTGTCTGCCTGAAGATAGGGAGGGAAAACTTTGGCTCTTTGGACTCTTCATTTTCTCAGCTTTATTTTGCAAGGACAATTTTCTTCGAGGTGCATCCTTCTTGCTCCAGAAATATCCCTGCTCTTCCAGATCTGCTCTCTTCTCAGACAAAGACAGAAAGCTACAGTTAGCATCTAAGCTAAGGTGCACTGGCCATTTCGACCTCTAATTGCCATGAACTGCAATTAGTGCTTCCCAGGACCAAATATCTCAACAAGGTTATTGTGAGCTGCAGCTGGAGAAATGCTGCACAGGTTTTTATTATTATTATTTTATTATTATTAATAATAATCCTTCCCACAAAAATTGGTATTTTCCCTTCTGTCCTCCCAAAAATCAGCCCATGCAGACATGGTACCTTCCCATGGCATGGGCTGGATGGCAGCTCCCTGGCCTGTTTTTTCCAGGGATTTTGCTGCTCCTCAAATTATCAGAGCAGCTCATTTTCCTTGTGGGGCGTGTGGAGGGGAACTCTCTTCTGGAGTCCCCAGACTCACAGGGGTTTCATAAAGGAGAAGATATAGGATGTATCCTAAAGGAATGGGGCTGGGATGGGAGGGGAGGTTAATTTTAAAAAGGACAGGGAGTGATGGGACGAGGGGGAACGGGTTCCAAGTGCCAGAGGGGAGATGGAGATGGGATGGGAGGGAGAAATTGTTTGGTGTGAGGGTGGTGAGAGCCTGGCCCAGGGTGCCCAGAGAAGCTGTGGCTGCCCCTGCCTGGCAGTGTTGAAGGCCAGGTTGGCTGGGGCTTGGAGCACCCTGGTGTGGTGGGAGGTGTCCCTTCCCATGGCAGGGGGTGGGACTGGATGAGCTTTGAGGTCCGTTCCAACCCAAACCACTCTGTGATTCTATGGTTAATTCTGCTCCCTGTGAAGCTATTGCAGGATCTGGGGGCTCTGCAATAGGTAAGGGTATCACTGAAGGTTTATCACCTCCATAAGCACCTTCTCTCCTTCCTTCCTCTGCCAGGACATGAACCTGACTGCTGTGCCTAAGCCAGCTGCTTCCCAGCAGCACATCAAGAGGAAAAAAATCCCTCTCTGTCTCTCCTTCCTAATGCACAGGAGCTGCTCACCACGATGCTTTCCTGTAGGCAATCTTCAGGGAAGCTGGGAAAACATCCCCTGCCCCTCCCCACACCCCATATTCTTTCTGGCACACCCCGGTCGCAGAGGTGGAAAGCAGAGCAGGAGCTCACATCTCATGCACAAATGGTTTTCCTGGAACTCTCTGAGCACCTCAAGTTGTGCCAGGAGAGGTTTAGGTTGGATATTAAGAATAATTTCTGCCCCAAAGGGCTGTCAGAGCCTGGCCCAGGCTGCCCAGGGCAAGGGTGGAGTCCCCATCCCTGGAGGGATCTCAAAGCCGTGGAGATGTGGTGCTGAGGGCCATGGGGCAGTGGTGGCCTTGGCAGTGCTGGGTTAATTTTTAGACTTGATGATATTCAAGGTCTTTTACAACCAAAATGATTGTGTGATTCCATGATCCAGCACGGGGCTGCCTTAACATGTAACAGAGGATC
Source organism: Aegotheles bennettii (assembly GCA_013398125.1). Taxonomy (NCBI): domain Eukaryota; kingdom Metazoa; phylum Chordata; class Aves; order Caprimulgiformes; family Aegothelidae; genus Aegotheles; species Aegotheles bennettii. The sequence continues at coordinate 335,421 of VZRW01002256.1, forward strand.
CTTAGGGGATGGTTTCCTTCTTGGGTGGGTTTGTCTGGGTTTTGAGGGTGCAAAATCTCTTTGGTCCTGCAGCAGGGAGTTCTGCAGGTGGGAAATAGAAGGTGCATTTTTCTGCCAAATATTGGTGAGTTCAGAGCAGCTGCCAAAGCAGCCCTTGCTCCCCAGGTCAGGCAGGGGCTGGGATCTGCAACTTGTGTTTCTGTGTCTGCCCCATCCCATCTTGGCACGTCCCCACGCTCAAGAGGCTGAAGAAAACAACCACACATAGAATCATAGAGTCATTATGGTTGGAAGGGACCTCCAGGGCCACCAAGTCCAACCTTTATCCCATCATATTCCTAACCATTCCTAACCATAATACAAAGAGCAAGAAATCTGGAGGTTCAGCACACCCTGCCCTGGTGAGGAAGCTATTTTAGCTGCCCTCCCACACACACTGCGGTGCTTGAGCAGAAAAGGAGGAACCCTCGTGTTAAGCACAGACTTAACAGCCCTGGTTTGCCTCCCCAGAGCTTTCCCTGCAGGAAACATCCGCCCCAAACATTTCTTGGGGTCACTGCTGCCTCTGACCTGAGCTAACGCAGTGCTCTGCATCTCTGAGATGTTTTCTCCATGATCAGCCCTGTCCCTATGAGGGCTGGAGGGTGCCAGGGTGTTTGCACGGCTCTGGGATGGGTGATGGAGCTGGTGGCATCTGGGATGGAGGTGCCCATCTCTCTCCCCACGTGCTTAGCATGGGACAGGGCAGCAAGAAACACTTCTGGAGCCCTCCAACAGCTCCGAAGTTGTCTGTCTGCACCTCTCCTGGGTGGACACCCATCACCCTGAGGGGTGTGGGACAGTGCCTGTACAAGGGGAGAAGCCCCATGTTGTCCCCTGGGGGAGGCAGCAGATGGGTCGAGCTCGTGGGAGAGCCGCCTTTAGGAGGAACAATGCAGGAGATGACTCTGCTCCACTTTTTTCACTCAGGGAGGAGTGGACAGCAGCTGTCTGATGCCCTGGGTTGAATCACTGGAGCCAGAGAGGCTGTGGAACATTTGGTGGAGAGGGAACTGGATGTGGGTCTCTGCGTGCTCCTGCCTGGGTTGTGTATTCCCTCTGTTATGGTTTTATTAGGATATGGGAAAGGCTCATCTCCAGGGATCTGCCTCTCCCTGACCATTTGCTGCTCTTTAGCCTGGAGCTGAATGAACATGGGACCTTCTGGGATCATCGAATAGAATGATTTGGTTGGAAAAAACCCTTTAAGATTGGGTCCAAGGCCACCACTGAACCACGTCCCTAAATGCACAGAGTAGGGAAAGAAACCCTCTCCTGTAAAATCATGATAATTTAACATAAATCAAGGAAAAGGTGCTCTAGGAACAGCCTTCTCCTGTGCCCCTGCTCCACACCCTGCTCGCTGGGGCTGGGGCTGCAGGACCGCGTTCCAAGGCATCTTCTCAACTTCCAGCCTTTCCTTCCAGGTCCTTGCACGCTCCCCCCCATCTCTGCAGGGCTGGGGGTGGGTGCAGGACCCAGCCTGGACGCCCCCACACTCGGTCTTTGCTCCTCCCTGGAGCTCCGAGGGAGCCGGGGACCATCTGGGTCCCTGCCCGGGAGAGGGGAGGGGAGGGCGGGAGGAGGGACCGGGGAGGCGGGGAGGGGACAAGGATGCTCCGGGGGTGGCTCTTCGCTTCCTCGCCTGCCCGGAGCTCGCAGGAGCTCGCCTGGAGGATGTCTCACCCCCTCGGCACAGGTAACTCCGGGACCCCCATCACCACCCCAACCTCAGGGGGGGTGCAAAGGGGAGGAGGGGGGGTTGCGATTCGGCTTTGATGCCAACTAAACCCCCTTCCAGGGGAAAAGGGGCTTTGGAATGGGAAGAACAGGAGGCAGCTGGAGCGCGATGCTCGGAGCTCTGTGCAGGGGTGAGCCCTGCACCAAAGTTTCCCTGTGGATGGGCTGGGAAATACTGACAGGGGTGGACACCCGCGGGGGGTGGGAGCACAGGAGCTGCTCTCCAGGAGGTTGGTGGTGATGCTCACAGCTCCGGGCACGGGCTGGGATGCCCTGACTGCTCGTGGTACCCATCGGGGGGTGTGTGTGTGTGTGTATGTGATGGGTATGCTCCATCCTGCATCTCCATCCTGCATCTCCATCCTGCACCTCCTCACCAGGCTCTTGTGTGTGTGTGTGTGTGTGTGTGTGGTCCCCTGTTGCCATCTCATGCCATGTGCATGGGGTTGAAGTTTTCCTGTTGGTGCAGCCGGTGCTGTGTGTGTAGGGGATGGTGGCTGTGACTCGTGTCACCACGCACCCTCCTGCACCTCCATGTGGGAATACGCCTGGAGCTGCATGGGATTTAAATGTGGGAATGCACGGGAGAAGTGTGAGAGCAGCAGTAACACACAAAAACAGGAGCAGTTTTGATCAACTGCTGTTATCTGTCCCTCTGGGAGAGCACAGAGATGCTCAAGCAGCTGCTGAAGGTGGACCAGGCAGCTGGTGCTCCTCTAACATTGGAGATGAGCTTACCCTGAGCATCCTCCAGCAAACCCTGTGTCTTCAAGCAGCTTCTTGACATTCCAACCCCGCCTGGATGCGTTCCTGTGTGATGGACTCTAGGTGACCCTGCTCTGGCAGGGGGGTTGGACTGGATGATCCTTCAAGGTCCCTTCCAACCCCTAGGATTCTGTGATTCTTGCTGCACACATGAGATCCAGCTGCAGCTGGGGAGGGATGAGCTAGGGGTGGTAGTGGTGGTTGTGGGGGGGTGTTTAATTTTCTTAGCCTGCTTGTGATAAAATGTTCTGGTTTCTCATGGGAGGTGTCATCGCTGGGAGAAAACTCGCGCCGACGCCCGCGGTGGTGAGCTCAGAGCATGTTGCTAAGGGCCAGCCCCAGGCGGTTCCTGGAGCACCATCTTCTCTTTGTGGAGAGCACAGAGCAGCAGCACCTGGCTCAGAAATTGTTCCCGAATCCATTCATGACTGAGGAACCCTCCGTCCCAACTGAGCCAGACCTGCTGTCCTCCAACCTCACCAACGTGACAGACTGTGGCGAGGAGATCCTGCTCTATGGGGACACTGAGAAGATCGTCATCGGAGCGGTGCTCTCCATCATCATCCTCATGACCATTGCTGGCAACGGGCTGGTCATCATCTCCGTGTGCATCGTCAAGAAGCTCCGGCAGCCCTCCAACTACCTGGTGGTGTCCCTTGCGGCTGCCGACCTGTCGGTGGCCTTCGCTGTCATGCCCTTTGTGACCATCACAGACCTGCTGGGGGGAGAATGGCTCTTTGGGAAGGTTTTTTGCAATGTCTTCATCGCCATGGACGTTATGTGTTGCACCGCCTCCATCATGACCTTGTGCATCATCAGTGTGGACAGGTAAGGGACAACAAGGCACCTGCCATGTATTCAGGTGGGCTTGACTATAAGGGTATTTCTGGAAGTTGAGGGCCACCAGAATCATGTTCCTCATTGGATAAATATTTCTGCATGTATTTTCCAGGTGTGTGGGGTGGCTGAGGGCTTTCTGTAGGAATTTGGCACTTCAGTACCCTTGGAGGAGCTGGGTTTAAGGTGCTTCCTCAAGTAACTTCTCCAAGTTGTTTGCTTAGTTCTCCCCCTCTAGGCAGCTACTTGACATTGTTCTTCCTTGGCTTGAGGAACAGATCTTGGAGGGTAGACCCGTGACATGACCTTCCCCGTGGGAGGACCATAAAATTATTCAACAAAACAAACCACATGCACTTTGAAAATCCAAGTTATGGAGCTTCTGGAGCCAAATCCCATGGGATGTTCTGCTGCTGGCTGGCCTTGTCCCTTGGCTAAGGATGTTGGCAATTCCCCCCACCTCATCCCAAGTCTCCAGAATCCTTGGTTTAGCCCATTTGTGAGGATTTGCTGGCTTCAGCTCTCACACCTGGGGTCGGGAGGGAAAGGCTGAGCCCGTCTGGCAAACTGGCAAGAGTTGGACAAGTCAGCACCCCCGTGGGTCTAATTATAGCAGCCTGCGTCATTAGGGACATTGTGCTGACGAGCTGGTGGGTTGGATCCAGGTCTGACGTGTGTGTGTTGGCTTTCTCGGGGTTGGTTTGGGCTCAGGCACCGCTGAGCCAGGCTGGTTTGTGCTGAGCAGCTCAGGGAAGGGACACAGCCAGTGAGAAGCACATCTTCAGCTCCACGACCTCCCTGGTCACCCTCCCCGGGTGTGAACTGGGTGAGAATGCAGAAAGGGCAGAGAAAATCCTCCTCCTGCTGCTGCTGGACATTATTCTGCTCCGAGGAGCTGCCCTGTGCTCCATGGCCCCGTGCAGCTCCGTGCTGCTTGTCTGGAGAGCAGAGCCCCTCCTGGGCTATGAGACAAGGTCCAGCCCTGCTACTGAGCTGGCTGCTTTCAATAAAACGCCTCAAAAGAGCAGGGGTGTCCAGGGTGACAGCCTGTCCTGCCGAGGGGAGAGGGATGAATGTGGTAATGGAACGTGTCGCTGCTTCCTCCTGATGGGTGAGGAGCAGGGAAGCAGCCACACACTGAGAAGATTGGCTTTGCTTTAAAAAAAAATCATTTCCTATTTCTTTTCCCCCTCTCCTATTTCTTTTCCTCTGTTCCTCCTCTCCTATTTCTTTTCCTCCTTTCCCCCCTCTCTTTTCCTCCTCTCTCCCTCTCTTTTCCTCCTCTCTCCCTCTCTTTTCCTCCTCTCTCCCTCTCTTTTCCTCCTCTCTCCCTCTCTTTTCCTCCTCTCTCCCTCTCTTTTCCTCCTCTCTCCCTCTCTTTTCCTCCTCTCTCCCTCTCTTTTCCTCCTCTCTCCCTCTCTTTTCCTCCTCTCTCCCTCTCTTTTCCTCCTCTCTCCCTCTCTTTTCCTCCTCTCTCCCTCTCTTTTCCTCCTCTCTCCCTCTCTTTTCCTCCTCTCTCCCTCTCTTTTCCTCCTCTCTCCCTCTCTTTTCCTCCTCTCTCCCTCTCTTTTCCTCCTCTCTCCCTCTCTTTTCCTCCTCTCTCCCTCTCTTTTCCTCCTCTCTCCCTCTCTTTTCCTCCTCTCTCCCTCTCTTTTCCTCCTCTCTCCCTCTCTTTTCCTCCTCTCTCCCTCTCTTTTCCTCCTCTCTCCCTCTCTTTTCCTCCTCTCTCCCTCTCTTTTCCTCCTCTCTCCCTCTCTTTTCCTCCTCTCTCCCTCTCTTTTCCTCCTCTCTCCCTCTCTTTTCCTCCTCTCTCCCTCTCTTTTCCTCCTCTCTCCCTCTCTTTTCCTCCTCTCTCCCTCTCTTTTCCTCCTCTCTCCCTCTCTTTTCCTCCTCTCTCCCTCTCTTTTCCTCCTCTCTCCCTCTCTTTTCCTCCTCTCTCCCTCTCTTTTCCTCCTCTCTCCCTCTCTTTTCCTCCTCTCTCCCTCTCTTTTCCTCCTCTCCCCCTCTCTTTTCCTCCTTCCCCCCTCTCTTTTCCCCTTTCCCCCTCTCCCTTTTCTCCTTTCCCATCCCATCCCTTGGAGGAACACTTCTCCAATCACACACACCAGTAGGACAAGCCTTTCCCCAAAATTCCTGCAGTTTATTCCACTTGCTCATCACATCTCCCACCCAACCTCACCATTCCCACCAGCAGACCACGCTCTGAGGACACTGCATGGGCAGGTGCCTCTGGATGATGTTTGTCCATCTTTCCCCACTGGAATGGGGCTGGGCAGGAGGTTTCTGGGGAGCTCCACATGTGGCAAGGCCAAATCCTGGGTGGTGCTGGGGGCTGTAGGGAAGGCAGTGGGGATCAGGGTGTCCTGGAGCTGCATCTGCAGAGCTGTAATCCCCAAATGAAATGGAGCTGCTGTGAGCTGCACCCACTGGGCCACCCAGCCAAGGAGGAACTTTTTTACCTGGGTGATGCTGGAGGCACTTGTGGGGATATTTTTTCTGCCTTAGAATCACAGAATCCCAGACTGGTTTGGGTTGGAAGGGACTTTAAAGCTCACCCAGTCCCACCCCCCTGCCATGGGCAGGGACACCTCCCACCACACCAGGCTGCTCCAAGCCCCAGCCAACCTGGCCTTCAACACTGCCAGGCAGGGGCAGCCACAGCTTCTCTGGGCACCCTGGGCCAGGCTCTCACCACCCTCACACCAAACAATTTCTCCCTCCCATCCCATCTCCATCTCCCCTCTGGCCCTTGGAACCCGTTCCCCCTCGTCCCATCACTCCCTGCCCTTGGCACCAGTCCCTCTCCAGCTTTCCTGGAGCCCCTTCAGGCACTGGAAGGTGCTCTAAGGTCTCCCTGGAGCCTTCTCTTCTCCAGGCTGAACACCCTCAACTCTCTCAGCCTGTCCCCAGAGCAGAGCTGCTCCAGCCCTTGAATTATCCTCATGGACTCCTCTGGACTTGCTCCAACATCTCCAGCAACCTCCCACCTCTCTGGTGGAGGATCTTTGCCCAGCTCACCCTGATGAGCTCAGCAGAGCTCCAAGGAGCACCAGGAGTGGAGCAGCTTCAGGTTTTTGCTGCAAAACACACACTGCCAGTGTTGAGCTGCAGAGAGGGAAACCCATCCCACCCCATAGATATGAGGTCCCCTGCATCATCTCATGCAGCTCTCAAGCACCTTCTCAGCTCTGCTGCAACATCTCCAGGTGCCAGCCGAGGAAACCTCACTGTCCTTTTTTGGATGTTGGGGAGGAAAGGGGAGCTACAGAAAAGAAATGACAGAGGGAGCAGGGTGCTGGGTGTTTTTAAACAATGGTTTGGCTTTTATGTGCTTCAGAACTCTCCTCAGAAGGGTGATGGAGGACAAACCTGTGACACCAGAGGCTGCCACAGAGTCTTCTGGCACAGGCTTGTCCTTCAGATGAACTTCCATAGGGATGGTGCTGTAGTGGGAGCTCCCAGACCTTCATCCATTTGCTCCCAGACTTTCATCCCTCCCCATCAAAAGCCTGGTGAGGAAGTTGAGCACTGAGAGGGCAATTGCCTAAGATAGATTTGAAGTCAGGGAAAAGAGAACAAGAGCAAAGTTGGTCATTTGAGTGGAAGGAGGACTGGCAGGGCAGAGGGAAGGGATGGAGAGTCATCTCTGCTGTGCCCACCTTGGTCTGGGTGGAGGAAGGGCATGGTGTGAGTGCAGGGGGGGCTGGTGGCCTCAGTCCATACTGGGCCTTGAGGAGGGAACAGGAATAATTGGGATGTCCTTTGATGCACAAAGGAGGAGTAGGTGGCTGGGGCACCATCCTGCTGCTTTCTGTCCCGAGGGTCCCCAGTGTTGGGCAGTGCAGATTGTCCCATGGCCATCTCCTGAGCATCCCATAGGTCATCATTGCTCCACATCAACCCATCATCCTCCCTGCTCCCCCGAGGCATTTGAGGTCGGTTGAGGTTGAGCCCTCTACATCACCACCACCACCCCCCAGCCTTGGGATGGGCAGAGTTTTTGGTTTAACTCCTGAGGAAAACATCTCCAAGCGCACTTTTCAGCTGCTGTGTGGATTCAAAGCAAAACCAACCACACAACTGAAGCCAAAGCAGAGCTGAGTTTGCAGAGAGCCTGAAACACTTGCTCCAGAAGAGATGGAATAGCTGGTCACCTCAGTGAGGCGTCAATTGACATTTCCCCCAGTGACAATGACGAGCTGTTCCTTCTGCCCTGCAAGAAAAAAGAGGAACAACACTGATGCTCTCAGAAATAAGAACATCTCCCCTAATCCTGTCCTGGATGCCAATTGGTCAGCACTGTTAGGCAGGTGCCTGTTTCTGCCAAAGAATCACAGAATCCTAGGGGTTGGAAGGGACCTCGAAGGATCATCCAGTCCAACCCCCCTGCCAGAGCAGGGTCACCTAGAGTCCATCACACAGGAACGCATCCAGGCGGGGTTTGAATGTCTCCAGCCAAGGAGACTCCACAACCTCTCTGGGCAGCCTGGTCCAGTGCTCTGGCACTCTCACAGGAAAGAAGTTCTTCCTGATATTCACATGGAACCTCCTGGGCTCCAGTTTGCATCCATTGCCCCTTGGCCTATCATTGGTCGTCACTGTAAAAAGCTTGGCTCCATCATCCTGACCTTCACCCTTTACATATTTGTAACCATGGATGAGGTCACCCCTCAGTCTCCTTTTCTCCAAGCTAAAGAGCCCCAGCTCCCTCAGCCTTTCCTCATAAGGGAGATGTTCCACTCCCTTCATCATCTCTGTGGCTCTGTGCTGGACTCTCTCAAGCAGTTCCCTGTCCTTCNTTGGCCTTCTTGGCCACAAGGGCACATTGCTGGCTCATGGTCATCCTCCTGTCCCCCAGGACCCCCAGGTCCCTTTCTCCTACGCTGCTCTCCAGCAGGTCAGCCCCCAGCCTGTACTGGTGCATGGGGTTGTTAAGAGGAGGTTGTGATTTTTATTGACAGCTGAAGTGTCCCCATATTTTGGTTAGCTTAGATATAAAAGATGCTTGGTTTACCCAAGGTGACAGGTGCCATTAAAATGTAGGCTGCTATTATTGATTATTAATGCAGAGCGTTTTTTAAAAGCCTCGTGATTGAAGTGGTAGAACTAATCTGGCCTAAAAGGGGGCTTGATTGATTTCCTTTTAAATAAATAAAAAAAAGAAAAATCCTGGAAAAATCCATCTTTCTCATATATTTTTCTTTTATAAAAGCCTGGCGATGTTATGGATTCTTTATTGCCACAAACAAAAAACAAAACCACAACAAAAACAACAAAAAACCTTTAGGCTGTTCAGCTTTTGTTGAAGTTTTCTGTAAAAATGACAAGCAGCTGAAAAACAGAAGCTCCCCAAAACCCCATATATCACTTCAGGTTTTCCTAATAGAGGAAAAAGTCTCCATCCATTTCCCAGGCAGCTCTGCTGGGGCTCCCGCCCCCCCAAAAAATAAAACCCCAAAACCCAGCAAAAAAAAACCCCTGTTTTTTTTACCTGAAATTAGATTATATGCTCCAAATTGGTATTGTCCTCAGTAAAAAGGGTGACTCCTGAAAAATTCAAGGAGATAAAACCTGCACAGCATTGTGCTGGATTGCCTTCCCTGTGTCCTTCATCTGAACACCACCCAGGCAAGCTCCCACCTTTGGCAGATGAAGACACAGGAGCTGCAGCCTCCACCTGGAGGTTTCCTCTCCTTCAGCAAGATGGGACAGGCACGGTGTCAGCCTGGAGCTGAAATTTGGCCCAGAGGAGGTGTGGGATTCTAATAAAAGAGTGGGGTCTGGGAACCCCCAATTCTGGGCTCATTTGGCCTCAAATGTGTGTGAGTGGAGATTTGTCCTTTCCCAGTTTGCCAGCTGCAGAATGGAAATTGGGGCATCTTGGAGAGGTTTTTGTTTTCTTTATTGTTTGATCCCTGGCATAAGGAGTCAGTGACTACCGTTGAGCATAGAATCAAGGAACTGAACTGGTTAATCATAGAATCATGGCATGGTTTGAGTTGGAAGAGACCTTAGAGACCATCCAGTGCCACCCCCTGCCATGGGCAGGGACACCTCCCACCACACCAGGGTGCTCCAAGCCCCAGCCAACCTGGCCTTCAACACTGCCAGCAAGGGGCAGCCACAGCTTCTCTGGGCACCCTGGGCCAGGCTCTCACCACCCTCACACCAAACAATTTCTCCCTCCCATCCCATCTCCTTCTCCCCTCTGGCAGTTGGAACCTGTTCCCCTTCATCCCATCACTCCCTGCCCTTGGCACCAGTCCCTCTCCAGCTTTCCTGGAGCCCCTTCAGGGCTGGCTTGGAGCACTGGAAGGTGCTCTGAGGTCTCCCTGGAGCCTTCTCTTCTCCAGGCTGAACACCCCCAACTCTCTCAGCCTGTCCCCAGAGCAGAGCTGCTCCAGCCCTTGGAGCACCTCCACGGCCTCCCCTGGACTCTCTCCAACAGCTCCGTGTCCTTCTGGTGTTGGGGACCCCAGAACTGGTCCCAGCACTGCAGGGGGGGTCTCATGAGAGTGGAGTAGAGGTGGAGAATCCCCTCCCTGGCCCTGCTGCTCACGCTGTGGAGATGCAGCCCAGGATCCTGGTGCCTTTCTGGGCTCCAAGCACATGTTACCAGCTCATGTTGAGCTTTTCATCCACCAGTACCCCCAAGTCCTTCTCCTTGGGGCTGTTCTCAATCCATTCTCCACCCATCCGTGGGGTTGATGTTAGAGCCTAGCCTGGGGCAGATCTCCTACCCCATAGCCAGTGGGAATGGCCATGGAAAGGAGGACGTGGAAGGAGTTCTTTGCACAACGACTGAGTCGCTCCACAATCATCTCTGCACGGCAGGGATGCTGCAAAGCCACACACCCACTAAAACACTGCCTGGGAACTGGCTCCTGTTACCTGATTATGACTAAATATGATTAACAACACACACACACACACGGAAAACAATCAAAACAGGAGAATTTGGCTTGAATTTCACCGTTGCAACCTCACCTCCTGCACTGCTGTAAACGCTGCCCTATTTTGAGCTCTTTCTGCTCTCATCAGAATCATAAGCAAAGACCTCAAAACGGCCCCGTTTCCTCCAGCAGCAACTGAAATGTGTCAGCTTTGCCTGCTTTTTTAAATCTTGTCACTGTGCCTTTTGCTTGGCTAGCGTGCAAATTCCTTGAAGTTTCAGCAAATCCTGAGTGGCTCAGCTTCTAAAGAGATCCCAGTAATGGCATAATAGAGGATATCACACGATGCAGCATTTATCAGTTTGCAAAGTTCTTGCCTTGGATATGCAGAGAAGTGATTTTTTTGGGTGCTAAATTTGGAGATGCTGCAGCAGGGCATGGTTTTCTCCTAGGGGACATCAAGTCTGTTCTCCTTCCAAAGCTCTTTCCTACAGCAGGAGGGGTATTTGGCAGCATCCCTCCAACCTGCTCCCAGTCCATCCATCTGAGTTCAACAAGGCCAAGTGCAAGGTCCTGCACAAGGTTCAGGGAAATCCCTGTCATCAACACAGGCTGGGGGATGAAGGGGTGGGGAGCAGCCCTGAGAAGGACTCAGGGGTGCTGGTGGATGAAAAGCTCAACATGGGCTGGTAACATGTGCTTGCAGCCCAGAAAGCCACTGAGATCCTGGGCTGCATCTCCTCAGCGTGAGCAGCAGGGCCAGGGAGGGGATTCTCCACCTCTACTCCACTCTCATGAGACCTCCCCTGCAGTGCTGGGTCCAGTTCTGGAGTCCCCAACAGAAGGCGGACACGGAGCTGTTGGAGAGAGTCCAGAGGAGGCCATGAAGGTGATCAGAGGGCTGGAGCAGCTCTGCTCTGGGGACAGGATGAGAGAGTTGGGGGTGTTCAGCCTGGAGAAGAGAAGGCTCCAGGGAAACCTTATTGCAGCCTGTAATGGTTTTAAACTAAAAGGGGGGAGATTCAGACTGGACAGAAGGAAGAAGTTTTTAACGTTGAAGGTGTTGAAACCCTGGCCCAGGTTGCCCAGAGAGGTGGGAGATGCCCCATCCCTGGAAACATTCAAGGTCAGGTTGGACGGGGCTCTGAGCAACCTGATCTGGTTGGAGATGTCCCTGCTCACTGCAAAGGGGTTGGACTGGATGAGCTTTAAAGGCCCCTTCCAACCCAAACCATTCCTTGATTCTATGATCTTCCAGCCAGGCTCATCACTTCTCAGCGCAGGTAGGAAGGAGTCAATGGTATTGACTCTGCCACCCATCTCCATGTCATCATGTCTCATCCTTCGTAGACCCCCATGAAATGATGGGGTTAAAAGCCCTTTCCCAAGGGGTTGTGTTGCTTTTGGATCCATCAGTTTCATCCTGCAGCCTATACCACTGCTGGGCATTCAAGCAGCATCAGTGGTTGTGGAGAGTTTTGCTTATTTTTTGTGAACAAGGCCAGCTGAAGAAAATAGAGAGGAAAACAGGACAAGAATAACTCAGTGAATGAGTTTAAGCTCATTTTTTCAGGGAGTCAGGGCTTTGAATTTATTTTGCACTCAGGAGAGGAGGAGAAATTGGATTATTTTTTATTTTATTTTATTTCCATCTTCTTCCAATCTTGGGGGAGGATCTGGAAAAGGGAAATGATCAGGGAAGGAAAAAACCTCCTAACACCTACAGTGAGACTGTCAGAAAAAAATAGCCATACATCAGCAGGAAAATTCTCTGCAGAAATTCTTCTTTTGGCAGAAAAGCCTGTTCTTCCCCAGAAAAGCTCTCAGTAGAAGTATCCGTACAGCTGCTCTTCTCACCACCCCTCTGGGCTGACACTGCTTATCCAAAACAAGGAAGAGGTGGTGTGATCCTGTCTAAAAATGCCTAAAAATACCCGACAACAGGCAGGTTTGCATAAAAAAAGGCTGTAACATGGAAAATAACATCAACTTTGCAGCTGGAGGCTTTCGCTGGACTAATTGAGACTGAACAGGAGGCAGAGGTTTTTTGGTGGGAATGTTGGCTGACATTGGCCAACTCCCCACTGATTTATTGTGATTGTAATTTACCAACTAACACAGTTCCTTTGTCACATGAACCCTCTCAGGATGGTTCAAAATTACACCCCACAGTCTAACCAGGAGCTGGTGGGTGATGCACTCTCCAGATCCTTAGGTAACTCCTAACTCCAGGCATCAGGATTTGGGAGTCCGTGAGTCATCACGTGTTTTTCGGGTCTCCTTCTCGGAACTCCTCTCATTTGACTTCCCAGGGAGGCCTGGACACCATCACTTCAGGAGTTATGGGCTGTGCAAGGGAGGAGACTGCTCGAGCTGTTTGCCTCGCCCCTGTCTTGGTTTCCAGAGGTCATCTCCAGTAAATGTGGCAGGAGCCTGTAGGTTTGTCCTCCTATTGCAGACTGGATGGAGAGGGGAGTGGTGGGGCGTTCTGCTGACAGTGGTGTCTCCCATGGGTGACAGTAATGCCAGATATAAACACACAGTCCATCTGCTCAAAGAAGGTATGGGCCAACAGCTGCCAGTCTTGCACTGCAGTCCATCACCCCATCACTAGCTTTGCTCATCCTTAAGTCTTCCCAAAGAAAACTTTGCTCCTTGCGCACACTCTGCCTCAGGGGCATCTCAGCTGCAGGTTGGATTTCTTCCCCGAGTTCTCAAGTTGCCTGAGAAAAGGAGAGAACGGTGTTGTCCATCCCACTTCCCATTAAACACCAGTATGAGTCTATCATACAATCACAGAATCATTTTGGTAGGAAAAGACCTTTAAGATCATCCAGTCCAACCGTTAACCCAGCACTGCCAAGGCCACCACTAATCCATGTCCCTCAGCATCACATCTACACGGCTTTTAAGTCCCTCCAGGGCTGGGGACTCATTCATTTCATCTGGGGTCAGTTCTGGTGCAAATATTACTCTGTGGGTCACCCATCCCACTCCTGGGTATTTCCCTGGAAGGATGACAGTCTGGAGTCACATGTCATGGTAGATGTTGTTGCATGTTCTCTGTACAAACTGCTTCTTGTGGAAACTCCCTCTGGAGAGGGACTTTTGCCAAGGCTACGGAGTGATGGGACGAGGGGGAACGGGTTCCAACTGCCAGAGGGGAGATGGAGATTGGATATTAGGAGGAAATTCTTTTCTGTGAGGGTGGTGAGAGCCTGGCCCAGGGTGCCCAGAGAAGCTGTGGCTGCCCCTGCCTGGCAGTGTTGAAGGCCAGGTTGGCTGGGGCTTGGAGCAACCTGGTGTGGTGGGAGGTGTCCCTGCCCATGGCAGGGGGTTGGAATGAGATGATCTTGAAGGTCCCTTCCAACCCAAACCATTCTATCATTCTATGAGTCTATGAAAATTAAGTTTTTTAAGCATTTTTATTCCCCAGAAACCATGTGGAGCTCGAACTGCACTCAGCAGTTAAATGACATCTCATGACATGTATGGGGTGGTTGCAAGGAAGCAGAGGGGGGACAGTCAAAATAGTGTGTTCAGGCAAGAGAGCTGAAGAGATTGAATTGCCTTTCACAGAAGATACAGCAACTTTCATTTGGGGGATTCATTTCTTGTCGTCCCCCCCCCAGTACCAAAATTCTCCTGTGACAGAGCATTAACAGAATCACAGAATCACAGAATCCTAGGGTTGGAAGGGACCTCGAAGGATCATCCAGTCCAACCCCCCTGCCAGAGCAGGGTCACCTAGAGTCCATCACACAGGAACGCATCCAGGCGGGGTTTGAATGTCTCCAGCCAAGGGGACTCCACAACCTCTCTGGGCAGCCTCTTCCAGTGCTCCATCACTCGCACAGTGAAAAAGTTCTTCCTGAGATTCACATGGAACCTCCTGTGCTCCAGTTTGCATCCATTGCCCCAATAACAGCTGATTTGGACTGAAAACCACCCAACAGCATTCACACCTTCCAACCTTCCTAACCCTTTGCAATTCTTCTCTTTTCCAGGTATCTGGGGATCACCCGGCCACTGACGTACCCCGTGAGACAAAATGGGAAGCTGATGGCCAAGATGGTCTTCATCGTTTGGCTCTTGTCTGCCTCCATCACCCTTCCTCCTCTTTTTGGCTGGGCCAAGAACGTCACTGTGGAAAGAGTCTGTCTCATCAGCCAGGACTTTGGGTACACGGTCTACTCCACGGGGGTTGCCTTCTACATCCCCATGGCGGTCATGCTCGTCATGTACATCCGGATCTACAAAGCTGCCAAGGTCAGCGCTGAGAAGCACCGCTTCATGAACTTCCCCAAGCACTTTGAAGAGGAGGGCGTCTACTGCCTGGAGGCCTCCAGCCGGAGCCACCACATCTCCAAGCGTACCAAAGCGGTGGAGGAATGCGCCACGCTCTCCAAACTGCTCCGACAAGACAGAAAGAACATTTCCATCTTCAAACGGGAGCAGAAAGCAGCCAGGACCCTCGGCATTATCGTGGGGGCTTTCACATTCTGCTGGCTCCCGTTCTTCTTGATGTCAACAGCCCGGCCTTTCATCTGTGGCATCCGCTGCAGCTGCATGCCCCTACGGCTGGAGAGGACTCTGCTCTGGCTGGGATACACCAACTCCCTCATCAACCCCTTGATTTATGCTTTCTTTAACCGAGACTTGAGGACTACTTTCTGGAACCTCCTGAGGTGCAGGTACAGGAACATCAACAGGAGGCTGTCTGCCGCCAGCATGCACGAGGCCCTGAAAGCCACAGAGAGACACGAGTGCATCCTGTAGAGCCACGTCCTCCTGCTCAGTGCCTGACCAACAGAATTCCTGCCTCTCCATTTCGGATTCCTTGTTTCTTGGGGCTGGCAGAAGGTGTCATCATGTCCCTGCCAGACATCACTGCAGAGAGTGACACCCCTTCGCCTCGCCCCAGGAGAAGCTGCAGTTCTCCTTGCCTCGGGAACAAGTGGGCAACTCTTCCTTCTCACCATGTTCCAAGTGGGAGCTGAGAAGCCGTGAGCAAGACTGGGGGGGTTCAAGGTCTACCACCAACTGTGGGCAAGTCACACCACCTTTCTGTGCCTCAGTTTCCCCCTCTGTTAAGAAAAAAAAAATAAAAAAGAAAAAGACAAACTGACCCTGCTGACCAAACACATAAAAAAACCCTAAAAACTGGATCAAACTGTGGCTCTCCACTTTCAAAAAGGGCTCTAAGGTCTGTGGAGGGCACACAATGTATTATGTAAAGATGATGCTGGCTGCACTTCTCTATGGAATAGGACAGCAGCTGTAGGCTCCGTTGTAGATCCAAGCACTCATGCCATCCCAGCTTATACAAACTCCTTCCACTGATGCCATTGAGTTTTACACCCCGAGCTCATGTCCACGTTTGCACATCGGAGCAGGACCACCAAGGACCCCGTTTCACCTCACACTGTAGCACTCGAGAGAACAAAACACAGATGAACACGACGATTCCTTTATGGTTGGGTAGGGAAGTCCAACGCCCCCCTCATCAGGGCAGTGACCAGTGAGCAAGGACAGTCATGGTTATTGGGTTGTACTGTAATTCATTCTCAGACAAGTGATGTGTGTTCATAATTTGTGGCTAATTGACTCCATAAAAGCACGCTTTGGTTGACAACAGAAAAAGAAGTATATCATCATTTCTCTGACAGCTTTACAGTGCTTCAGTATGATGTCCTGCAAGCTTGAAAAAAATACACTAAATTATGTATCATTTTTTTAAAAAAAAGGTCTCATTTCCTTATTTTGATGTAAATTCTTTGGTTGCTTTGACTTTAAAGCTCTTTACTTTCATGTGGTGGTGGCACTTGTCTTCCTGCAGTCCCCTTTTCTCCTGACCAACCTTGCATCAATCTTGCTTTGCACCCCACAAACCTTTGCCTGTTTGTAGCTGATGTCTGCTCCGTGGGGTCAATTGTTTGAACGTCCCCTCTCTGAGTTCTCTTGTCAAATTCAGACTGTTGAGAGTCTCAAGGAGGGGATTTCTAGCCCTTCCTCCACTGCAGATTTTCTTTATCAAGCAGGAGAGTATGAATGTTGATAGTCCCATCTCTTGCAACATCACACAGTATGACAACTCCATGAGCTGGCTGTTGGATGTCTTGGCTGACTGCTGGCATGGGTTGGCTTTGCAATCAAGATTTCTCCTGTGAAATCTCTGGTGCTCTCACTTCCCCTCTTTTTAATAGATATTTCTCTCCTGTTTCTATTCATACTTGCTTTTTCTGTAGATGTCTAACAAGGTCTCCAGTTTAGACTGGTGATTCACAGCAGGCAAACTGGCCCAAGTTCACTGGGAACGTCCCAAGGGACTGAGAGGTTGGGCACAGGAACAGCAATGTGTCCAGATGTTCTCCAAGCTCATGTCCCCACAGCTGGAGCCAGAATTGCACATAGGAGCAGGGGAAGTTGAATGTGTCTCCAGTGGGAAATGCTTAAAGATCAGACAAAAAAGAGATCATAGAACCATAGAATCATGGAATGGTTTGGTTTGGAAGGGACTTTAAAGCTCATCCATTCCTAACTCCCCTGTCATGGGCAGGGACACCTCCTGCCACATCAGGTTGCTCCAAGCCCCATCCAACTTGGCCTTGAACACTGCCAGGGAAGGGCAGCCTAGATTTGAAGGAGGACTCAGAAGAGATCCTAAAGATTTAGCTGGAGCCCTGCTTCACCTTCTATCCCCCCCAGGAGCTCTTTGAATTGTAGTAAGTGATTCTGCTGAGATGGTTAACAGCTTTCTGTCTCTGGGGAGACCTTAGAGCACCTTCCAGTGCCTGAAGGGGCTCCAGGAAAGCTGGAGAGGGACTGGTGCCAAGGGCAGGGAGTGATGGGACGAGGGGGAACGGGTTCCAAGTGCCAGAGGGGAGATGGAGATGGGCTGGGAGGGAGAAATTGTTTGGTGTGAGGGTGGTGAGAGCCTGGCCCAGGGTGCCCAGAGAAGCTGTGGCTGCCCCTGCCTGGCAGTGTTGAAGGTCAGGTTGGATGGGGCTTGGAGCACCCTGGTGTGGTGGGAGGTGTCCCTGCCCATGGCAGGGGGTTGGGACTGGATGAGCTTTAAGGTCCCTTCCAACCCAAACCAGTCTGAGATTCTATGATCCTGCAAACCAGAGACTCCACCAAGGCAATGAGGCAAGAAAAGGCATGGGCATGCCCTCACTCTCTTGCTTTCACACAGTTGTCACATGAACTGGTGCTAAACCTTGTCACAACCTCTCGGCTTTCCCTTGATGGTGTATGTTCCCCTTGGTGCAGTCGCTACTCATCACCCTTCCCCAGCTTGATTGTAACTTCTCATGGTACTTTGCTTGCAAGCCCATACAATAAAGTCCTCACACACCAAAGCTCTAGGGCATGGCCCAACCGCCCATCTCAGGACCTTTTTATCAAAAACAAGCTTTTTCCTCCCAGAAAACTCTGTGGGCCATCTTCTCTTCTGTCACAGCATTTTAGCAGCAGCTGGTCTCTGGTTCTGGACACCCATTGGGATGCGAAGTTGCTACAGGGTCCAATTTCCCCTCCTTCCCCACCATGAAGCTAACAGTGCCCTTTTGACAGAGCTCTCTGGATTAAAACTAACGAGCTTCTAATTCTGATTGCCTCATCGGGATATGAGAGCCCCGAGAGGGCCCATTTCACATCCAGCACATAACAGAAGAGTCTGGTTTGTTCCACCATGGTGTATTTGTGTGCCTAAGGTCACAGTGGCATGGTTTTACTTATTTTCCGTATTACAGGTTCTTAAAACTGCTTTCAAAATTCATAATCTTGTCTAATTCCACTTAACATCCCTATTCTGATGGTATTTCTAGCACTGCTTAAAAATATTCTGCAGAAGAGCTATGAAACAATGTTTGAGCCTTCTAAATTATCACACAAATACTGGGTTTTGTGGCTTGATGGTTCTTCCAGAAGCAAATGAGTAGGTGAAAGAATATGATTCTGGATGATCCATAACTCAAGCTTCTTCTATGCAAGGAATCAAGAAAAATGGTTAATCTGTCTTAAGTATCAATGTTTTCTTTGACTTACAATCTAATGTTTTGTTTCATGCAAGGCTTATCTGATCATCTTTTATTTTTTCCTTATATTTTCATTTTAAGCTGCAGCTGTATTAAATGAAAAGCTTTGTCCCCAGAAGCAATTCCACAAGTTTGCATCCAAAAAAAATATATATAAACATAATAGCTTCACCGAAACAAAACATTTCGCTCAAACAATAATGAGATAGCTTGAATGATTTTTTTTCCCAGTGGTTATTGCCTCAAGCTGTGAGGCATCAGCTTAAACTCTTGCTTTTTAACTCTCTGAGATCAAATTGTGTTTAGGTTATTTAACCTAAATAATGTGCATCCAAAGACACCAAGGCCTTTTCCACACATGAGTGAGCACCAACCATTTAGTTAAGCCAGTCAAGAGCCTTGTAGATGAGCTGCTAAATCAGGCTGAAAATGCTCTGTGGTTTGGGGTTGGTTTTTTTTGAAGTCAGACACAAATCAATGCATTTGGCATCTAAGAAGCAAAAAAAAAAGTCTTAAAATAAACCTGAGCCATTTATAAATTGATTTTACCACGCACGCGTGCGCCTGAGCAAACTATGTGAGATTTAAGAGAAATCAGCTCTGTAAAAGTCTGTATTTAGGCAGAAATCTGAGCTCGTGGAGAAAAGTATCAATTTAGGAGGACAAGAGAAACTTTTGCGGGCAAGGAGGGAGTCCCAGCAGATAAGGAGCCACGCGGTGGAGAAGAACGAGGAGCCTCGGGCAGAGGAAATGGAAGTAATTCAGGCATAAAATGAGTAGGTCTCCAGTCAGCTTTTTATTCCACTCCATGTGCAAGGGAAATACATAGAGGAACACAGGCAGCAGTGATCTGAGGAAGAAAGACAGTGCTGATGAACCCCTACGGCTGCCCCAACTGGGGTTTGGAAGGTTTTGATAATGGCGTTGAGCAAAGCCAGGTGAGATGAGCAAGAGATGTAGCAAAATGCCCAAGGCAATAGAAGCCTGCGTGTGTCTTCCCAAAGAGCATGAGAGCTCCCCATCATCACTGAAGTCAACACTTTGTGGATGGGTTTGGCTGAGAGAGATGAGTGCTGGAGGTTTGCATGGACAGCCTAGCAAACCCACCATGTTCATATAGAATCATAGAATCATTATGGTTGGAAGGGACCTCCAGGGTCATCAACTCCAACCTTTCTCCCATCATATTCCTGACCATTAGACCATGGCCTCAAGTGCCTCATCAACCCATTTTTTGAACGCCCCCAGGGACGGTGACTCCACCACCTCCCTGGGCAGCCCATTCCAGTGCCCAACCACCCTCTCAGTAAAGAACTTCTTCCTAATAAAACATGTAAACATGTTCCTGGTCAGCATCTCCACTCAGGTCTGCCCATCTCTACCTTCTCCTGATGACCATGTAATATCAAGACAGCTGCACCACATCAGCCTAAAAGCTGATCTAGCCCAAGAGCAGAGCAGAGACCAGTGGTGGGTTTTTACAGACAGACCAGCAAACCTGCTGTGATGTCCATCCCTGTCCCAGCAATTAAATGTTCAGCAACTTGCTGAGACAGAAGAGGGGATGGGGGCAAACATTTTAGCAGGGCCTGTAATGACAAGACAAGGGGGAATGGTTTTAAACTAAAAGAGGGGAGATTCAGACTGGATAGAAGGAAGAATTTGTTTATAATGAGGATGGTGAGATGCTGGCCCAGGTTGCCCAGGGAAGTGGGAGATGCCCCATCCCTGGAAACATTCCAGGCCAGGTTGGACGGGGCTCTGAGCAACCTGATCCAGTGGAAGATGTCCCTGCTCACTACAGGGGCGTTGGACTGGATGATCCTTGAAGGTCCCTTCCCACCCAAACCACGCTGTGATTCTGTGATTCTAAGTGCTCTTGTGTTTAATAACATCCAACGGGTGCTTTTCTCCTAACCTATTTATGTTCTTCCAACTCTGCCATCCTGAGGCAATGACTCCCACAATTTAATTATTTTTCAGGCAAAGAACTATCTCCCTTCACTCATTTTGAACCTGCCATCTCCTGAGATCTTTAGGTGCTGGCTTTCCTTTGAGCATGACATTAGTTCACAAACCTCCAGGATTCCCTTCCAACTTCAGTATTGAATCGGATGATTTATATAGTTACCCACTCAAACTCATGGAAATATTTAGCATCCTTTCTTTTTAGCAAGACAACCCACAAATCTCCTACCTGCCTTGTGAAAAAGCTCCTTCTACTTAGAACCTTCTAGCAGCATTTTAGCTGCACGTCTGATAAAACAGAAAGTCAGCCACGTGACACTTTCCACCTCTGCTCTTATGTAAAAATGGTTTTCCTTTGTTTTATTGGCATTTTAATCTGGACACATCTCATATTCACCACGCAAGATCTTCAGTTGCCTGACTTTATTCCTGTTCTCCATCTTGTGCATCACTCTAAGACAGAGCTTAAGTAAAACCCCAGGAACACCAAGTGCTCTAAAGTCATCTCGTGGCACGTAATTAAGGCAAGGGGTGGCTATTTCCAGCCCTTCTCCGCACTGGCACACAGGGAAGGAACAGACTCTGCTCTGCTCAGATGGTTTCACTTTCTTTTAATGTCTACAAGATCTTTCACGCAGAACATACAATTTCAGAAGAAATCCAAAAGAAAGTGGGAGTTTAAAGATGATACAAATGCCTTATTCTGCAAAGAGCTGAATATATCTTGCGAGCAGACAGTTTTCTTCTGCTCTCTTTGGTTGCATCAATACTTCTCCCTGGGTGAACTTGGCTCCTCGGTCATCCAGATGGGTACCCATTTACAACACACAAAACCTCCCATCTGGGTTGTTTTCACATGTTTCCTATTTGAGGTGGCTGTTTCCATATGACTAGACTGTCACAGTTCTCTTTTTTCAAAAAAGGGGGGGAAAGGGAACATCTCCTGTGGAAAAAAAACCAAAACAGGAAGGGTCCTGTGGTTCTGTGATGGGATATGTGAACCCAAGAGGTCTCATGAAAGCAGCTGACATCCAACCTACTGGAGGATGACATTTATGAACTTGGTTGAGCCCCATGTCCTTTGACCGCTGGAGGAAAGCATCACTTGGGTGGGCAGGCAGCAAGAAGAGCCCTCCTGGAGTCATGGTGACCAACAGAGTCAGTCATGCCTGGAAGTGTTGAAGGCCAGGTTGGCTGGGGCTTGGAGCAACCTGGTCTAGTGGGAGGTGTCCCTGCCCATGGCAGGGGATTGGGACTGGATGAGCTTTGAGGTCCCTTCCAACCCAAACCACCCTATGATTCTATGACCTATTCATACCATTACACCTAGATAGGTCCCCAGGATTCACAAGCTAATCCTGCTGTGTTTCAGCATCAAAGTTTTGAGTCTATGCCCTGAACCTTCCCCCTCCAAGGCAGCCACATCCCTGGCTATTTCAGCCAGGCTCAGGGTCAGTTCTGGGCAGCCTACAGGCACTGTACATATTCCTGATCCCCCTGCCAAGCACATGGACCTTGGGCAGCAGCAGCAGGACTCGTCTGCTGCTGCACAACTTGCCAAATAGCTGCTCTAGCAATTAAAAAAGAAAAAAAAGCAAAATCTTTATAGGCTGCAATGTGTGATGTGTGTGTGCAGGGCTAGCAGATAGCTGGAAACTTGCAATACTTCTCCAGCTCATGCAAAAGATGATTAAAATTAACTCTTTCTGGGAGATGAGAAAGGCTGCATAAAAAACGAGTTATTTGGAACCATTTTTTCAGCCTCTCTGCCACTACGAGATTCACATGTCTGACCCTCAGAACAGCAGCCTGTTGACACAGCAGTTAGGAAAAGAGGGATTAAGAGGATGGGCAAATGCCAGGTGTTTGACATTCTGTGACAGCAGAGTCGTGTGCTTCTAAATCATCAGCACAGCTGACAGGACTGTGATTTTCCTGTCTGCATGCAGGCAATCCACAAGCCAAAGGCACATTTTTAGATTGGGAAATGTCTCAGTCATTGAAGTTTCAGACTAAAGGAGATTATGTCATGTCCCTGGTGTGAGTGTACCCGGATGAACCACAGCCACATCTCTGTGATGTTCTCCCTGAATGAGAATAACAGAATTCCAGACTGGTTTGGGTTGGAAGGGACCTCAAAGCTCATCCAGTCCCAACCCCCTGCCATGGGCAGGGACACCTCCCACCACACCAGGGTGCTCCAAGTCCCATCCAACCTGGCCTTCAACACTGCCAGCAAGGGGCAGCCACAGCTTCTCTGGGCACCCTGGGCCAGGCTCTCACCACCCTCACACCAAACAATTTCTCCCTCCCATCCCATCTCCATCTCNGCCTTCTCTTCTCCAGGCTGAACACCCCCAACTCTCTCAGCCTGTCCCCAGAGCAGAGCTGCTCCAGCCCTTGGAGCATCTCCATGGCCTCCTCTGGACTCTCTCCAACAACCCCATGTCCTTCTTATGGACACAGTATTACATTCTTGAAGCAAAAACAGCTTTTGAGTGTGATTCTGCAATGTCCTCTCAAAGTTGCGTGTGGGTTGCCTGTCAGTTCCACCAGTTTTTAAGTTCACGTTGCTAAAGAATCATAGAAGAGTTTGGGTTGGAAAGGACCCTAAAGATCATCCAGCCCAACCCCCCTCCGCCATGGACAGGGACACCTTCCACCAGCCACCTCCAAGGCTGCGTGCAGACCTCCTAGCTGAGGACCAGAACCCTCAGGTATGAGTTGCACAGAAGCATGTGGGACAGTCACCTTTGAATTCTGGTGGAAATTAATATCCTGGGATATTTAAACAGAGCTTTGGCAGATCTTTTTTAATATCTTCTAAACAGTTGAAAGAGAAATATTTCTCCTAACATACCAAGCACCACATTTCTACAGCATGGTAAAAAATAAATAAATAAACCTGAGCTACATACAGAAATTGATGCAGCTTAAAGAAAATAGTTCTGGTTGACTGTATAGCTCCTTGGAGACATTAATCAGAGTTTAGTGCTGTCGATTCTCAGGACTCACTTCTCTGTTATATCTTCAAAAGCCATCAAAATGTCAACAGCCTCCAGCAAGAAGAAATCAGGCTGGTGTGTTCAGCAGTGCCTGCAGACACCTTGTTCCTGAGGTGCTTCTTGAATATCCAGCACCTGGGGACCACTGACACTCCTGTCCCACCTGTGAACAGCCTCTGTGGCTCTGCCAAAACAACAGTCCATAGGGAAGCAACTCAAACAGCACCTTGGGGCAGAGTTGGAGCTGTCTCAGCTCTGGGAGCCATATAATGTTCTCCTGGTTTGGGGAAAAACCCTCTGAGTTTTCAGGGCTGCATCAGAAAATCAGGCTGCACAGCAGCAATCAATAAATATATTATTTAACTTAAGAGGAATTAGCATGGGGCTTGGGATTGCCAGATCAAACCAAGGGATGAAATTGCCTTCAAAGTAGCTGGGAAGTGGATTGTTACAGGCAATGCCCATCTGCTCTGGGAGGAAGAGAAGTGTTTCTGATGTGGTCACCAAAGAGGCGTCTGTCCCCAGTAGGTATAGACTGTGGTGCCCACCCACTATGGATGTGTCTGGGTGCCAAAATAACAGCTTACTCACAAATCCCATTGGGAGACAGATTTACTGAAGTTTGCCTCGCTGATCTTCCTCATTTCTTGATGTTTTTACACTGGCAATTAAATGAAAACTGACTGGGAGTGTCTAATGGTGATGACTCCTCAGTTAACAACAGGAACACTAAAAACCATCAAAGAGTGTTGGAAAAAATTAGCACTTTTCTCTCTTGGGCAACTAGTACTGTTCTGAACACAAGTTCTAACCAGAAATTCCCTGCCATTACCAGATCTTAGCCCAAACACTCTCCAAAAATGAATTCAGTCTTTCCAGGAATTCTCTGGCACTATCAGATTTTAGCACCAAGACCCTTCAAAAATTAACTCAGTCTTTTCCCACCCCACTCGTTTACAATGTGAGGTTGTTTTCTAATAAATAACACCCTATGATATCTTTTCAGAATGAATCTAGGGTTGTGCCTATGGCTGGAAGATGTTAGCAGGGGTAATAGAGGTGTACGAGAGAAAGCAAAAGTGTTGGTGGGAGAAAATGCTGCCAGAACCAAAGATCAAGGAAAGAAAATCAAGTGAATGAAAATTCAGGATGTGTTGGGTTTTCAAATCAGTGTGATGGAGCACCTCTCCACCTCTGTTGTTCATATAACACGTATATTTCACAAAATTCACTAATACATTTTTTTAAAGAGTTTAGGAAAGACACAGGCTCCAAACACAAATACAGTCGAGGAGGAGAATGGATGGAGAACAGCACAGCCCCCTAGGAGAAAGACTTGGGGATGTTGGGTGAGGAGAAGCTCACCATGAGCCAGAAGTGTGTGCTTGCAGCTCGAAAGCCACTGGGATCCTGGGCTGCATCCCCACAGCGTGAGCAGCAGGGACAGGGAGGGGATTCTCCTCCTCTGCTCCGCTCTCATGAGACCCCCCCTGCAGTGCTGGGACCAGCTCTGGGGTCCCCAACACAAGAAGGACACGGAGCTGTTGGAGAGAGTCCAGAGGAGGCCACGGAGATGCTCCAAGGGCTGGAGCAGCTCTGCTCTGGGGACAGGCTGAGAGAGTTGGGGGTGTTCAGCCTGGAGAAGAGAAGGCTCCAGGGAGACCTTGGAGCACCTTCCAGTGCCTGAAGGGGCTCCAGGAAAGCTGGAGAGGGACTGGTGCCAAGGGCAGGCAGTGATGGGACGAGGGGCAACGGGTTCCAAGTGCCAGAGGGGAGATGGCGATGGGATGGGAGGGAGAAATTGTTTGGTGTGAGGGTGGTGAGAGCCTGGCCCAGGGTGCCCAGAGAAGCTGTGGCTGCCCCTTGCTGGCAGCGTTGAAGGCCAGGTTGGCTGGGGCTTGGAGCAACCTGGTGTGGTGGGAGGTGTCCCTGCCCGTGGCAGGAGGGTTGGGTCTGAATTATTTTTAAGGTCCCTTCCAACCCAAAAAATTCTGTGATTCTATGACTCTGTATCAAGAAAGATGGACTACTAGTCATACTACTGAGCCCAGAGAAGAAGAGAGCAGTACAACCAACAAGTGTAGAGAAAATCAATACATCAACACAACCCCATTATTAGGTTTGAATTCTATCATCCAGTCTCCTAAATCACCAAACAGAGCTGTAAGAGGAGGCAATAGAAGGGGAATTGTTTCATCTCCTACTCCAATATAATATTTTGTCATAAGTAACCAAAAGAGACTGTGCTGAAATTGAAAGGCAGTAACTCTTGGGCATGGATACTGCCATACATGGGTTTCAACCCAGAAGACCCCATGTTCTGATGGATAATTTTGCAAGACAATATTTAGGGCATTTCGTGCCCAGGGAGATATTCTTCTGGCAACCTCCCTATGTAAGGATTGGCATGAACATGTTGTGCATCTGAATTAGGTCCTCACATACCATGACTTGCCCAGATATCAGCCACAACCTGGTCTTCAACGCACAGCTCTCATGCCTGAGTTGAGAATTGAGGTACTCAGCTCAGGCAATCAAAATGGGCTTTGTTAGCACAGCACTAATAATCCAGCAGAGTGAAAATGAGCTAAAGGGCATGAGATGCAGTTCTTTGAAGAGGCTGTGCTCCCTTTCTTCTTCTGGGTCACAGCACAGCATGACGGAGCCATCTCTTCCTACAGCCTGTTCCCAGGAGAGTGTTTTAGGATCTAAACTTCACAGGGGATGTTGTCTAGACATAAAAGGCTAGATGTTCCCTTGAATTTCTTTCAGGAAATACTTCAAAACAATACAAACCTGACTGGCTAGAAAATTAGTTTCTTTTACCTTTCACAGACTCTACCAACAGACTCCCAAATCCTTGCAGAATCAAGACTTACTTACAGCTTGTGTCCTCTGGCTTCTCTGGTACCCAGAGTCACCAAACCCTTCCCTTCACTCCAAATCACAGAGTGGTTTGGGTTGGG
Source organism: Aegotheles bennettii (assembly GCA_013398125.1). NCBI lineage: Eukaryota > Metazoa > Chordata > Aves > Caprimulgiformes > Aegothelidae > Aegotheles > Aegotheles bennettii. The sequence continues at coordinate 361,673 of VZRW01002256.1, forward strand.
ATGGAAGGGACCTCAAAGCTCACCCAGTCCCANAAAACAATACAAACCTGACTGGCTAGAAAATTAGTTTCTTTTACCTTTCACAGACTCTACCAACAGACTCCCAAATCCTTGCAGAATCAAGACTTACAGCTTGTTTCCTCTGGCTTCTCTGGTACCCAGAGTCACCAAACACTTCCCTTCACTGCAAATCACAGAGTGGTTTGGGTTGGGATGGAAGGGACCTCAAAGCTCATCCAGTCCCAACCCCCTGCCATGGGCAGGGACACCTCCCACCACACCAGGGTGCTCCAAGCCCCAGCCAACCTGACCTTCAACACTGCCAGGGAGGGGCAGCCACAGCTTCTCTGGGCACCCTGGGCCAGGCTCTCACCACCCTCACACCAAACAATTTCTCCCTCCCATCCCATCTCCATCTCCCCTCTGGCAGTTGGGATCCGTTCCCCTCGGAGAGGCTGAGTGTGAGATTGCAGCTGGGAACGATGGTGCAAATAAAACCATCAGTGACAGGAGGTACTGGCATGGTCCCCTTTGTGCCCAGCTGCTGTCTGGTCACAGAGAGGGTTTCAGACTTGAAATACCCTTCTGTGCTTCAGGCTGAGATCTGGGGCTGGAGGACTACCTGAAGGGGCTCCAGGAAAGCTGGAGAGGGACTGGTGGCAAGGGCAGGGAGTGATGGGACGAGGGGGAACGGGTTCCAAGTGCCAGAGGGGAGATGGAGATGGGATGGGAGGGAGAAATTGTTTGGTGTGAGGGTGGTGAGAGCCTGGCCCAGGGTGCCCAGAGAAGCTGTGGCTGCCCCTGCCTGGCAGTGTTGAAGGCCAGGTTGGCTGGGGCTTGGAGCACCCTGGTGTGGTGGGAGGTGTCCCTGCCCATGGCAGGGGGTGGCACTGGATGAGCTTTAAAGCCCTTTCCAACTCAAACCATGCTAGGATTCTATCATGCCTGTGTCTAACTGTCACAGCTAGAGCTGTAGCTATGTCTTGGAAAGCTGGGTCAAAACACTTGGCACAATTGGCTGGTGGTGACTCAGAAATCCCACATATCCAGGGACTGCCATGGTTTGTGTCAGCAATGCCATGAAAATCAGACCACCCACCTAAATGGGTTAGAATTCTTGCAGTTTCTAGCACAGAAAAGCACGGAGTAATAAGATGGGTTCTTGACTTGATGGGAAAACTGTGAGCACTTCAGGACTTGGTGGAAACTCTCACAGGGTCAGACCTGGGATGAAGCTGGTGCACCAGGTCATAGTGTCTATAGCTGGGTCTCCTATGGGTGCACCTCCACTGGTGCTGGGAGACACAGGTAGAGTCTTGCCCCAGTGCACGGGCCTTCCCCTCCTCTCGAGTTCATGGGCTGAAGTGGCCATTTAGAGCAGCCTCTTGGTTTAATTTGAAGGTGAGGGATGCACAAATGCTTAGCTGGCCATGTGAAAGTTCCCAGGTGGACTGTGAGACATCAGCTGTCCCATCAACAATGCACTGACCCAGGAGACATGGCTCTTGGGTTTTTATGTCTCCTTGCTGGTAAATTTAGCTTCCTCAGTCTCACTAACCTGACAAACCAGGGTGAAAGTTGACCTGGGAGGGTCCGACCAGATTCAAAGGAGGTCATCCTGAATGGGGGGTGACCTGTTCCTTAAGTCACACACACACCATTTTGTATGCTGCAAGGACCAAGTCAGTAACACTTCAAAAACATCACAGCTTTTAGAAAGCTGAGAAGACATTATTTGGGATTTAACAAAATAAATAAAATAATCTGAGTGGCACAATGTCACCAGCTGATGGGAAATTCAGTCCTCTCCCCTCCACCCAACATCCTATAAAAATAAGTGAGAAATAAGTGGCTGTCAAAACATTCACCAGCAAGATGAAAAAAAAAAATGTGGACATTGAAGCTTAACACTTTAGTTCTTCATGCCAAAACTAAGACAGAAATGTTCCAGTTTAGGATCTGGACAATAAATCAAACAGCCAGCCTTGGAAAATGTCCTAGTGCCAAAAAAGGTTCCTGTGATACCTATGGAGATGAGACCCACTTAACATTTCTCCAAAGTTCTTATTAAGGCTCTCCTTGCACATGTGCTATTTTTTCCCTCTTTCACAATATCTCACAGCAGGTGGAAACAGGAAAAAATAGTCTGTAGCCTAGTAATTAGATAGGCTTGTTTTTAATCCTGCAAATTACAGCGAGATGCAACTGTCTCAGGTATGTACTGTGCTCCAATCACTGTCACACCTCAGTGCTCTTCCCTCTGCTATGTACTTCAGCCTCTCACCCTCCTGCAAGGTGGGAAGTGCAATTATCTTCATCACATAGGCAGGGGTGGAGGACTGGAGGGACCTCCTGGGTCCTCACAGACACCTTGTTGTATAAACCCTTTCTCAAGCTTATCAAGACCAAGCTGAAGAATAAGCCCCTTCCCAGGATTTTCCCCCTTTTTTTTGCCCTTTTGGGAGGTTTTCAACCCCTCAGAGCTGCAATGCCCAAGATCTCCCCTCTCCTCCTCAGCCTGGATCCCTTCATCACAAATTCTGGGTGATTTCCAGTTTGGCATCAAGACCTCTCCATGCAATGGCTCTTTGTTTCCAGCACTTGCCTTTTGCACTCCCTGCCCAGGATGTTTATGGAGAGCAATTCTATGGTGCCTCAGCTTTCCCTTTCTAAGTGGGATGAACCAAAAACCTTTTTGTGTCCTCTTATAAGACAAACTCTTTGTTCCTATCCCCTTTACCTGTTCTTGTTTGGACCCATTTGCTGGACACACGTGGCCAGAAGAGCACAGACACCACGTGTCCTTCCCAGGATCTCAAGCAAGACACCAGGAGGAAAAAAAAGAGAGGTGTGGACTCCCATCCATGACTTCTTGTGAGCTTCCAACCAATGCTCACACGCAAAGGCTGATTGCTCAGGTTGTCCCTTGATGGCTCACTGTGGTTGTGCAAGGCAAGGTGGGAAAAACTCAGGCTACATCTATATTGTTCAAGCCTGCTCCTGGAAGGCATCTCCAGCCACCTGTGCAAGGAGCACAGAGGGGTTAATGTCCCCAGGGTTCAAGGCTTACCTCTTCTGGGTCAGGGTGACTGTGTCCACCCTACCCAATTGTTGGCCTCTTTCTTCTCTGGGCCTCCTATAATAATGCTGTGGTTACAACAAGCACATAAAATCATAGACTCATCGAGGTTGGAAGAGACCTTCAAGTTCACCCAGTCCAACCCCCACCTCCATCCCCCCTCACCCACATCACCCAGCGCCACATCCAGACACCTCTTGAACACCTCCAGGGATGGGGACTCCACCACCTCCCTGGGCAACCCATTCCCACCCCCAATCACCCTCCCAGGGAAGGAATTGTCCCTCATGGCCAACCTGAATCTCCCCTGCTGCAATTTAAAGCCGTTTCCTCTCGTCCTTTCACTGTGGGCACGGCAGAAGAGACCGACCCCTCCCTCACCCCAACCTCCTCTCAGGGAGCTGTAGAGAGCCAGGAGGTCCCCCCTGAGCCTCCTCTTCTCCAGACTGAACACCCCCAGCTCCCTCAGCCATTCCATAAGGGTATATATTTATGCATGTGCCTTGTGTGTCCTGCAGTGTGGCACTGGGCCATGCAGGGGTGCCTGAGGTGCAAGGCTTGCTGAGGCAGCAGTGGGAGCCCAACCTGATTCAACCTCACCCTTAGTGCCTATAAGGCCTGGTACCTGGGGTGGACCTTCCCCAGACCCATGCCTGAGCTGTCCCTTAAAGAGACTTAACCACAGAATCATAGACTCACAGAGTGGTTTGGGTTGGAAGGGACCTTAAATCTCATCCAATGCCACCCCCTGCCATGGGCAGGGACACCTCCCACCACACCAGGGTGCTCCAAGCCCCAGCCAACCTGGCCTTCAACACTGCCAGGCAGGGGCAGCCACAGCTTCTCTNGAGTTGTAGAGAGCCATGAGGTCCCCCCTGAGCCTTCTCTTCTCCAGGCTGAACACCCCCAACTCTCTCAGCCTGTCCCTAAAGCAGAGCTGCTCCAGCCCTTGGAGCATCTTCATGGCCTCCTCTGGACTTGCTCCATCAGCTCCAGGTCCTTCTTCCCTTGTGGATGTTGGGGAGTTCATATTCCACAAAGAAGGAGACAGGAGGAAATGCCTTTATCAGTGTGGGCAACTGGTGCCCAAAGCCCTGGAACAAACTGGATAGAGAGCTTATCTACCACTACAACCAGCAGAGCAGGTGGGACTGGTGCATCCACGTGCCCTGGCTCCTACAGGAGATATTGAAGCAACTGCCTTGACCTCCGTGGCCCCAGGAACTTGAATTTTGAGTCAGACTACCTAAATTTATGGCATATGTAGTCCTAGATGCTATTGTCACTGGTGCTACCTTACCAGCTGGGTTCTGTGCACTCCCAGCATGGGAGGACCACATAGCTGTGCTGTACCTGTGGCCAAAGGACAGCCATCACTTGTTAAAAATATGCCACTAATGCAGTAAGCATTCTGGGATTTCAGCCTAGAGGGGAAAAAAAGGCTTTAAAAGCAAATAAAACAAACACATGTTGCACCAAGTGACAAGCAGAATAATCTAATTGCTGAGTTTTGAAAACAAAAGAAGAATCTGTTATTTGCTTAAAAGCAAAAGGCACCCCAGAAAGCTGATATTTCCCAGTTTAAATGTCTCCTGCATTACTTTTCTTATTTGGTTTCTTTGTTTGTTTGCTGTGTAGCCCACTAGAGTTACTCCATCTCCAGCTCAAATCGCATCTGTGCCTCTACTCGAGCATAACACAAGTCACCTTGGAAGGAGCACAGCAGAAAATAATGAACAAATAAAAATACTGGCAAATATTTGAACAGTAACTCAGGAACAGCTATTTCACTAAAACCAACTTCAAGGCAATGTGCTCTCTCACTAGGCCAAAAATAAAAAGTTCCTTTCTTGGGATTAAAGCAACTCTCCTAAATGAGGCTAGCTCTGATTGACACTTTAATTGACTGGCACAATTTCATGCTTTGATAACTCTGGGCTCTTCAGTTTAGCCATGAATAAATTTAACTGTGAAGTCCTTGTGCATAAATCCTCTTGCCTGGAAGTTCCTATTCTCTCTTTAAGTTGTAAACTTCTATTAACAAGACTCACCACCATGTCAGGAGCTGATTTCAGACATCAGCAGCACCCTCTGGTCAATACACTCACCAGTTCCTCCACGTCTTTGCCTTCTGGATCACCACAACTGGCTCACAAAGGGCACCAGCTTGAATGTCTCTAACCTTCAGTTGGAGAAGCCCTCATGCAATTTAGGAATAGAATAGAATCATAGAATCATTATGGTTGGAAGGGACCTCCAGGATCATCAAGTCCAACCTTTATCCCATCATATTCCTAACCATTAGACTATCAGACCATGGCCTCAAGTGCCTCAGAGTTCAACATCACACTGATATCTTGTCAGCAATTAGAGGGATAATCAGCTTGTGCTGAGGCTGATGACCAGCAGGAGAGCAGGAAAACACCTGAGCAACATCTCCTCTGCTTCTGGTATTTGCCCTAAGGCAAGGATAAGATTTTCTTGGGGTGCCTCAAGCAGCCCCTTTTAATTTGGCTGGGATAAGGAATGACAAGAGCATGGAGGGTGAGGGTGGGTGGTTTCAAACTGCCAAAGGGGAGATGGANGGTATATATTTATGCATGTGCCTTGTGTGTCCTGCAGTGTGGCACTGGGCCATGCAGGGGTGCCTGAGGTGCAAGGCTTGCTGAGGCAGCAGTGGGAGCCCAACCTGATTCAACCTCACCCTTAGTGCCTATAAGGCCTGGTACCTGGGGTGGACCTTCCCCAGACCCATGCCTGAGCTGTCCCTTAAAGAGACTTAACCACAGAATCANCTAAGGAAGAAACCCTTTGGTGTGAGGGTGGTGAGAGCCTGGCCCAGGGCGCCCAGAGAAGCTGTGGCTGCCCCTGCCTGGCAGTGTTGAAGGCCAGGTTGGCTGGGGCTTGGAGCACCCTGGTGTGGTGGGAGGTGTCCCTGCCCATGGCAGGGGGTTGGGACTGGATCTTTAAGGTCCCTTCCACCCCAAACCAGCCTGGGATTCATTCTAAGGGCTGGCCTTGGGCAGCCATGTGAGGCTTTGCTCAGCCCATCTTCCATTCTCCAATCACATCTTGTCCCAGATGTGGCTCGCTCATGCTTGTAATTTTGTAGAAGGTTGGGTGTGATACATAAGGGGAGACCTTTGGTCTGACTTATCTCCTGCTGTCTTACACCTTTTATGTTAGATATTAACATTCTGGACGGTTACGTGGTTGCAGTGCCCTTTCCCTTTGGTTCAGAGGAACCCATAGCAAAGAAGGGTGAAAATGCAGCTCCTAAGCAGACTTCATGTTTCAGTCTGTATTTTTAGCTCTTCAATTGGTCTTTTTGCTTTTTTCTTCATGTATAAATCTCCTCATTTAGCAATCACAGCTGGTTCCTGGACTGAACAATTTTTTTTTCCAGCAACGTTCTCCTGCTCCTGCACTTTAAGTTAAGGATATTGAGATTCATTTTAGGTTGAAAAGAAGCTGAAAAGTCAAATGAGGTTGAGGTTCAGCATTTTGTCAAAATGCTGTGAATCCATCGGTCCTCAGGATTTTCTGGTTTCCCATCCCTGTGTCACCACACACAATGTGAGCACTCAGGAGCTTGAGATAGGGTTTCAGTGCCAGTGGTGTGGAAAAGCCCATTTTCTCCAAAGACATATTTGATGAAGTGATAACCCCCTTCCC